>NW_004624731.1:25146073-25156322 GCF_000247695.1 Heterocephalus glaber | reverse complement strand
AGCTTCCTTCTGGGTGCTGGGACCGGCTGAGCTTCACTGACCTAGGAGCCTGGGATGGAGGTGGGGGAGCTTCCTTCTGGGTGCTGGGACCGGCTCACCTTCTTGATCCCTTTCTTTCTGTAGAGTATCTGTTTCTGACAGAAGCCACTGAAAGTTGAATCTTACAGATACACGTGCATGATTATCTCTGAGTCTGCCTGAATCTCAGCCTAGAAGAAAATTAGCAAACTATTTCTTCTGTATCTGGACATTAGGGATCTCTACTCTGCTATACAACAGAGGGCCTTTGATCGTCTCTTCAAGAAAGGTCTTATACTGAGACACAGTGCAGTCAATAGGCTAACATTTTGCAACAATCTTATGTTGTTCTTCCCAGGCCAGCATAACATCAATACTGAGAAGAGAAAAAAACAAAAAAAAACAAAAATCAATACTGAGAAGAGGCACAAAAATTGCTCTTGATAACTCGCACTCAGAATATGCAAAATGCTCAGCTTGAAGATTCCCTTATCAGGAAGGTGCTGAAGATACATAGAGATGCTGAGGAGGAGCTGGTCCTAGTATTCACTCAGCATGAAGTTGAATAGAGCCATGGACCTCAAATAAATGAGAAAAATCAAGAAAATTAAAGAAGGTCATATATTACAGTAGAACAGTGCACAGATTGATTTGCTGCAGACATGTGCAACAGTGTGACCAAAGAAGGTTAGGAAGGCAAATTCTTAGTTACATTTTATAACTCTAAGAAGATTACCATGGAGAAACATAATCTGTGTTTTAAAAAAGTCCCTCCTGAAATATGAGCCCATAGAAATAAATGGATGGAGAAGGCAGACATTGTGATTCCTTATAATGTATAGTCTAAACCTATGCTATGCTGTTCCTAGAGACTAGAATACCAGAGAGGTCATTTTTGAATAAGGCATCAAGCTTCCAAATTAAAGAAACTGCAAGTTGCTTTAGACTGTTCTACTTTTTACCTGAATATGTTTTATTCAGACCCTCATGATGTAGCAAAGACTAGATAGTCTTATTCACAGGAATTTCCTAAACTCTAAATAACTGTTTCGTATAAAGAACACACACACACAAGTGTAAAAGATCAAGACAAAAAAGAAATTCAAGATTTATCAAGAGCCATGTCAGAAGTTGTCAGCACAAAATTTTGTTAATTGTATGTACTTAATGCAAACTGGCTCAGACTAACAACATCACTAAGGTTATTTCCAGCAACATTGCAATCGCTTTTGGCTCTAACTTACTACGGATCAAAACTGAAGGAACATAATATTAAGATTACTCTCAACAATACTGTAATCATTCTGGGCTTTAATTCCTGAGTAAAAGTGAAATAAAATCCTCCCAGCAACATTTCCCAATGGTTTAGGTCCTAACTTCTTGTGGAAAATAAAACAACGAATAACATATTGGGGTAGCGATTGAACAGATCCTTCATCATGGGGAGTGAGCGGTTTTACTCTAAAATGCTAAGAGATAATTCATCAGAAAGGTCTGTACTTCCTCACACTTAGAGTTCCCATCACTCGTCTCACTCTAGCAATGACAGTTACTGTGGTGCCTTGGGGAAAGCGTCCTGCCAACATGGTAGTACTGGCAGAGGTCTTGGCTAGGGAGAGCTCTATTCTGAAATATATGGACTTGAAAGCCTATGGAGAGTTGCATTGTAGATAATGCGCACGTCCATGTTTCCACTGTCACTTCTCCCCTCAGATGGTCCCATCTCATGTACAGTGGCCCCAGAACTCTGGGGCTAATGGCGGCACAGGGTATAAGCATGAGAGAGCAACTACTGAGTCAGGTAAGAGCAGTTCTCCAGAACCCAAAAACCTATGTATGACACTGTACTCATACCGGGGAGAAATTGGAGTGAGATAACTTTCAAAAACCTTGCCCAGGTAACCATAGGTTTCCATTAACTTTTTTTTTTTTTTCTGTTTACAGGGGATTGAACTCAGGACCTTGTGCTTGCGAGGCAGGCAGAAGAACCACTGAGCTAAATCCCTGGCCCTTCCATTAGCTTGGCTGGTTGAATTCAAAAATCTACAGATCCAAACTTTCTTACTTTGCTTTGAGCTGGTTAAAAGTTCTACTCTAGTTCTACTCTAGTACCACTGAAACTAAGAAAATAACTTCCTGGAAATTCTGAGCCCAGAGCTGTTCAGGAATATATGAGGTTTTCTGCAATTTCTCAGCAAAGACTTGCACCGGAAGTACCTCTCATTCCACACAGCCCACATGACAGGGTCTAGACCAGTTCTCTGCTGCCTCTCTAGCTCTCTGTAGGCTGGAGTACTCCAAGAGCCTGCTTCCCGTAGCTCAGAGGCATCTGCTGCCTCAGCCCCCAACCTGGCCATCCTCTAATGCACTCAGACCTGCTGTGGTAACCAGGGTTCTTCCAGTCCCATAGCATCTTTGCCAAGTAAGCTTAGGTTTCAGCGGTAGCCGTCTCATACCTTTCCTCTCAGAATCCAACCTTCCCCAATATTCCACCAAGGTCAGTAGCGGACGTTCATCTTCTCCAACCTGAGGAGTAAGTAATGAGACCTCAATAATTTGCTGGAATTTACCAACTCCAGTTTCAAGGCTGAATCTGACCCAGGTGGTTGGTTTGACCCTTCCCCTCCTGCTGACTGTTCAATTGAGGCTAATAACCCATCACATCACTGAGGGTTTCCAGAACAGTGATAGTGAATGAGGTGCCATATTCCGTAACTGAAGTTATAGTGTGCAGTCATACACCTTCTAGGATTTCAGAACTACTTCATAGCACATTTCCAGAAAGGTACTCAGACTTAGGAACTAGAGAGCCCCTCTACATTTAATGAACATGGACCACAATGCAGAAAGTACTCACCCTATGAAGAAAGTAACCTTTCACTTTTGTAAGTACCTTAGGAACATGCTAACATTTACCCTTGCAGATCAAGCAGTGAAAAGTTTTTATTAAAAATAGAAGACCTTTCCTGTGTACAACTTTGCCTATTGCCTAGCGGAGACTGACTAAGCTGAATGGCCTGTCTTGAAGAAGTTGACATTCTTTATTTAGGAAAAAAATCATACTGAAAACAAAAACAAAAAGAACATAGACTTAGAGTAGAATGTGTATTAGTACTGTGATGTGACTAAACAGCTTTATTCATGGCTGCTAATGCAAAACAGCAACTTGGAATGAAGTAATGTGCTAATTCTTTTTAAAAATACATTAATTGCTTTACTCTTGTACCTCTTCCTACTTTGATTGCTGGTCTTGCAAATTATTAAGGAGATTTTTCTCCTTCACTCTTCTTGCAGAATCACACTGTATTAAGTACAGTTTGAGTTTTCTTCAAGACTCCCTCCTCCAAAACTGAAAACACAACCACTGGTATTGATTTGGGTTTCTCTTATTGGCCCTTAGTTGGAATCTAATAATTAAATAAATAAAGCAGCCAGCCATTGCCTTTTGGGGGGTAATTTCTACATAGGTTGTAATTTGTCTACCTTGGTAATTCTTGCAAGAGTTGTGAATAAATCTCAGTCATTTTTTAATCATAACGTCACTTGCAAGTAATTAGCCAATTCAGAAAGGATAGACTCCAAAGTTATCATCCTTTGGCATTGTTTGGTTGTGTCCATATCATATGAAAATTTTTTTGTTGTATCATCATGACAAACCTGAGAACAGTTGTACGGAAGGATGTAACACTCGATAGAATGGAATGGAAGGGTATAGTGACTAGTATGACAAAAAGAAAAATTATTAATAGTTTATGTAAGATATTTTGGAAACTGGCACCCAATCTTCCCAATCCTGGCCAAAAGAATAAAGGGGCTTGAAGATAAAATTTGAGTTACTAAGTAGCTTTTTCCTTAAGCATTATATGGGCCATTCTACCTCACTAATTTCACTGATCTAAGCATAATGATCTGAAATAGAAAATGAATTATTAGAAACTGGAAAGGGAGATGGAAGGAAATGGAGAAAGTAAAGTGAAAAGAGAGTAGAATAAGGGTTTTTGCACATAATTAACACGGGATGTACACATGCATAGGAATATCACAATGAAACCTATTAATTTATATAATTAACATGCATTAATAATTAAAAGTGTTAACATATGTCAAACTTTGGAGAAAATTTATATTACTCTGTTATCAATAATTAAGACTAGACTGTGAAACTATGAGAAAATATTTTGCTTTTTACATTTTACATTGATAAATTATTTGAACATTTATTTTGAGCATGCTTGTTTTTAAAAACAAAAATCAACAATAATTTTTAAAAACACTTTCATAAATAATTTTATGTAAAGATAGTACTAGTAATGGCACAGACAAAATTATGATATACCAGGAAGAAATCTAGTGTAATTGTCCATGTCACTATCCTATTAAAGAATTCAACTTAACCTGTATTCCATCTAGGACAGAGTGATATGTTTAGGGACTTTTGTCAGAGTTACTATTAATTTTCATTTAATCTTTTTTATTTGTTTGAATAACCAATTGTCATGTTACTCGGCATAGTCACATACAATGAATCACTAATTCTCATGCGTTGGGCCTTAGAATAATCAAGATTGGTCTTGCTTTGGAACTTGTGCTTCCACCATAATTTTAATAGTTGATAATGCTTAGAATCAAGGTCTCTATGTGCAGACATCTTTCAGGACATTTTATACACATTTTAAACATAGTATGTGGTATTACTCTGAAAACAAAACAAAACAAAAACAAAAAAAACAGGACCAGCCATTCTGGCCATAAATAATGTACTACCTAGTAGGGATACTTAGTGATTTTTTTTTTTTAAGTTCACAACATAAAGGCAGGGGAAAAAAAACTTATGTTCATTTATTTACACATTTGGATCTCTGTTAGTTTTTTGCAATGACAAGTACATGGCCTATTGGACTGCAAAGGTTGTTCATGTGAAATTTAAAATTACCTTTGCTCTGATCCAAAAGTATATAATAATTGTTTCTTTTTCTGGGATGGAGTGTAGCTGGGAAACTCAGATGATGATTTGTTTAAGGTCCTTTGTCCACACACTTGCAAGTGGCAACACTATCCAGTTGTAATTCTCTGTCAATTCATTTGATAAGACCAGAATTGTTTTGTTCTGTTTTGTTTTGTTTTTATAGAAAACTTCTCTATTTAGGACCTGGTGGCCTGCACTCAGCATTGCACAGATAAAAATACACGACTTTCAACACAGACCTAAATACCTTCATGTTTTAAAAATCAGAATTCTCTACACAGTTTTAAGCTGGCAGAATTCAAGTTCTGAATTTTCATATACATAGCTTTCACTTGTATTAAACATGTTTATTTACACGTGGATAGAGAATAAGGGGCTATTAAGGCTGTTTTCTCATTGCGAAACACTGCAAAATATTTACATAAGTACAACCTAATATAGGCAAAGGTTCTAAAAATCATCTTTCTTGACTGAACGTAATTAAGTATGGAAGTGAAGAGACAGCTTGTCCATAGCACCAGGCCACACTAACAGGAACTCGGGTCTCTGCTTTCCCATCGAGTTGCCCGAAGGGCTGAAGCTGAACCCTTTGGCTGAAACCATGTGTGCCATACCCCACGCTGGCCCAAAGGGCCCCCTCACTGTTCCCTCAATTCCATTTCCAAATTCACTTCAAGGCCAGGGTCAAAAACACCATTTCCAAAAAGACTAGTGGTAGTCCAGGGCCACTGGTGCTGAGGTGCCCCGTGGAGGGTCTGAGGGCAGTCCCCAAGCACCCCCAGGAAGGGCCTGAGGCAGCGGTCTGGGGAGACCCCTTCACCGCCGATGCCTGCTGTGCCCGGGGTGGTCCCGCTCATAGCGATGGCCACTGCGCTCATAGGACCTCCAGCGCTCCCGCCGCTGATTTCTGTAGTAATGACTTTTCTTCTTGTATTTTCCAGAGTGATCCAGCCGCTCCCGTGACCAGCTCCGAGAACGGGATGAGCTGAGGCTCCGAGACTTGTGTGGCTTCTGAGTGGGGTACTTGCAATCCTTGGGCTTCCGGGAGCTCCTCACCTCAGAGCCTTTGTAGGGAGCACCACGGTGCGCCTATCTTGGTGGCGAGTTACTCAGGCTCCTCCAGCGGCTCTGTGACTTGGACCCGCCAGACATAGAGCCGCTGTCACTTTTCCTCCTCTTGGGAGACGTGGACCTGGACGGGGACCTCTAGCGGCTCTGCTCCCTGCTCTGGCTCTCGCTGTCGCTCTCTCGCGCCCTCAGCAAGCCATTCACAGGGCTGTCGGCCTTGGCTTTCTTTGCACCCTCCGCTCTCCTCTTGGCAGTCTTCACAGACAGTGGAGAAGGCTTGTTTCCTCTGCCTCCTGTGGGCGACTCTGGCCTCGGGGCAGGGGAGAACCCCCGCACCGATGTCCGCTATGGGCGCACCCCCGGGCAGGGGCAGCAGGCCCCGAGCTTGTGCCTTTGCCTCCTCCAGGGCATGCTTTCTCTTCTCCACTTCACTCTCCAGGTATGTCAGATCCACCTTTTTCCGCGTATAAAGCTGCAGGATTTTTAAGCAGATTTCTTGAATTTCTTATTCAGTTGCTCCAACCAATGGGGACGATTGGGCAAAGGGATCTCCAGTGTCCGGGCAGCGAGGCAGATGCAGGCACAGCCAATGCTCTCAGGCTGGAAGCGCACGAAGACGTCTGTGAGGAGGCTGTCATTCATATAGTTCCATGCAGTCTGGACCAGGTGCTGGTTAAGATCACATTCTAACACCTGAAGGTACATAACGATTATCTTGTGAGGGTGCTTCACGTGGACACAGAAGCCCAGCTCCTTAAGAACACGTCTTTCTGCCTTGATGATTTGATTCTTTAAATTAACATAATCTTGGTCCAGTAGCAAAGGCACAGGTTTCTTTTTCTCTCTCAAATGTCGAAGGCGATGAAACACATCGATGACATCCCGAATTCTTCTTGGAGCTTCTTCTATTTTGGAGGCCAAGTGCACACAAGCCATGGATACATGCTCCATGGAATGCTTCACAAAGGACTTGGTGTAAAAGAATCGCTGGAACAGCACCTGCCCTGTAGCCATGGCCCCCTGCGGCAGGCGCAGCAGGATGCTGGCCGCCTGGATGAGTTCGCAGCCCACCACGCGGAGGCCTAAGACCAGAATTGTTTAGAATGTTTTATCATGGAGTTCTGGCAGTGGATAGCACATTTGAAAGAGGGTAAAACTGAGAGCAGTTACTGTTATGAGAGTTAACGGAAGACTGGTGTCAAGATGTGTGTGTTTTATTCCTTTAATTTTTTCATTTTTAATTGATACAGAAAAGCATTAAAATTGTACATATCCACAGAGTACCATGAAATGTTTTTATATACACATGTGTTGTGTGATATTAAAATCTGGTTAAACATATTTATCTCCTCAAATCTTTATCTTGCTTTATTAAAAACTTTCAGTGTCTAGCTTTTTGAAATGAACGGTACATTGCAACTTATTATATGCTAGCTTTTTAACTTCTTTTTCATTATTATCTACTTTTATAGTTCATATCTGAATGCCCCCCAAATCTTGTTACCCTCATTGAGGTTCTGGGGAGCTGATTAGGTCATGGTGTGTGATACTCATCGATGGCTTTGTCTATTGATGAGTCATAGGTAAATATGGTTTAGGGGGTGGAGTCTGACTGGAGGAGGTGTGTCACTGGGGGGTGGGGCTGGAAGGCTCTGCCTCTTTCCCTCCTCCCTTGATCTCTTTTCCTGCCTATACTCTATGCCATGATCAAGCTGCCTCTGCCATGCCTCTCTGTCATGTTGCCCTGCCTTGGAGCCAGTAAGTAGACTATAGACTGAAACATAGCTCTAAAAATTTTGAGCTAAATTAAACCTTTACTTCTGAGACTTGGGGGTGTCAGGCATTATGTCTTAGTGAACTGAAAGTAACTAAGACATTTAGTGTCCGTTGATCAACTTTCTCTACACTTTCCTCTGTCTTTCTCCCCCCAACCTCTGGTAAACACCACTGTACTCTCAACTTCCATGAGATCAACTTTCTTAGATTCTACATGTAAATGCAATCATGTGATACATAGTTCCTTGTGGCTGGCTTATTTCACTCACTACAACAATCTCTAGTTTCATTCATGTTGCTGGAAATTACAGGGTTGAATCTTTTAGAAATACAAGGTGAATTTTTAAATTTAAAAAACTGTATTACAGTAAAAGACAGTGCCATTAAATCCACTCCAAATATTCCCCCTAACTTTAAACACACTTAATCCATTATTCTTTCCATTTTATAAAGCAGTTCTGGAGGCTCTCTTCAAAAGTATCTGTATAAGGTGTTATCAAAAATTCAGTGAATGCTATTGTTGAGTTGTGTCCAACAAATGGCAGACTGGTAAAAATATTACAGTGTGTTCTCATCTACCTTACTCATTGGACCTGGCACTGTGAAACTTCTGGTTCTTCCCTAAAGTCAAGGTGACCAGGAAAAGTACATGTTTTGAATTGACTTAGGACATCAAGGCCTCTGTGACAGCCCAACTAAAGACATTCAGAAAAATGAACTTCCAGAGATGCTTTAGAAAGTGGCAAGAGGGCCAGGGATTTAGCTCAGGGGTTCCACTGCCTGCTCGCAAGCACAAGGACCAGAGTTAGATCCCCAGTACCAAAAAAAAAAAAAAAAAAGAAAGTGGCAAGAGCAATGGGTAATTGTGTTTGAAGCAAGTAGTCAGATTGCTGGATTATACAGTAGTTCTATTTTTAATTTTATGAGGAGCCTCTATATTGTTTTCCATAGAGGCTATGATAATTTTCAATCCTACCAAAAATATGCAAAGATTTCCTCTTCTCCATATCTTCACTAGCATTTATTACCTTTAGTCTTTTGGAAAATACATTCTTATAGGAGTGAGTTGATATTTCATTTGTTATTCATTGTGTTTACTCAATTAGTGACATTGACCATTTTTATACCTGTTGACCGTTAAATTTATTCTGTTGAGAAGAATGTATGTTTAGACCTAAACTATATTTTTAAATCTTCCCACCATGATGCTGGCAAGAGAATACAAGGCTTTGCATACTCATAGCAAGCACTCTACAGGTAAGGAGCACTGCCAACCTGTACAGAGTTTTTTAAATGTTTAGGTTGTTAATTAATTAATCTGCTATTGAATGTTTGGAATTTAATATACACTGTAGGTATGTATTCCTTATCAGATCAGTAGTTTACAAATATTTTCTCCCATTCTATAGGTTGTCTCCTTGCACCACTGATTAATTTCTTTGCTGTGTTTTGTAGTTTGATGTAAATTTATTTTTCTATTTTTCTTTCTGTTTCCTAAATTTTAGGGGTCATTTCTAAAAAAAAAAATCCTTGTCAATTCCAATGTCTCGAGATTGCTCTTCTATGTTTTTGTCTAGTAGTTTCTTAGTTTTATGTCTTATAATTGAGTCCTTAATCAATATTTACGATATAGGAGTCTAATTTCATTCTTCTGCATTTAAATATCCAACTTTCCAGTGCCATTTATTGAAAACTGTCCTAGTACTTGTTTTCTAACATAGAAAATCAATCAGAAGTGATGGAAAAATTGTTGATTCTAAGATTGGGACAAAATATACATGATTAGACTGGACATCTTATAGATGTAAGAAAGTGATACAGAAAGTAAGAAAGTGCTCTTGTTACCTTTGCTGCCTGTGTGCCCCCTGTTGTTTCTGCTCTGCCATACCTGGTTGTCATCCCTGCCTTGGAGTTGGCTGATTATGGACTGAAACCTCTACAAACTTTAAAATGACCATGAGAAGTAAACATTATGCATCTCTTCTGGTTATGAAGGCAGACATGACCTGAACCTAAATACACTTATGAAAGGACTTCCAGAACTGCTTCAGAAAATGACTCATAATAAAACAAGTAGTTGTCTATATAATGCTTAAAATTCAGTTTGACGGAATCAGCCCACTGCAGACAGGGAGGTCTGCCCATGCCCTACCGAGGTCCTGAGTTGCGTGGAAGACGCTGAATCACCCCACTGCAGACAGGCAGGTCTGCCCATGCCCTACTGAGGTCCTGAGTCGCACAGAACATGTTGAATCAGCCCGCTGCACACAGGAAGGTCTGTGCATACCCTACCGAGGTCCTGAGTCCCGCGGAAGACACCAAATCACCCCACTGCAGACAGGCAGCCACCTGGTTCCACACTACAAAGATGCAGAGGACACCAGACCACCAGACCAAGGTACTGAGTCCCGCTGTTCAGGG
>NW_004624731.1:25077662-25140563 GCF_000247695.1 Heterocephalus glaber | reverse complement strand
ATGCATTATGTAAAGGTACAATTCCCAATGAGAAATGTAATTGTGTTATATACCTACAATGTACCAATAAAAGAATTTAATACAAAAAAAGAGAAAGTAATAAAGTGCCAAAATAAATGGAAACAAGGGTTAAAAGTGAACAACACAATGATGTATCTCTGTGTCAAACCCACATACATAGAATTAAAGCAATTACAATGAGCACAGCTGGGCAATTAGATAAATATAATATTGAATCAGAACTTAGAATATAAAAATTAATATAATTAAGTACCAGAACAAATGAATTAATTTGGGAGAACAGAGAAATCTCCTTTGTAGTAGAATTCTAAATAATTTATGCAAATACTTCACCCTAAAGCATACAAAATATAACCCTACATTATATGGTCTGCAGAATGGAAATTTCAAAAAATATAGTAATGAAATGGTAATGTGATGAAATAACACTGCAGAAAATAAACCTGAAAAATACTCCTCCCTGAGATTAGCAAGGTTAATAACAACAGGAGTGATTAAGCATGTTGATGATATATACTTTATTGAGATTCAAAAAATAGTACCCCAAGGTGGAGCATTTTCACACACTATGAACCACAACCTAAAGAAGCAATGTCACACAAAAAACCTCTCATTTTCCCACCTTCTGACCCCCCATCTCCACTGATACACATTTAGGGTCTTCTCTAGGATTCCCTGTTGGAATGCAATTGGCATGAGCCTTCTCCTATAATCTCATCACTCAGGGAAGATTAACTCACTGGAAAGAAAACTTGATCTGGTGCCACTCTCAGAGCTGAGATGAACTCCTTCTAAGGCTCCTGTCTGCCATTTGGATCCATTTATCTGCTCTAAAACTTACTTACTCTTCCTGTCGAATAGTATAATTTTCTCCCTTCCTTCACCCTTTTGAAGAGGGTGCACAAACTTTTAAATCTCACTGGGATATTGGGTACTCAATTTTCATTCTTGTGATAACCTTGACCAAGTAATAAATCTGTAAACTGTTTTTACTCTTAATATATTGTGATTTTACTTACATAGACTCAATTGTAGAAACTTTAGGGAGTGGAAAATAAAGTGTCCTTCAGCTCTTCAACTCTTAATATAAGAGTGGCCACTTCTTTGGGAGAGGTCCTTGGCAGAGTTACTTCCCCTCCCTTGCCTGGCATTCTACATCCTATAGAAAAACTGCACGGAAGCATTTGAGATGGCAACTGATAATTTTTCTTTTGATTTATGGAAACTAAAGTATGTAATAACTGTGAAACAGCATTAGAATGTGTAACATCCTTCTTTACTCTTTAATCTTATACATCAATTTATACAAAGCATGTAAATTGTTATGAGGTTTAACTTGCAGAATAGTAATATATTTGTCTAAAGAATTAGAGAAACTAGCCCCATATGTTCAAGATAGGGAGAGGGAGAGGGAGAGAGAAAGGGAGAGGGAGGGAGGGAGGGAGAGAGAGAGAGAGTCCCTGAATGAGAGAGAGAGAGAGATCCTGAATGATGATGAACTCATCTAGCAGGCCCTTTCCCTACCATTGCTATTTACATCTTCTTTCCTTCATTATAAAATTCCTTTTTTCCACATAAATTCCTTCAGATAACCTTTTGGAAGGAAAAGAAAACACCTTTCCTCCATCTCAGAGTGACAGTCCCTGAATAAATCTGAATATTTTCCCACCAAGACCTGGTTCATGAAGATTGGGTTTTGAGTGGTGAGCAGAAATATTTGGGCCTGACAACATTTATATGGTGTGATGAAAATGGACTTAATCTTAGTGATTGTCTTAGTTACTTTCTCATTTCTGGGATACAATACCCGGCAACCACAAGTTAAAGGAAGAGAGATTTATTTTGGTTCACAATTATTAGAGGATTCAGTCCATAGTTGGCTGGTTCCAAGGTGGGGCAGCATTACATGGGGCATGACACAAGAGGAATGGGCAGTAAGTAGAGCCACCAAGGAAGAGGGGCATATGTATACACCTTTTCAGACCACATCCACAGTGACGCACCTCTTCCCAGCAGGCTTTACCTCTCAACGTCACACCCAGCTGTAAACCCATCAGTGAGCTAATCCAGTACCACACATCCATTATCCATTACCTCCCAGAATCCCTACTTATGAGCACATGAGGCTTTGGGGAGACATGCAGATATAAACCATAATATGATTGTGAAAAACATATTTTAGTATAATCATGAGAAAAACTTTAAATAAATCCCAATTTCTGTAAATTCAATAAATATCTCAGTAGTACTGCTAAAGAGTTTTTAGATCATAAAATAAAAATTCAAGAAACAGTTGCATACATACAGTTGCTGTCTAAGAAGACCATATGACTAAGTAGATGGTATCTTGAATGGCATCCTAAAACCAAAACATACGGTATGGTGAGTGGGCTATTGAGGCATTAAGTAAAAGTGAAAAGAATTTGAATAAACTACTGTTGAGATAGCAATTCTGCTTCAAAGGATATTAGAAAATAGTTTATTATGAGTCAAATGTGAGTGACTGTATCCTAGGGTAAGACTCAAGATACCCTGAACAACATGTTCCACTGTGGAAATTTTTACATGAACATTAATAGCTACAGAACAGAAATTATAAATCAAATACACCTGGCATATACATTGGTGCAGTCAATAGGTAGGCAGGCTGCAGAGTTGGAAAATCTATAAGTTTCAGATGTTATCTAATAGACTTCTTAGCTATGGACAGAAGTTTGGTAGGCTTAGAAATTCTTTCCAGGAATTTCACCAAATAATCACAAGGATGTTAGAATGTATACAGAGACTGAAAGTCAAAAATAATTTTATTTTCTACCTACAACTGTTCCTTTCTCCACAATCATGGTGGTCTACTCTATCAAGGTCAATCTCCGAAATATTTATTTTTTCCTCTTTTGTATAGTTTATTTTATTAGTATGTGTTTGTAGTACATAATGTTTACAATTTTTTCTTTCTCTTTTTTTGTACTGGGGATCAAACTCAGGACCTTGAGCTTGTGAGGGAGGTGTGGCTCCACTGAGCTAAATCCCTGGCCCTACTTACATTTATCTTAGCAAATGGGTACATGAATTTAACTTACCTTGTTTTTTTTTGTTCTCCTTCTTTTTCCCACTTACCTCTCTTTCTTCATCTCTAGCTACCCTTTCCTCATTTACATTATTACTCTTAGTAATTTTAGTTCATATTTGTGACATGTATTGATTATGTTCATTGCAGGTAGTCTATATATGTACCTGACACATCTTAAATATTTTTATGTCCCCTTCTTCTTTGTCCCTCCTATGCTAGATCTCTTGGTCCATTTCTCATTTGCAAAAGATCTATCTCTTGTTTCCTTTTACAAATTTTTTATTTTGCTCACTATATGTACTAAAGGTAACTCAAATGAAAGAAGTCATACAGTATTTAAGTTTCTGTCTGATTTATTTCACTTATCAGTGTTTTCAAGGTGTATCTTTTTTCCTACAAATCTCTCAAATTTATTTTCTTTGTAGCCAAGTAGTATTTCATATATAGATATAGTTTCTTTAGCTCTGTTGATGGACATATCAGCTGCTTCCAAGATTTAGCTATTATGAATTGTGCCACCATAAACATTGGTATGCATGTATCACTGTATTATGTTGTCTTCAGATCTTTTGAGAAGATACATAGAAGGGTCAAATGGAATTTCTATTATGCTTTTTTTGGCAAATATCCATACTGATTTCCCTAATGATTACACTAGTTTACATTCCCACCAACAATGTAGAAAGGTTACTTTTTCACCACAACCTTGCCAATGTGTGTTATTATTTGAGGTTTCGATGATTGTCATTCTTTCTAGTGTAAGATAAAAGCGTAGACCTGATAATTTGCATTTATCTAATGGCCAGTAATGTTGAACAATGTTTTAGTTGGTAGGTTTTTACTACTACCTCAATTTCATTGTTTTCTATTGGATTGTTCAGAACTTTCACATCTTACCAGTTAAGTGTAGGTAAATCATATGAATTTACCTATTTTTTCAAGATTTTTCAATTTGTTGGAATACAATTTTTCATAACAGCAACTATCTTCCTAATTTTGACAGTGTCTGCCATGATTTCACCTTTTTTCATTTCAAATTGGATTCCTGTGACTCTTTTCTCTTTGTTTTGGTAAGCTTGGCTAAGAATTTATCTATTTTATTTATCATTTTAAAGAACTGTCTCTTCAACTTATTGATTCTCTTTAATTTTCTTTTTAGCCTTAATGTCATTAAATCTCATTCTGATCTTTATGATTTCCCTCCTTAAATTCACTTTTGGTTTGATGTGATTGTTTATCAAGTACTGTATGTTGATGTTCTCCATTGCATAATTTATTTGAGCTTGCTGTTTTTCTAAAATAAGCATTGATTACAATAAGCCTCCCTGTTGTATCCCATAGGTTCTGGTGTGTTGTACGGGCATTGCTGTTTGATTCCAGAAATTGTTTAGTTTGACCCTTGATTTCCTCTGGGACTTCTTGGATATCAACAGTTAGTTATTATATATCCAGGTTTTTAATAAATTTTCTGTGGTTTATTTTGTGATTGATTTCTAGCTTCAATTCATAAAGGTCTCATAGTAAATTTTGGGTGATATGAATTATTTTGCGTTTATTTAGAAGGCTTGGTGAACTAGTATGTGGCCTATTTTGGAGAACATTCTGGGTGCTACTGAGAAGAGTCTGTGTTCTGTTGTAGTAGAGTAAAACACTCTGTAGACACCTATTAAGTCCATTTGTTCAAAACTGTGGTTTAGGTCTGATATTTCTTTGTTGATTTTTCTGTTAGTTGATCTGTCCCTTTGTAAAAGTGGGATATTCATGCTGCCCACTATAATTGGGTTGGTGTTTATTTGATCTTTAATGTCCAGGAGTATTTGTTTTATAAAGGTAGGCGCTCCATTATTCAGTGCATATGTATTTAAAAATGTTTTCGCTTCCTAGTATTTTTCTCTTAACCAGTATGTAGTGATGTTATGTGTACCCTCTGAACAGTTTTAGAATGAAGTGGAGTTGTTTTGCTTTGTTTTGTTTTCTTTATTTGTTTGAGTATAAAGTTGTTACCCCTGCTTGTTTTGAGGGTCCTGGGGCATGAAATGTTGTTTTTCATCCTTTGATTTTAGGCTATAAATATCTTTTGGTATTAGATGAATTTCTTAAACGCAATAGAATGTTCAATTCTGTTTATTGATGAGTCTTCCAATATATGTCTTTTAATGGTGAAGTTTAATTGATAGCTATTATTGTAAGATTTAATTTTCTAACCTCATTTGTGATCTTTCTTTGATGTATCTACATATTTACTTTCCATTGGGCATACTAAAAATTGCTTTTAATTAGTATAATTATTACTTGTATTTTAGTAAAATGTAATACTTGCATGAAATTGTCTAGGAGTTTTACCTTACAATTGAAAACGCATTCACTTTCAGGTTTAGCATTACAGCAAACATCTCTTTGGTATATAGTAGGTTGGATAACCCAAACTTTTATTCACATAGAGCAAATTTGTGTGGCTCTTAGATCTATTAAAACTTTGTTCTTAAATCTTTTATTCATAATTTTGTTTTACCTTCATTTAAAAAATTTATCATTCAAATATTTATAAATTTGAGGAAATTATTGAGAAACCTTAAGAGCCATGCTTTAAAATATTATTTTGGTAATTACTTCTGTTTTTTTTTAAAGACTAGAAAATATTTGCATGATGCTTCAAAGAAACTTCTTTCTATAAATTGAACTGTAGTGTTATTCTATGTTAGTGCATTTTAAACTGCTTTTTCTGATAGATTACATATGTTAAGTAAGATAAAATGTTTTATTCAAGAACTGAATTAATGTATATGAAAGAAAGTCTCGTTCTTCCACAAAGTAAAAAATGTAAAAAATTAAACTGTAGTGTTAACATTCTATGTTGGTGTATTTTAAATTGTTTTATCTGATAGATTACATATCTAAAGTAATATAAAATATTTTATTCAAATACTGAACTAAGGTATATGAAAGAAAGTCCTTTGTTCTTCCACAAAGCTTTTTTTTAAAGAGTTAACGACAAAATACATTTTATTCAAATTGTTTAAGAATTGTGTTCTATTTTTCTTTATATATTTATTGATTTTATACATTTATTGATTTTATACATAATATCAATAAAGTTTATATTATAATGTTATATTGACTGAATTTTTAATCACATGCTACGCTTTGTACCAATTACTGAATATAGAGATTTTCCCCTATTTTCAAAAATTAAGCCATTATTTACATACAGTAAAATTCACATTTTGAAATGCCTGGTCCTGCTATTTTTTACATGTTTATAGCTACCACTAACATCAAGAAAGAAGAGATATGTTCCATCCCAAATTTCTTCTCATGGTCTTTGGTGATCCACCCTCCACTTTCCGACAGACTCTGGCATTCAGCGTTTTTGTGGTACTGTCTTTCAAAGTTTTAGTCTCAGGAATACTCACATACAGCCTTCAGCAGTAATGTTAAAAACCTTTAAAAAAATGGTAATACATATTTTACATATTTATTGGGAAAATGTGATTTTTTAAAATGTATATGATATATATTATTTAATGATCAAATTAGTGTAAGCATATTCATTAAAATAAATACTTATCATTTCTTAGTCATGATGACATTCAAGATACTCATCGTCAATTGGTTGAAATCCACAGTGAATCACTGTCAGTGCAATGGAATTATGGAAGTTTTTCTTTGTGTTAATTGACTAATTGTCAACTTGAATGGGAATACCCAACTGATTTGAGTCACCAGTTTCCAGAACAGTATAAAAGGAGAAAGAAAGGGAAGTATTTCATATTGATTTCCCTTGGAAAAACTTACTGCTGTGGTTCTCCTCAGAGAAGCTTCAGCTGTTGTCTTTGGAGGAGTCTGGTCTTTGCCTTAGTCTTGAGTGTCATCTCTCGGCTTTTGGTTCAGACACCTCAGCTTCCAGTAGTGGCCTTGCTCCCTGGCCTCCAGCAGCAGCCCTTGGGCTTTCCAGTGCAGACCCTCTGGTCTCCCACGGCAGATTCCTCACCCTCCTGCTAGGGACTCCCACTGGACAGTGCCCTGAGGTCCAGGTCCTCAGGCTGGATTCTTCAGATCTCTAGCACATGGACAGATGTCTCGCACTCCACTACATCACTACATCTGACTCGGTGGGCAGATACTGTAAGCTAATCATTCTTGTAAATTTCTGCATCTGGCCTTAAATCTATTCCTCTTGCAAAATACTGACTATAATGTTCCCTCTTATATAACTATAGGATTATACCCATTTACCTGCTTTTTCCTTCTCCCTACCTCTCCTGTTTTCACAGTCTTTGTTAATCCAGCTTTCTACTCTCAACTTCAGTGATTAGCTGTTTTAGATTTTCCCTGTGAGTGAGGTCATGTGATATTTGTTTTTCTGTGCCTAATGTATTTTACTTAACTTTCGTTTTGTTTTGTTTTTTGGTACCGGGGATGGAACTCGGGTCCTTGCGCTTGCGTAGCAGGCGGCGAAACCACTGAGCTAAATCCCCGGCCCGATTTTACTTAACTTTCTATCCTTCAATTCATTAACGTGTATATGCTTCAAAAAGCGATGTTGCAAACGGTAAATGCATACAGTTTTATTTGTCAATTAAAAACTGAAAATCAAAAATGTTCTACAGATGGATACTTTAACTTAAAAACTTCATTATATTTAAAACATAGTTTTATTTAATTTCTCACTTAAATGACTTTAAAACTCAACAAAAGCACCATAGGTAGGTTTTGTGCTTATTTTTTAAATTTTGTTTACACCAAAAAGAGGTCTCCCATTGCCTTCTATAGAGAAAATTATTGCCAAATCTTCATTAATGTTATATAAGGAAAGTAAAAAATAACATTAAAAGGTATGGATTATTATGAGGTATTTTACATTTGCTTTTGGGATTTTTATGTAGGATTTTTCTTATGGAATTATTTGAATGGCCACTTTATGTAAAATGAGTGTGAATTTGCATATTCACAACACACAATTACCTTATGAAATTACATTTATTCTTAAAATAGGCAAAGAAATAAAGGATAAAAGGTCTAACACACTTACATATCTATCATTGTGATAATGATAGATTCATATAACACCTCAGATATTGGGACGTCATCACAGTGCATCAGTAGCTTTATAAATGTTAGTTCCTGAGTATTACATGTGAAAGTGCAGTGTGCAGTAAAACATTGAACTGGCCTTTTGGCAATCACTGGAGTAGTACATTTTAAAGGTCAGATGTACATGATTACTTTACCTCAGCCACTTTGTTGGGAGAAAAGCTGAGCCACTCACAAATTGTTTAAATTTCTTTTAATAGTTTAAGAGTTAAAAGAATGAAATATAGAAAAATAAAGTGAAAATACAGATCAAAAATGCAAAATAAATTATCATGAGACTTTATAAATTGAAAATGACATAAACAAATTATGTGCATTTAGAGTAAAAATAAGATGTAGCTTCTAGAAGTGGTACATTTATACAATATGGCTCTAAAAACATAAGGTCATGTATATATTTTGTTATCTTATTCAGTATTGATGTATTTTTACATATAAATTGACTTGTATTTTTTGGTTACTAGACATGACATTTTATTCCTTTTATTTAAACCTTATCAGCACTAAACTTGTTCTAATTCTTCTGAAAAAATAATACTGGAGATACACTTTGAGATTCAGTTATTTTTCATAACATTAAATCTTCCAAGTTATCAAAAATAAATGCCACACAAATCCTTTGAGTATATATTTTCATACACAGTATCCTGATATATTATTGCAGTAAAATAGATCCATATATATTTTTAAATGCTCCTTGAAACAATAATACTATTACCTGTGAATGTTTCTTACCTTATCTGTTCTAAAATAGAGATATCTGCCTTAACTGAGCAATAATGGGCAAGACCCAGAAGTAGACAAATACAGGCATAATCCCAGATATTTAAAAGGATCAGCCTGGGAACTGTTTCTTCTTTGATTCTACCAGGAACTCCACATTGTAAAATGAGCTAATATAACTTTTTCAAACACTTTGTTCACAAACACAAGGAAGTCTAAATTGTTATAAAAATATCTAGTAAGAGATTTCAACAAAAATCAGATAGCTAGTGAAGACTATGCATTCACTTAAATATATTATAATGGAATGATTATAGATTAATGAAATAATTTCTCATTTTCAAACAAAAAGATATGGATTTTTCAAGTTACATTGCATTATTATCTATAATCTCCCCTGTAGTACTCAGAATATTTTTAATATACATGTGTAAAGGTAAAATAAAACTAATTCCAAAATAACTTACTATGAGCTGAAAGTTTAGAAGCGATCTAGTTTGAACTTACCAATGTCCTTTAAATTTCAAATTAGTATCTAAAAATCAAGAACTTTCAAAAGGATAGATTAATAAACCTCCATCTCTACCACAAAAAAATAACAAGATCATTGCCAAATACTATCAAAATCAAACTTTTCAAACATTTGAAAATCAACCAAGTTTTGGAAAAACTCAAGGATAATTTTTTTTCTTAAAGTTGAGCTTCAGTAGTAACAGATAGTTGTGGTATTTTAATGTGCCTTAGTCCCATAAACATCTCTGACTTGTACACTTATTGTGAAAATAAGTATCATCATAAACATGGCAACTGAGAAACTAGCATCTAAGCAGATACTCGGATACTTGAGAAGGAAGAGTTGATTTTGTTCTAGCCAAAATTCATCCTAAGAAATTATTTATTTTGTTTTATTTTTATTTTTTGGTACCGGAGATCGAACTCGGGACCTTGTGCTTGCGCGGCAGGCGCCAGAACCACTGAGCTAAATCCCCAGCCCTCATCCTAAGAAATTAATACCACTGTATTTGACCTAAATACTCCCTGGAAAAACCTTGGTTGGTTGGTTGGTTGGTTGGTTGTTTAATTTGCTTAGAGTAAAATTCCCTGAGTGATAAAATCCCTGTGTCCAAAGAATAAATCTAAGATAATCAAGAATTGTTCAACAAGGTAGTAACAAAAGGTAGTAACACCAACTGAACCAAAAAGAGGCTGACCAAAAAAGTTAAAAGGAAATGTGTGAAACAGATGCCCACTGGGGGATTTGAAGGTCTGATATATTCTTAGAAATTGAGACACATTATCCAGAAGACTGCTGAGAAGGCCCTAATCTCATCTCTGGCACAAGCAGGAACTGAGGGCCAAGGCAGATGGGGACAGTTCTAGACCATGAAGACATGCCCAACATGGTAGTACTCAAGAAATATTGGTCTAGAACAAACATGGAAGACCTCTTATCAAGCAATACCTCCACTAAACTAATGGTGAGAAAGTTTTAGTGCTTACCCATGACAATGAACACAGGCTTTAGAGAATTAGTTCAGAAACTTCACAAACAGGAAAAACAGTAATTCTGACAAACTCTGGGGATGGAGCAGGTTTTTGATTTCCAGTGCTGCCATACTAAATTATAAAAAATATGCAGTTTTCAAAAAACAATTGTACAACATGCAAACAAAGAAGGATTGCTTATACACAAGAAAAAAGAGGAAAATAGAAATTGGCTCTGAAGATGCCCAGATATTGAACATATCACAAATGTACTTCAAGGGAGCTATTATAAATATGCTTAAAGATTTAAAATCTTAGTTAAATAAAAGAAAGTATGAGAATAATACTTCTTCAAATAAAGCACACTATATGAGATAGAAGTTAATTTAAAAATTATTAGAAATTCTATCGTTGAAAGTTTCGATAATTGAAATGAAAGATTCACAAGCCATGGAGATTAATTTTGAGAAGAAATAGGAAAATTAAAGTCAAATCATTTGGCATTATTAAATCTGAAGAATAGAAGAATAACAGAAGAAAATGGTAAGAAAAATGAACAAATCCACAGACAGTTATGAAATTGTATCATGCATACAAATGTATGCATATTGGAGATCCCAAAAGGAAAGTTGAGTGAAAAGAAGATAGAAAATCTATTGAAACAAATACTCACCAAAAGTTACTAGGTTTGATGAAAAGCATAAATGTACATATCCAAGAAGCTGATTGAACTCCAAGTAGAAAAAAAATCAACCAGTATCATGATATGTCATATTGAAATTCTTGTAAGTCAAAGAAAAATTTAAAAAGTTTGAAGTCAGGCCTGGTGGTTCTCCCTGTAATCCCAGCAGCCTGGGAGGCTGAAGCAAGAGTCTGAGGGAGTTAATCCCAGTCTGGGCAATTTAGTGAGAATCTTTCTACAAATTAAGAGGTTTTTAGGGGATGGGGTTTAGAATGTAGCTTAGTTTAAAGACCCTGTAATCAGTCCCCACTACTGAAAATAAATTTTTAAAATGAAAAAAACTTTGACTATGAGAATAAAATGCAACTCAAGTATAACTTCTAATCAACATAAATACCACTGCTTCAGAAACCCTGAAGGTCTAAGTCAGTGAGAAGACATATGAAATTGACTGAAAGAGAGAGATTTAATAAAGGAATTTATGTATGTATGTATGTATTTAAAAGGATGAAGTCTTTATTTCATATAATGGAAATACTATGTAAATTTATTAGTAAGAGACATTTTATAAATGCTAAAAGAGTCTAGCAGGGTGAAATGAAAGTAACTACACGATAATTCTAAGGCACAAGAAGAAAAAACCCTGGCAATGTTAAACAAATAAACATTAAAAGTATAAAGTTATATTTATTTATAACACTTTGCTTAGTATATAACTCAAAGTTAACTGTAAAAAACCCATAATTTTAAAACAATGATGGCGGGCATATAATGTGTACAAATGAAATTAATTTTAAAAATATGAGCATAAAGGAAGGCATTGGGGAACATAGTTAAAGAAGAGTGGTCATTATATAAACTATTGAAATTCAGTTGTCATTAATAGAAACTAGATTGTTTATAGTGGATATGGTAATTTTATGATTTTATTTTATCTCATTTTATATTTCATTCTTAGGATTTTAATTGATAAATAATTATATTTATTTATGAGACAAAATGTAATCTTTTAATCTACATATTTATTATAGAAAGATCAAATCCCCACATATCTATGACATCATCAATTTATCAATTTGTTTTGGTTAGAACATTGAAATTCTATTGAGCATTTTTTTGCTTTTTTGGGTTTTTTTGGTACCGGGGATCAAACTCGGGACCTTGCGCTTGCAAAGCAGGCGGCGAACCACTGAGCTAAATCCCCAGCCTATTGAGCAGTTTTTTAAAATATATAGTACATTACAATTCAATGTGGTCATCACACAATGCAATAGGTTACTAAAACTTATATCTGCTGCCTAAGTGAAACTTTATATCCTGTGATAAACATGTTCCCTTTCCTACTACTCTCCAGCCATTGGTAACCACATGCTATGATTTCTAAGGGAGCAGCCTTTTTTAGAATCCATATATGTGTGAGATTATTCAGTACTTATTTCTGGGACATGCTATTTCACTTAGCACATTGTCTTACTGATCACTCCATATTGCACCAAATGACAAAAATATTCTTTATTAAAAGCTGCATCGTCTTCCCTCTGTAGATATACCACATTTTCTTTATCCTTTTATCCACTAATGGACATTTAACTTCCTTGCAGTTCTAGGTTATTTTGAATAATACTATCATGGACATGACAATGCAGATTTCTCTTGAAATCAATTCTAATTCCTTTTTACAAATTGAGTATATATTCACATTTATATAAATATTGTGAAGTTTTACCTGAGGAAACTGGGAATTTTAATCTAATAATTACATTACTACTATGCAAAGATTGCATTGCTTTAGCTGGGAAAAGTAGTTATTTTTATCATGCAATTACAGCTATATTGTATGAATTAGTTTATCAGAGACCATATCATGCAATTAAAAAATTATTAATTACAGTCCAGAAATTAGAGGATATCTCAAATTTTACAAATTACACCATGGTTCTTAAACATAAAATTCAATGTTAATGTGGATACTTGTAAAATGAGATATATTGTTTTAAACAAAGTAGAAATACATTAAACTTTGAGTGAGATACTTAAATACCATGCCATACAATGTTATTCTATTAATAAATTTATATATTCTGAGATGAAATTCCAGGATCCATAATTATTACATTTTGAATTTAAAACTAAACTATATATTTTCTTCATTAAATACCACTTTAAGTATTTTGAAGGCAGGTTCTTTCATTAACATAAGCAAACCACACTCAGACTAAAAATATGATTAAGCAAAATCTCAAAATTTTATTCTTATTTTGCTGAAGTCAAAAACTATTCAGGACATTTAATTTTTTAGAACACACACACACACACACTCACACACCAATTATTTTTCCTGTGGAAACAGAGCTGGCCATATCATGCAGAGGGATTACTCTAAAATAATAAAAGCTTATTCTGGAAATTTCCAAACTTAGAAATATCTATATAATCATTTATTTTCCTCATGATGCTCCAGGAATTTGTAACTAGTTTCAGAGAATATTTCCAAGAGTATAAGCTTTTATCACCATTGAGTACAGACACTTGTTTAAAAATCTAAAACAAACAAGTGAAATAATGAAAACTCTGTACGAAACTTTAAACTACCTCAATACAACTCTACAGCTCTACAGAGCAATAAAAGTAGTCAACCAAGTGTAGCAAATATTCTGGAATTAAACTTCTATGTTATACAAAATGGGACATTTCGAGCCCTGATGCTCAGGTGGACCACCAAATTCAAGTAGAAGTGAGATAACTGAGAAATTATAAAAATGTGAAATTAGCTCATTGATCTCCTTTTGGTTCTCCCCAAATATTATCCAATATGAATATTTTATGACTAGACTTCCAAATCTTAAGGATGAATACTAGGTTATCCTTTTATGGGTTGTGGGCCATGTCTGTGTGTGTGTGTGTGTGTTTGTGTGTGTTTGTGAAATTCATGTGAAGAAATGATGCTTATATTCAGGTGTTGTATGAAATTACAAAGTTTTGCACAGAAAGAACTGAATGGAAAGAAAACAATGAGAAGGGTAATACAAAGTTGTGATTTAAAGTAAGTTTATATAATTATTTCCAAACTTAGAAGTACTCAATTAATCTATTTCCTTACTTTAATTCTATGTGTATCCATTATGTTTTGTGCTTGTGTATCCGCACATATATGTAAGTGTGCATGGATATATGTGTATGTAGTTGTTATTATAAGTGATACAAATTTGTCATAAATAGTTGTGATCCAGAGGACAAAAATTATGTGTATATAAAGCTCTTATTAAGGCTGGTCTTGGTGTACTTCTTAAACTCAAAAGAGCTGTTGAATGTGGCTGGCAGGACATCATTTTAATCACTCAAAGATGATTATATATTTTATGGAATTGTCTTTAATAAAGTGTTTAGTTGAATATCTGTGACAGCAGCCAACCTCTACTTTAACTACCAATTTGCACTACTTTCAAGGAAAGTATTAATTTTTACTGACTTGAAAATTTAAATTTAAGAAATCTAATATTAAGCAGAGATAATCATGAAAAAACGAAACAGAAAAAAAACAGATCATTGAAAAGGGAAAAATAAAAGGGAAGCATTGAAAAGATGAAAAAAAAGGGAACAACTTGAAAGAAAAAAATCTAAAATAGAAACATAACTAACAGTGAGAAAGGAAAGAGTAGAGATAAATTTTTAAAATGTTCATTTAGATTGTCTCAGTTTGGGTAAAATATATGATAATTAAAGTATAAAATCTAGCTGCATGCTCTTTACAAGGCTATTTATAGGCAAAGACCAAAGTCTTGAGGCAATTTTGTACCATACAAAATTTTTCACATTGTCTATTGCCCATTTGGTCCTCATGTGAAATAGGAAAAAAAGATTCAAAAGGGAAAGGGAAGTAGAGGGGGTGGGGGAAAGGAAAGAAGAGAAAGAAAAAATATGAGAGAAGAATGAAAAAATGGAAACAAAGCTTTTGTAAATAGGGAGGGAAGGGAAATAGGAAAAACCAAGAACTAAGGTGTACCATGTACAGGTACAAATTCCCAATGATGAATGTGATCATAATGTATACCTAAAATGTAACAATAAAGTTAATTTTAAAAAATATTTTTCAAAATGGGGTTTTAAAAATATTGCTATTGTAATTTCTACTTCTCAGAAATGACTACAAGGGAAGATAGAACAATACAGACAAATTGAACAGTATTAAAAGTATCACACTTAAGGAACCTGAATCCTATGCACATTTTATAAGTACATGTGAACAGTAATAATTGACTATGCACTAGCCAGAAAGATTCAAAATGTCTGAAACTTTGAATAACTGATGAAGCTGAGAGTACCTCACTTAGTCTTCTTGTTTTAAAAGGAAATGAATATTATTGATCAATAAGCCATTTTAATTGGTTTTTCTGATATGTTTAGCCAGAATATTCATAAAATCAACATATCAAATTTAATACAAAGTGTATTTTTTCTATACCACATACTTCTCTGTGTCCTTGTAGCTACTCATATAAGTATTTAATATGTCTTTCTAAATATATCAAAGGTTGTTAATTACCTGTATGACTGGTTATAAAGGTTTTGTATGGTTTTCCCTAGCCACAACTTTCTCATTAGTTCTGTCTTTTGTTTTTCTTAAATTCTTTTATTGGTACCTTTTAGGTATGCAACACGTTTACATTTATCATTGGGTGCTTGTACCTGTACATGATGTATCTTAGTTCTTATTTTTTTCCCCATTACCTGTGCACCCTTCACCCCTCCACCTTTCCCTATTTACATAGACTTCGTTTCCATTTTTTTTCTTTTCTCATAATTTTTCCTTTCCATTCTTTCCTTTCCCTATCTCCTCCCACCACACCTACCCCTTTGGACCTTTTCTTATTTCACAGGGTCAATTATTAGTTATTAAACCTTTTAATCCTTAATTACACTTTCAGTTTCTCACACTAGAGAAACTTCGATATTTACACTTGTGTGTCCTATTTATTTCACTTAAGAGTGTGGCCTCAATGTGCATCCATTTAGCTATAAATATCTGTAGTTTCTCACTCTTTATGGCTGAGTAGTACTCCCTTTTATATTTAAAAAAAACCCCACATCTTCTTTATCCAGTTTCCAGTTGATGGGCACTTGGGCTGTTTCCAAGCTTTAGCTATTACAAACTGTGCTGCTATAAACATGTGTGCACATATATCTCTGAGGTATGATTCTTTTAATTCTTTTGGGGAAATACCCAGCAGGGAAAAAGCTGGGCCAAATGGGACTTCCAGCCCTAGTTTTTGAGGTATCTCCACACTGATTTCCACAGTGGTTGCACCAGTCTGCACTCCCACCAACAATGGAGAAGGGTTCCTTTCTCTCCACACACCCACCAGCATTTGTTATTGGTTGGTTTCTTGATAGAAGCCATTCTTTCTGGGGTGAGGTGGAATCTCAGTGTTGTTTTCACCTGCATCTCTCAAATGACCAGTGATGCTGAACATTTTTTCATGTTTCTTTCCTGCTTTTACTTCTTTGTCTGAGAAATGTCTGTTCATTTCAGATGCCCACTTTTGAAATGGGTCTTTGAATTGGGGGGTCTGATTTTTTTAAGTTCATTATGTATACTAGACAGTAGCCCTTCATCTGAGTTACAGCTGCTAAAAAATTTTTCTCACATTGTAGGTTGTCTGTTAGCTCTGTCAGTGGTTTCTCTTGCAGTGCAGAAGCTTTTTAATAAGATGAAATCCCAATTGTTGATTCTTTCTGCTAGTTCCCATGCTTTTGAGGTTTTCTTCATAAAGTCTTTTCCTATGCCAATATCTTCAAGAGTTCTACCTAACTTATTCCAGCAAGTTTAGTGTTTCTGTCTTAATATTGAGATCTTTAACCAACTTTGATCTCCATTTAGTGCATCGTGATAGATATGGGTCTAGTTTTAATCTCTGACAGGTTGAAATCCAGTTTTTCCAACACCATGAATTAAATAGGCTATCTTTCCTCCAATGAGAGTGGTTGGCTCCTTTGTCAAAGATGAGGTGGCTGAGTATGACTGAAGTTCTTTCTGCATCTTCTAATCTATTCCACTGATCCACAGATCTGTTTCTTTGCCAGTACCATGCTGTTTTTATCACAGTAGCTTTGTTGTATAACTTCAAGTTGAGTATTGTGATACCCCCAGCCATGTCTCTGTTGCCCAGAATTGCTTTGGCAATTCTAGGTCTCTTCTGGTTTCAAATGAATTTTTGGATTGTTTTCTCTAGTTGTGTGAAGTATATTGTTGGAATTTCAATTGGCATTGCATTAAATCTATATAGTAGTTTTGGAAGTATGGTCATTTTCATTATATTGGTTCTTCCTACCTAGGAACAAGGGATGTCTTTACATTTTCTCATATCCTCCTTGATCTCCTTTTTCAGGGTGCTGTAGTTTTCAGTGTAGAGGTCTTTTGCTTCGTTTGTTAGGTTGTTTCCTAGATATTTCATTTTTTTGATGCTATTGTAAAAGGAATTGTTTCCCTAATTTCTCTATCAGTGAGTCTGCTATTTGTGTATAAGTAGGCTATTGTTTTTTGAGTGTTGACCTTACATCTAGCTACTCTACTGAATCTGTCAATTAAGTCTAGAAGTCTTTTGGGGGAGTTTTTTGGGTCTTCTATGTGAAGTATCATATCATAAGTAAATAATGACAGTTTAACTTCTTCCTTTTCTATCTTTATCCTTTTTATGTCTTTCTTTTTTCTAATTGCTGTGGCTAATGTTTACAGAACTGTATTGAGCAGGAGTGGTGATAGTGGGCATCCTTGTCTTGTTCTTGATTTTAGCATGAAAGTTTTCAGGTTTTGATCATTTAATATGATGTTGGCTGTTGCTTTTTCATAGATAGCCTTAATCAGGTTGAAATAAAGACATTCCATTCCAATTTTCTGTAGCGTTTTTATCATGAATGGGTGTTGGATTTTGTCGAATACCTTTTCTGCATCTATTGAGATGCTCATATGGTTTTTGTCCTTGACTCTGTTAATACAGTGTACTACATTTATTGATTTATGAATATTGAATGATCCTTGCATCTTCGGGATAAATCCGACTTGGTCAAGGTGTATGATCTTCTTGCTGACCCTCTGTATTCTGTTTGCCAGTATCTTGTTGAGGATTTTTGCATCTATGATCATTAGGGATATTGCCCTGTAGTTCTCTTTTTGGGTTGGGTCTTTCCCTGGTTTTCGAATCAAAGTAATACTTGCTTCCAGGAATGAATTTGGAAGCCTTGCTTCCCTTTCAATTTCCTTAATGAGTTTAAAGAGTAATGGCATTAGTTCTTCTTTAAATGTCTTGTAGAATTCAGCAGTGAAGCTATCAGGACCTGGGCTTTTCTTTGTTGGTAAATATTTTATTACATTTTCAATTTCACTCATTGTAATTGGAGTGTTTAGAATTTCTATATCTTCTTCTTTTAACTTTGGGAATTCATATGTTTCTAGGAATCTGTCCATTAATTCTGTGTTTTCCATTTTATTAGAGTACAGGTTCTTGAAGTAGGTATTGATGATCCTCTGGATTTCTGCTGGGTCTGTTGTGATTGCTGCTTTTTCATTCTCAATCACATGGATTTGAGCCTTTTCTTTCCTTTTTTTGATAAGGTTGGCTAAAGTTTTATTGATTTTATTTATTCTTTCAAAACCAACTCTGATTCATTAATTTTATGTATCATTCTATTAGTCTCCTTTGCAATGATTTATGCTCTGATCTTCATAATTTCCTCTCTTGTGTGAGCTTTGGGTTTGTTATTCTCTTCTTTTTCTAGGAGTTTGAGGTTCTGCATTAGGTTATTTATCTGAGTTCTCTCTGTTTTCCTAATATGGGCATTCACTGCTATGAATGTCCCGTGTAGAACTGTTTTCATTGTGTCCCATAGATTCCTAAATGTTGTACTGGCATCATCATTTACTTGTAGAAACTGTCTAATTTCTTCTTTAATTTCCTCTGTGACCCATTGGTTGTTCAGGAGGGTGATATTCAATTTCCAGGTGTTTGTGGGAGTTTTGCAGTTTCTCATGTTTTTGATCTCCAATTTTATTGCACTGGGATCTGATAATATAATGTAATTTCAGTTCTTTTACATTGACTTAGACATGTCCTATGAGCTAGTATGTGGTCAATTTTGGAGAATGACCCATGTGCAGCTGAAAAGAATGTGTATTCTGATTTTGTGGGGTGGAACACTCTGTAAATATCTATTAAGTCCATTTGTTCAATAGCTTGGTTAAGTTCTAGAATTTCATTGTTAATTTTTTGTCTAGATGATCTATTTGTGATAGTGAGGTGTTGAGGTCCCTCACTACAACTGTATCAGTGTTTATTTGGTTTTTCATGTCCATTAATATTTGTTTTGTATAGTTGGGGGCATTCATATTTGGTGCATATATATTTAGGATTGTCGTCTCTTCCTCTTGTGTTGTTCCCTCCTCAAGGATGTAATGACCATCTTTGTCTCTCTTAATTAGTTTTGGTTTGAAATCTACTTTGTCTGCAAATAAGATTGCTACCCCTGCTTTTTTCTGGGTTCCTGTCGCATGGAGAGCCATTTTCCATCCTTTTACTTTCAGTCTATGAATTTCTTTCTGAGTTAGGTTTGTTTCTTGTACACAGCATATTGCTGGGTTTTGCTTCTTAATCCATTCTGTCAGTCTACTTCTTTTGATTGGTGAATTGAGGCCATTAACATTGATAGCTATAATTGAGAGATATTGACTCATCCTTGTCATGATGAAGTTGTTTATTGTAAGTATCTTTGTTGATCTATTTAAAACCCTTATGGAATGATTGCTTTTCAGAGGTGTCTACTAGATATAGCTGGTCTTTAGGTTTTGAGTTTCTAATGACTCTGAGGCTATCTCATTTTCATTATACCAAAAAGGAAAACTGTTTAGATCAATCACGACATCTTAGCCCAAGTCATACAATCAGCAACACCATAGCATCAAATACCTCTTAAAGAATGACAATTTGTGGTAGTTATTAATCTATCACCTTTAAAAAATAAAGGGCTTCCTTCAAGGTGTGTCTCTGCTGTCACAATAGATAATGTGGGTTGCAGTGTGCAGTTATAAGTCAATGAGTCTCAGTAAGCTAGTCTTAAACCCATGAGATTCAGGCAGATTTCTGGCTGCAAGTCCCAAGTTGAGCTCCCTGTCCACCTGCAGGATTGCGCTCTGCAATGTTCTATTGCAGGTTTCAGCTGTCTTTCCCCTGAAGAAAGTCTAGGTTCCAATGGGAGCTGATGGTCCCTCCAACTTACCAAGCACAGTGGTCTGGTATGCCTTTATTGCAGAGATTCTCTTCACTTTTCCAGTGGGCTTGTTTTCATCATGGAGCCTGAGAGAGGTCCTCTCTGTGATGTACACTTCTGCAACTTAGGACAATGGCTTTTATGTCCCCCTGTGCCTCCTGTCTTGGTCCCAAGCCTGTCTTGGTCCCAACCCTATCCTGGTCGCAAGCTGGTGGAGCAAGCCAGAGGAAGCAGGTCCCACTCATTAGTTCTTTCATTTAATGGATATTGAAGAAAGTGAGTGAGTGTGTGTGTGTGTGTGTGTGTGTGTGTGTGTGTGAGAGAGAGAGAGAGAGAGAGAGAGAGAGAGACCGAGACACAGAGAGAGAGAGAATGTGTGCACATGTATGTTCATTTGTATGTTTAAGTGCCAGGTTATAACAGAAGCACTTGTAGGCAATTTGAGAAAAAAGAAAATTGGATAGAATGAATTGAGTAGGAAGATAAAACCTTTACATAACAGTTTTTAGGTAATGACTTTTTATTTAAAAGACATGGTGAAATCACCCAACATGTTAGTGCTGTTTGGGCTCCTCCATCTCTTTTGGTTCTGTGAACATTATTTATTGCTATGATGTCTGCCATACCATTCCTATTGGATCAGATAGTGGATCTGACCAAGAAGTAGTGATCATATTCTCTGGCGATCTTCTTAGGTAGCTTTGCGCCAAGTGCCACTGCGAGGCCCCTGGATTTTAACAGTACTCCGACAAATCAAAAGTATTCCACCAGCACAGCACTGCACAAAGCATATTTGTTCCCCATTTTACTGTGTCTGTGCCATTTCCAAATACATCCACCTCTTATCCTTGGAGTCTGTTTTTCAGGCTTTATCTCAATCCTAAAGGCAGTGGCTACTTCTCTATCTCATGTTCTCCCCTTACCTAATTACCTCTCAGATATCCTTCGGATGAGACATCTGGTAGGCTGCACAATGCCACCAAAAAATGGTCATATACTAATCCCTGGAATGTATGATTGTGCTACCTTTTTCACAAAAGGGAACTTAGCAGATGTGATTAAATTAATAATATGAAGATCAGCAGCTTATCATTACTTATGAGAATGGGTCCTGAATGTAAATTAAATGTACTTTTATAAGAAGAAGACAATAAAATATTTGAATATATAAGATAGGATAATACCACCAGGAAAACAGACATTATAGTGATGTGGTCACAAGTCGCCAAAGGCTGACAATCTTTGAAAGCTAAAAGAGGGGAGGAACTAACCTTTCCCTGAGGCTCGCAAAAGAAACCAGCTTGTCATCCCGTTGAAGGTAAAACTGACTTCTGAATTCTGGCCTCCAGAAATTAAAATGAATATATATGTTTATATTGCTTAACATACCAAGTTAGTGGTAGTATGTTTCAAGAGCAACAGGAAGCTAATAAAATACTTTAAATTAAATGTTTATGTCTACATAAAATAAAAATACCATAAAGGATATACTATTGTGATTTTGCATTTTCAGACCAGAAAAATGCCTACTATTGGGTCTGTAGACTCTATGAAGGCTGTGGCTTCCATATTGTATACCCACTCTTTTGGAAAGTGCAGGGGGCATGATAATAGATCAGGGCCTTGAACATCAATGTCCATTAGCAATGTGTCTCCATCCATTTCCAGAATGTTTGTTTACTCACCTTTTCTATGAATGGTAACCTGAATAAATGCCCATTGAAGAATCCAACTGATATAACCACATACAGTCTTTGTTATGTAAATCAAGTTTCTTTAGTTCAATTTTATAGGTCTAGAAATCAGCTAAGCTTTGGAAACCAGGCATAGGATGATAAGCTTAATGTGAACATTGCCAGCTAGTTGATGATCAGTTCTAAATTTCTTTTTATTTTGTAAATTAAGCAGTCCTGCTGGATGGCAATCTATTCTTCTTCTAAATGTGTCATACCACTTAACTATCTTTATAATTCTCTCAGATCAGCCTCCTTTGATTGCTGCTGTGAGCTTGAAGCTCACTACAATAATAATTTCTTCACAGTTTTTGAGGATAGAGCAAAACTTATAATTTCCTTTATAATTTCAGGATCCTATAGTTCTTATCACTGAAAGGGAACCAAGGTGTGTAGCAACATTTCTGATCATCAAACCTGGCTACACAGAATAGTTAACATTAAATTTCTCATTGCTCCTGATCCCCTGACTGCAAGAATATTTCTCATTTTTTCTCATTTGTGTGTTCTTCCAACATTTTCCAAAAATGATTTCCAAGTTTCAGTAACATATTCACAAAAATGAGGCTATTTTTCTAAATTATAACTATCTTCCACATTTACTATTCAGTATTTCCATTACCTTTAGCAAGCAACTCAGTTGGAGATGGTTTCCACCTAATAGACTGACTCAAATTTTCATTCCTAAAGATTTTGAGCCATTAGTAATCATGAATACATTGGAATTCTTAGTTTTTAGTTGACTTTCTTCATATGGATTGATACTATAGGGAATGATACTTTAAAGTATTTTCTGTATTCCAGACATAATCTTACTTCCATTGAGGCTTAGCAGTCGAATTTCTCCTTGGTAGTTAGGATTGGTCAGTCTGCCTAGAAAAAAACCTTCCTTCTTTTGTTTTGAAGTAAGCAATAATGGTCAGAAAGCAAAGGTTCACAAACTTGCTTCTTTCCACAATTTTGGTTGCAAACCGAGTTGCAGGAGAACCAAATCAAATTCAATGGTTTGGATCAATGTCTACCTTATGGAGAAATTTGATTTGGTTCTTGGCCAGCTCGGTTTGTGACCAGCATTGTGGAGAGCATTAAGTTCATGAACTGAGATATCACTGTATTAGCTTCCATCTCAAAGGATTCGTTGTTGAATCTCTTAGTAAAAGCTTTTCTCCCTTTGAAATCAAGACCTCTGTGTCAGCAGAGTGATAAGGTCATGGGAACAGTGGACAAAAATTTCCTTACTGGGAGTTAGAAGGAGCAATGAGCCAATGAGTGATGTCACTCTCATTTTGATCACTTGATTCCTAGACCTATGACTGGCTATAGGAGAAAGAGCACTATATATTGGATGCTGGTGCTGCATACACACAGTCTTCCGGGGAAAATGGCTCCAGTTTTGTTAGGTAAGGTCCTCGATCAGAAGCAATACTGTGTGGACTTCCACAGTAATGGTCTTGAGATATTCTGTAAATACACAGATAGAAGTTTGGAAAGAAGTCACTCTTTTGTAGCATTCACAAAAGATGAAGTATGATGCTTTTGCTCACTGAGAAGGTGTGTGTACATACCTCTTACCCAGATTTCCTTATCATCAGTTTTCCTCTCACTGTTGCTTCCAAGAGCCTATCTGTCCAGCTGAACCATTAGGCAATAGTCTCTGAAATCACCTGTGTTCACACATGGGGCCATTGCTTCCAGAATCAAAGTGAACAACCTTTTCTTTATTCACAGTTCTGTTTTAGGAAATACTATTCTTCATTACAGTCTTTCACACATGTCTCAGAAAGGGGGTGCAGTGTTTGGTCATGTGGCTTACTATTTTGTCCATTAAAAGCAACTAGCCAGGTAATTATTTTTAAAAAGGGTTTTCATTGTTGGTAGGTATTTGTAATATTCAATAATTACATTCATCTTGGAGTAGTGGTACATATACGTATCATATCTTGATCATTTTTGCAATCCCTCTCCTCTCCCTGCCCTGTCTACCTTTCACCAGATTCCCTTCACATCTCCCCAAAGTCTGGCTTCATTTCTCACCATCTTTTTTAGTTTGCTCTTCAAATTATTTATATATTGAGTTTCTCATATAAGAGAAATCATATGATATTTATCTTACTATGTCTGATCTATTTCTCTTAGTATTATGATCTCCAGTTCCACCCATTTTCCTACAATGACTCAAATTCATCCTTCTTTATGGTGTGTAGACTCCATACACTCTTATTTTCATTATTTATTCAGTTGATGATGGGCATATAGGTCATTTTCAAGTTTTAGTTATTGTGAGTTGTGCTGCTATAAATATTGGTAAGTATATATCATTGAAATATGACAATGTTAATTCTTTTGAGAAGGTAGTCAGAAAAGACGTATTGGGTCAAATGGAATTTCAACTTTTCATTTTTTTTCTTTTTTTGAAGAATCTTTCATAGTGAGTATACTAGTTAACATTCCCACCAATAATATAGAGATGCCCTATTTCCTCAGAATCATTCAAGCATTTGTTGTTTTTCAAAAAAATTCAAAGATACAATATATACAGTCACTCAGTTCCTTGCTTCTTTATAAGTAACTTATTGGGCATATTCATTGCAGCTAGTCTACATATCTCTATTGGCAGATTGTGCCATGTCTAGTAAGTGCTTTCTTTACTACTGGAAACAGAGGTATCCACATCTTAAAATCCAATCAAATAAGAAACCCAAAAACAGAAACACCAGAGCCAATTCAGAAAGTGCATCCTTAACTTTCTGTTTTCTGAAAATACTTTGGTTACTAGGTTTATATAAATCAGAGTTTTTCAGAAAATAAAATAAAGTAGGTAAATAGGTGGATAGGTGAGTAGGTAGATGGAAAGATAGATAGAGCTGAAGTGATTCTCCAGTCCTTTTTGGGACACTTTTGAAAGACATTGGTGAAGAGAAAATATACCCAATTTGCAAATTTTTGAGCAGCATAAATATTGTTCCTTTGCATGAAGGAGAAATGGCCACGGCTCATGGAATTGTGGAGATGTCCTCTGATCTACGTTGGACCAGCTGGAGCTCCAGAAGGTCTGATGTAATAATTACTGTCAGAGTTCAAAGACTTGGGAATCAGAACAGTCAGTGGTATCTGTGTTGCCTGAGCCTGAGTACAATGTGAGAAAATTGATGTCTTAGCTCAAAGACATTTGGGTAGAGAGAGTGAGTACATGCCCACTTCCTCATCATCCTTATTCTATCCAGTGCTTTAACAGATTGTATGATGCCCACCTATAATGGGAAACATAATATGCTTTATCCACTCTGCCACTTCAATGCTAATATCATCCAAAATCTCCTTCCCCAAATCAGTCACCTAGAATAATGTTGAGCAAAACTCTCTGGGCACACTGTGCACACTCAAGTCATAAAAATAACTATCAGAACACTTTTCTGAGACTTACCGAGATTAAATCATGTGTTCCAAGTGAATATCTCAATATTGGTCAATGCTCTCTGAGCCACACTTATATTCTACCCACTTTGATTTATATGGAACTTTCATGATCCAGGCCCAGGTACTCTGTCTTGACACTGGACAGAACATGTTGGCTTGTTCTATAAGTGCTTTTAAAATTATGATCCCTGCCTTCTCTAAGTGGGTGTAGATCTTCCACAAGTATGTTACATAAAGGCTTGGCTTTAGTGTATAGACTAAATCCTAGGAGAAGTGGATGTACATCATCTTGCAAGGATGCAGCTTCAGCTCATGTTTAAGTGCAAAAACAGGCCTAAAAAAATGAGAGCTATCTGTCCAGCTACAGAGGATTTAGAGAGATCTCAGGTTTCAATGCTATTAAATACTTTGATATATAATATTCAACCCTTGCTTCAGGGTCCTATTATTCCCAATCCAGAACAAACCTTGTCCTAGGAAACTTGCCAGGGTAAATTATACAACTTCTCCATTTTCTCTGATATTCTCATAATTAAGTCTTGGACCAAATATTTACCTTTTTTTTCAGCCCTAAATGCAGGAATAAAAGAGGATATCTATTTGCTTTTAAAGAAAAGTTCTAATTTTCATTTTTGTTAGGTTGGTGAGTCATCACCTTCTGCCTTCTGTTCACTTTCTCTTAATCATTGATTACCAGTATCAGCCAACTAGTTCACAATTACTTATATTTATTTAAAATTACTTCAAGAGTCCTAGCTGCAAAAGTGCATTTTGATCCAAATATCTCACTTTAGCTTGTCCACTGAAAGATTTTACAATTATATCATTTGTAGTGCTAACAGTATTCTGTCGGGACCATAGTTGTGATCCTAACTGATAGCTTTCCAATAGGTAATTCTGATTTGAAATCTAAAAGAAGGAAAGAAAAAAAGTAAATTGGCTTCCTAAGATCAGTCCTGGCATGGACTGGCAATAAGTCAAGATTCCTGGGAATGATGCACTAGGATAGAGAATTCCTGTGATTCATTTATTGGGAAGTGATTTTAGGAATAGCCAAAAGACTCTGAGAATCAGAACTCATCACAGATGGAAATTGAACTGTTGAGAGCAATTGCAACATAGGCCTTCTTCAATATCATGAAGAGCTCTGGAACTAGAATATCTCCAAAGAATTTTCTCCAATTTGAAATAATGGGGCTAAGTGTTTGTAGCCTCCACATTAACCAGTCATTGATTATGAACTTCCCTAGAGAAAAGATATCTTATTAAAAAGGATAATAAAATTAACCATGAAAAGATGCACAGCTTTATTAGTCATAAGGTAAATTGAATTAACAGTTCATACCACAAAAATGATTAAAATTTGAAAAGCTGACACACCAAGTGTTGTCAAGGATCGAGAGTAATTAAGAAATATTTATACTGCTGAAAGGTGAGTAAAAATGTACAGTCTCTTTAAAATATTCTTTGATAATATGTTCTAAAGTTGGATGAATGTGAACTGAATGAATTAACAGTAGTTGCAATCCAAAAATATATCTCAAAAGACTATGTGCTTATATTTATCAATATGCATATGACAGAATATGCTTACCTTCAATATTTATAATAAAACTAAACTATATTGATTTATAAAACTTGGCTTAGATAAATGAGAATTGATATTCTACAAACACATACAACAATATAGATGATTCTCATATATGTTACTTTAAAATACTAAGTGTGACAAAATAGTGGGCTTGAAATACTATTTCATTTATATCGTACATAAGTAAATCTACCTTGTTAGAGTATGCAAAGAGAAATAAAGTTTTTTTGAAGATGTGAAAAGATTATATCCTCCATAGTCATAGTGCAAATAAAGGCTAAAGTGGAATTATGACACTATTTTCACAAATTTTGTAAAAACACAAAGATTTGATATTCCCTTGCATTATATGCAGAATACATTACTGAAAAGGGGAAGTTCTATATATAATGTATAGAAAATTCTCCTAGATTAGCAAGCAAAAATATCAGCTATAGTTCTAGGAGACAGATTCCTGAGTACCAACTCTGGGATTTGGGGTGGAGAGTAATATTTTGCTTTGTCAACTACTTCTAAGATGTTGTTACTATTGTTTTTATTTTTTTACGTTTTGTTTACAGCAAACTACACTTTAAAGGTGCTTCAGATTTAATTTCACTTCTAAGAATTTATCCTATTTAGATGCAGCTGTGCATGTTTCCATCAAAAAAAAATCACCGAACTTGAAAAAAATCATACATTTTAAATGTTTATGTTTGAGTGGGGAATGTATTCATAATAACATAGTTTATGAAAGATTGTGTGATGACAATTTCCTCATATTGATTTCAGTGAATTATTCAGCCCCTAATCTCTGCACCTCCTCAAAGCAAAGAAGCATTGTTATTAATCTTTGCCTTTAACTTCTTGATGTTTTTTGAAAATTAAAGCATTAAAAAGTGTGATGTACATGAACCATCTCACCATGATGAATGTAATTCTTATGTATTACAAATGTGTTCCAATAAAAATTCATTAAAATTAAAAATAGAAAATGAATGCAATTCTGAATAGGCTTTATTTTCACATTCTTTATTCAACAAATTCATGGGTACCAGAGAGATTAATTATTATTGTATTATAAATATAAGTGTACAATTATATATCCTATTAAAAATGAACTTTTAAAAAGTAATGATTATGGTAATTAATACTACAACTTAATTATTTTCTGACACTTGGAAGTGTTTCCATAAGCTTATAAATTCAGTGTCTTTTATTTAGTTTCCAGATATTTGTTGATACTAGGTATCATCTACCACAGGAACATAAATACTTTCTATTTATCAAACAAAATGTATTGCTTGAAGGATTCTAGTTAATTTTAGACAAGGAGAGGCATTTACAAAATATTAAGAAGCAGGAAAATTCATTATTCTCCCTGACACCTGAGGTTTGGGCATTGACTTCAGCAAATGGCCAATCAGAGTTTATACCTGGACTTCTATGGTTTTCACCAGGACCCTTTCCATTTACAAAAAAATTGAGATTAATGGAAACCCCCTAAAAAGCTTGCTCTTCCAATCTCTGTGAAATTTCTGACTTTAGTTTCTCCAGGAATCTAATAGGTTATGCTGTCATTTTCATACATGAACATGCTTCCTATCAGTAATTAAAGAGTTTCCTGCATTATATTCCTCTTTATAGCAATGTGTATTTGTGTGAAAGTATTAAATATAGAATGAAATTTGACATTGTCAGACACTGTGCAAGTATGTTTCAGAAAACTCAGAGGATATTCCTTCTGAGGTCGCTAGTCATGTGAAGTAACTATAAGTGAATTTTACACTGCATATTGTCAAACACTGAACTTTCCATATTATTTGGATAAGAATTATTGATGAACTTACAGAAGGGTATATCATTTAAGAAAGGCTGAATTTCTTTTTTCTGATTCCAGGGAATAGAGCTCAGGACCTTGCACTTGCGAGGTAGGCACAGTGCCGCTGAACTAAATCCCCGGCCCTTAAGAAAGGCTGAATTTTAATCACACAATCCATCCTTTGTGATAAATTGCACCATAGCCTCATTGCATGTCATAGTGGTAAGCTTTTGTTAGAGAACTGATATAGACTCAGCAATGCCAAGAGGAATTACACAGTTTTATCTTCAAATAAAAGGCTACTCATAACATCATCTATGCTTACCTGAATCTCTCCTGATCCTTGAGATAAACTTTGATTAACTAATTAAATTCACTTTTTTGAGACAGGGTCTGTAGTTCACTGTGAGGCCCAGTTTGACCTCAAACTCATGGCAATCCTTCTGCCTCAGCCTCCTGAGTGCTGGAGTTACAGGCATGTACCACCATACCGAGCTTGATTAATTTATTTATAATGCATTATTCATTTATAGAATGTTAGTTTGTTATTTATATTTAACAAATACACATTTTTCATTGGGGTCACTAGAACACAATTTATGGAGATTAGATGACTCCACAAGTCAGATTATATTTCAGCTCTAGCAAAGCAGATGAGTAGAAATGGCCTTTAAAATATTATGACGGGAATTTTTCAAATTTATATTCATCTAATTGACTTAAGTCTTTTATTTTACATTTTTATTTTTTGAGATTACTCGCTATGTAGTTCTCTGAGGCTCAGCCTGGGCTTGAATTCACTACATTTCCTGGGCTGGCCTCGCTCTTACAGGGATACTTCTGCTTCAGCCTTCTGAGAGTTGAGGCTACAGGCGTGCACAACCACACCTGGCTGGCTTTAATCTTCAACTTATCAGAGGATAGTTCACCAAAGTTGTTAAGGTTATTGTGATCCCCTTTTCATTAATATTTAAAGACAACATTTTCAGCTCTTTTGGAATATTCTGCTAGCGTCAGAGAGTAGTTCCTAACGCTATGTACATGGGTTCCCACAAAGAATGTGTTTCTTTTAAACATGTTCCCTATCTTGTTTCTTTAGAGTTTTACATCTCCAGTTTTTTCTTACTTTTTAAAAAAATTTCTCAAACAGTTTTATCTTTCTCTTCTTAATATTAATATTTTATCAATAAGTTCCATTTTTCTTTGTTATTTCTCTCCAGAGATTAAAATATTTTATACTACAAGCATTAACTTAAAATTGAATTTTACATGTCCATCTCTTAAAACTTCTCATCATGAAACCTTTTAGATGATTGTGTGTTTTACTTCTCTACCAGTTTATTTCTTATTCATTGTCATTTTTTTTTATCCCAGTCAACACCAGAAATACCCACACAATTTCTCCCTTGTGGGATCTTGAGCATATTAAGCCTTAAACCTTCATCATTTTCATGTCTACTTAATTTCAATTTCTTCTCTAGGCCTCAAAATATTCCTTGGCATTTTAAAGCATTTTAGCACCATTAAAATGCTCACCTAAATGAAGGAAAATCTATTTATTACCCTCCCCCACCCACCCTGGCATTAATTATTGATTTCTCTTACCTACTCTTTTCACAAATAAAATGGAACAGTCACTCAGCAGGGAATTCCTAGGCTATGTGGAAATCAATTTTTAATTTGTAAATAATTCTAAGCAAGATTAATGTAATCAATTCTATCCAAAATCTTCAAATGTGATCAACATAAATATCTTCATCATTTTTCTCTCATTCCAGAGATCAAAATGTCATGATCATTAATTTTCTTGACTTTCTATAAAATACATGATTTCCCTGTGAGTCTTTATACCCAAACCGCTGTCATTGCTTCTAAATGATATCATTCCCGGAACTCTAGAAAAATAAATGAAGAGGATGCTACACTATTTGAAAACGCATTGGCTCTGTGCATCCATATGCAGCTCATACATGAAGAAATCATAACTGTGAATCCAAATAATATAGGAAGTTACCTAACTCAATTCATCTAAAGCTATAGCTAGAAAAATGAGAAACAAATTGAATATTGTCAATCTGGGATTTCTGCTGATTTCTAAAAAATTGAGAGAAATAGTGCATTTTTTACAGTTCTGTAAGGATCATGAAAATCAAGCTAGACTTCAGCTTTGAATAGTCTGTGTAATAGACCACACCAAGGAAATAAAGCATACTCTCCCTCTCCTTTTATCTTTCTCTTACATGTAACAGTATGTGATAACCAAAACATTTCAACATCTTCAGTTTCTCCAAAATGTTTATGGTTGCTAGATCCTCAGTGTCAGTATGATCCCTCAGAATGTAAGTGCGCTTTTGAAGAGAATGATTTTAGCTTACAATAATTAATGTATTGATCATTTGTAAGGAGGCGGGAAAACATTGCTTTCATTATACTCATGGAGATTACATTCCTTCACCTGACTTTTTGATCAAATATTTTAGAGCACACTGACAATATTTTTAAAAAACAGAGGTTGCAAAGAATTATGTTTAAGAATTCATATTTAAATGTCATTAACAGTCTTGTGAAGGCTTTCTCTAAGCAATCTTTACAGAATAGATTTTAATAGAAATTCTTTTCAACTGCACTTTGCCTCATTATCACAAAGGTGTTTAGAAGTTGAAATATGTTTACCTTTGCTGCTATTACTGTTATGAGTATTGCTGGTATTATTTTTATTATAGTTAGCTTTATATGTTTAATTTCACTGTATTCATTTCTTTGAATCTGCTTTCACTTTCTTTGCCCTGTAACACCTCTATTTTCTGATGATCTATTCAGGCTTGTTATATTTGTTCCTTTAGGTTTATAAAATACATTCTTTTTCTTTTTTTTTTTTACTTCTTTTGTTTTATTGTTCCCTACTTGAAAGTACCTTCTTTTCTTCTACCTAAAAGAATAATTATCAACATTTTTGTGTTTCTTCCCAATGGATTCAGTTTTATATTTGAATGCTTTTAACAAGTTTCTATAATATGGTTTTTGAACTTTATATTAAAATTTATTACTTCAACCTCTAAGGCATGTTGTGAACTACTCCTAGAATAAAAAAATAATTTATTTTTGTTCCTTGTGACTTACATGCAGTTAAATTGAATTCTATTTAGTAATGTTTAAGTGATGTATTACCCGTTTCCTTATTTTGACCCCAAAATACACCCATCTTCAGATTCTGTGTAAGTGTGATTTTGTTAGGATTTTTTACAAGCAGCTTCAAAAAGGTAACCCATTGAAACCTACTTAATGGATATGATTTGAAGAAAACCAGTAGCAAATTTCTACTAAATAATAATTAAGGCATTACTGGACTTGCTTTAGGAATATCATCTGTATTTTGTCAAGAGCATCTATACATTTTAGAGGGATTCCTTGTAAATATATTCATTCCAACAGTTATTTTGTTCCCTGTGTGCAATTCATTTTGGCTTGCCTTTGAATTCTTTCTGATTTCCTGGTTTTTTCTTCTCCCCCCACCCCTTCTCTCCTTCCTTCCTCCTCCTCCTCTTCCTCCTCCTCCTCCTCCTCCTCTTCCTCCTCCTCCTCCTCCTCCTCCTCTTAATCTTTCTTTCTGTGTTTGTTTTTGTTGCTCCTTTCCTCACTTGGTGGTTTTATACCTCATTCAGTGTAGCACATCCTATTGTGATTCAGGTTAGTGTTTTCTTTCCCTCCCTTGAGCGTAATGTCTTGTGCTTCTGGGCACAAATTAATTTTCTCTTCCAAAGTATAATTTTTCAGGGGATATAAAAATCAGCCAAATAAATAATGCAAAGTTGTCAAAGATTTTTCTTGACTCATTAATGTGATTTTTTTAACCACATACTCAAGCACTGGAGAACAGTATTTGTCAGTACAGGTAAACAATGTTGGAATGAGATTGATGCAAAACAAGCAAATAAAAGCTATACTCTAAATATCGTTATTGTAATTTTTTTCTACTGAAACGATAACAACTATAAATGAACCTCTAAATTTGGGGAGGCCTGGCCTTTAAATTTTGGGAGGCCTGGCCTGACAAATTAAATGATGTGTCAGCAGAACATTGAAAAGTTCTCAGTAGGCCTAATAGATGACACTACTGTACAGAAAACACACAACCTGTATGTCAACATTTCTGACACGTTTCTTCATTTTTGTCTCCTACCCAGATCCTCAACCAATTGAGACTGAAGAATGTAAAACAATTAAACTAGCTTGATTGGCTGAAGCAATAATAATTCCCATCAGCCCCACCAAAAAAAAAAGAAAATAAAAATAAAGCAAAAACATGAAACAACAATAAACACAATAATAAGCAGAAGAGCTTTATAGCTTCAGACCTGGTCCCAAAGTGCCGAACTTGCTTTTGGGGACAAAACCTGAGCTTGAGACAGAGAGGTCATACAGAGGACACACGTGACCAGGTCATTAACTCATCTGCTCCCACAGTGAACAGCACTCCTATCTCAGTGATGCACTCACGAAGATACTGAGATAAAGAGAATAGAGAGAAAGTGGAACATTCTAGGAGGAGAGTTCTTCCTCTATGTTATGAGTCAAAACTTAACAAAATGGTAATATTGGGGTTGTCTTTTACACGGGACAAAACTCTGCAGGATCATATTCTACTTTTTGGAGAATGGGCTATAACCAGGATGTAAAATATAGCTAATTTTCCTAGAGAATTAAAATCTTTTTGACTCTTTTTACAGGCCATATCATATTTTTTGTTGATACTCACAATATTTTCATCTTAATGTTTCCTACTTCCATACTAAAAATAATTTATTTTACCACAAGGCAGATTCTAAGCCTTTTGCTACATTATGATTCAATTAAATTACCCTGGCATTAGGGCAGAAAAATTCACATCCAATCTTCCTGATTCTTTTTGTGTTCCTTCTCTTCCTTACGCAGCTATAACTTTGTCATTTTTCACTATATTGGTAATGGAGAAATAAAATAGATTGTTTTGGATTGTGCATTTAAAAATAAGATGGAGGAAAGAATAAAGTACAATATTTTTCTTTGTACATTTCCATTTTGTTTTTAAACCTTTACTAATTCCAAGTAGCAACTTGAGTGACTTGAAGGTTAAGAAGTATACACAATGAAATTAAATGGAAAAAAAACACTCTTTGACCAAGTGGCCTGTAATGATAAAGTTTTAAATTAATTTAGATTAGTTATTTGTACTAACTCTCAAGATCTGTGATGGATGTGAAATTTCACCATATCTGCAAGTTAACCAGTTAGCTTGGCATAGTTTCATGGATGCTAAAAAACACCAGACTCATGAGAAAGAGAAAAAGGATACATCCAGGAATAGCAATATAATTCCCAAAGTAGTATAGCACTTCAAGTCCCAAAGAATTATAATGCTGGTGCCTATGACTCTTATTCCACAATGTGAAGGAAAGAGGATCAGGTGACAACTGAATATGTAGTGAGCTCCATTACAAGAAAATAACTCTGACTGTATTAAACTAAATAATATTTACAATAGATGTTAGGCATGCTCCAAAGGGTGACATTACCTCTATCTCTCAAATTTTTAAGCAAATCTTGTATTTAAGAGTCACAATATCTCCTTATTCAAAGTTGTTTCCTGTACAAATATTCTTTATAAATTAGTTCAGAACAAAGGTAGTGTCTGCGCTTATAAGATATGCAGAAATGCAAGAGCCCCAAGAAGGCCCCTAAGAAGACCCTGGTACATCTGTCCATCATTCCATTTGTACACCACCCTGGCTTCTATGGTGTTTTCCCAAAGGTGTGCCAATCCATCATATTTCTGATAAATCTGACCAACAAGAGTGGGAGGAGCTCTATTAATTTGGATGAGACAAATTTTGCAGTATTGACATCATCAGTGCTCCCAAGGAAACAGACCTGACCAGCTGAAAAAAAATCAATAAATATTCAGGATCTACCTTAGAAAATCATGAAGCATCCTCCACAAAGTGTTGTTGATCTTTCTTTTTGGTTCACAGGATTAATCTAAGTATAGCTGTCTTCATTAATGATTATGAACACTCTGCCTTGTCCTCAAGAAAAACTAGGGCCCTTTTCTAATCCATAATAATCTCAGTCAGTGGGTTGAAATTTTCTTGACTGTCTCCCAGGGCAAGAGTGAGGCCACTGATCACTTTTCCTGAAGTCAGGAACAAATTTCATATAGTTTTTGTTGTAAGTGAATGACTCCGTTAAAGGACATAACTGTCCGGCAGTTGTATATAAATAAGTTGTTTACCCTTCTAGGGTGCTCTTCTATGTAAATAAGTGGTGCCTTATTTTGAAGAAATCACTGTAGTCATGCTTGTGCTGCTTCATCTACTGTAGTGTTTTCTTAAATACCTTCAGCTCTCTCATGTTCACTCCTGAAGTACAGCTACATATTCAAGAGGTAGGCAGGCTAATGCTTAGCGTCTTCATACTTAAATATAGAACAAAGGTGCAAATTATAACCCTGTAAAGAAAGGATTGTCCATAATTGTTTGGGCTTCCCAAATAGGACTTACAACAGTCTGTAGTTGAGGGTGGTAATGTCCCCCATATATCAAGACATTTTCCTATTTGAAAAAATCTCCAGAGACCTTTTCTACAGTAATAAGCATCATTATTATTCTTCCTGCTTTCTTTTACTTCAAGTGTATGGGCATATTGCTTTCACTTCATTTCTATAACTCAAAGCTACTCATTCTGGTGGTTTTAGTTTACTCATTTTCCCAATCATTCCATTTGTGCAGAAATCTTTTCCTCAAAGAGAACACATGTTCAAGAGGGAAGCTCCTTTATATAAAATATGCAGAAAACTTCTATTCCCTACCTTGGTGTATGTGAGTCTGTAAGCCACTCTAGCGTGTCTCTTCAAGCAGTGTGCTCTACCAGGTGGTCATTGTCCTTGTGAGAGTCAGCCATACCATTTTAATGCAGCATCAAGGTCGTTAAAATTCAGACTTTAGTTTAACCCTAATATCCTATAAAGAAAGTACACCAATCGGATGACTTTGAGTTAGTGATAAGAGAAAAACACAAGAAATATCATGGCAAGTCAGAGTAGAGTTCCAAATTTTTAAAATAAGTCTATAGAACTCCTAGTCATTTTCCATGATTTATCCAAGTAGAGATGATTCCTTTTATGAGACAGCTGCACTCAGTGACAAGACTCCCTTATTAAAGTGTATGGACCAAGAGAAGATGAGAAAGATTGAACAAGAAGTCTTTTTACATCAGTTTCTGAGAGGGCCATTTTAATACTCCATACCATAAGCTTGTAGTTAGTAGAAAACATGGACAATATATCAAGACCCTTTTCTGTCAAAAGGTCAAAAATTTTGACAAGGAACTCAATGCTAATTGATGTTTGTTATAAAAGTTTCACTGTACTCAAACTAAAGCTGATCTGACAAGCTAGAAGCAACTCAAGTTACTTTCCAAGATGAACAATATGTAGCTAGAATCAGTTGATTCAATTGTAATAGCAATGTTAAAAAACAAACAAATGTCAACTGATACAATACAGCATTGGTATTTCCCATACTGCTTTGACGGGTTGATATTGTCAATCTGTGATGAGCAGATACATTCAATGCCCAATGTGATGTGCCCTCCAACATGAGATAAAAACTTCAAATTTGGCATTAGTCACAAAGTTTTAATGCAGTGATACCTTCAGGATGAGAAATAGAGACTTTTATTTGGGCTTGGTCTATAGCTATGGATTCATTGTCAAATCTGTTATGGGAAAGGTCCAGACATAAATACTTGTAATCTTGGTTGTACAGATTTCTCCCTTTAAGACTCAGTGTAGCAGTGAAAATTTGGGTCTCTGTAACATTTGTCTGAATAGATTCTAAGGCTTCTGTCTGTCTTAGCAGTAGTTGTTACTAATGAGTGGTCCTGAGCCTCAGCACCAAATTGAAAAGAAAGTCCTCCCCTGTGCAAAAAAAGAATTCTCACACTGAGCAACTTTTGGACAACTGTATGCAAATTTTGCTATAAATTGAACATTTATGTCTTCCCAAAATTCATATATTGAAATCCTAACCCCAAGTGTGATGGTGTCAAAAATTGAAGGTCACAAGGTCAAGCCCAGCCAGGGTAACTTAACAATAGTGAAGTTTTATCTTAAAAATAGGGAAAGAGGGGCTGGAAATATAGATCGGTGTGGAGATCCTAGGTTCAATCTCCAGTGCCAGAATAAAAAATGAGACTTTTGATAGCTAATGAGGTCATGATGGTGAGCTCCTCATGAGTGGGATTGATGCCATCATAGCAGAGACCCACAAGAGTCCCTCACCCCTTCCACTATATTGAGGAAGTGGCCTTTGTTGACCAGGAAGCACACTCTCATGGGTTTGTGGATCTCAGACTTCTCAGTATCCAGAACTATGGGAAATGAATGTGGTTTAGAAACCTGTGTTTAGAAGTCTTACGCTATTCGGTTATTGTCTGACTAAGACAAACTGCTTCCCAGTCTTCAGAAAGCAATATCCTCTACCATTTCACGTTAATACACGGTATGGTACAGGATCATTTATTATTGAATCAATTGTGCAATTTCTCAGCATGTTCACTACCAATCTGATTCACTCATATCCTCTTAATTGGATGTAGACTTTCATGCTTTTTCCCAGAAAGCCTCCATTTACAAACTAAGTTAGCTTCCCACAGCTTCATGAATGCTACTGAAAGAAAAGAAAACCCTAACTTAAATTCAAATGAATTCATTCCTTCCAGAAATAACCTTGGCCTAACTACTGGCATTTCCTTGTGTTGGCTTCAAAACTTTTCCACACACGGTGGGTCATGTTACAAGGAAAGAACTCTGAGCTGAGAGAAGCTAAACACTCTACAAAGGGAAAAAAGAATGTGTCTTGCTCCAAATGAAAACACTTCTCTCCCAAGGCTGTATGCAAACCTGCCCTTACATGTGTAGGTAGACAAAATCTCATAGCTTCCTAGTTCTTTGATATGCAAATGTACGTGAGGAGAATGTCCATAGAAAGGAAAGTCAGTGTCTCTGTTTGCAAGATGTATAGAAACATGGAAGTGGTCTATACGTCCATCAACAGGGGAATGGATAAAGGAAATGTGATATTTATACACAATGGATTACTCCTTGGCCATAAAGAAGGATAAACCTGAATCATTTTTAGGAAAATGAATGCCCCTTGAGACCATAATATTAAATGAAATAAATCAGACACACAAGCTTAGATATTACAAATTTTCTTTTATATAAGAAACCCAAAATATGAACAAAAAGCAGTATAAAAGATAACAAGGAAGTAGAGAGACAGTCCTTTTGAGAATGCGAAGGGGACCAAGAGATACAGGGAGAGGTGAAGGAGGGGAAGGCAAAGGCATGAAAAAAACCCCGAGATGTGCATGTACTTGTAAAAACTCCCCAAGGGGAATGTGGCTATGACTTACTACAAACATGTGCTAATGAATAATAAAAGTTGAAAAATAATTTTAAAATGTGAAAAAAGAGAAAGAAAAGTAAAATCAACAGTAGTCATCTCACAACATTTACAGAGCAGATATGACTGTGAAGATGTCACCCTGATGGGAACAAAAGATGCCCAGATACTATTAAGACGTTACCTCTCGGTATGTCTGTGAGGGGTTTCACAGGAAGGTTCATGTGTGCATCAGTGGACTGAGTGAAGAAGATCAGCCCTCACCAATGTTTACTATTTAAACGAGGGAATGAACAGAACAAAAAGGCAGAAGAAGCGTGAATTTTCTCTCTCTTTCCTTGAGCCCAGACATCTATCTTCTGCCCTTGGAAAAACTGAGGTCCTTGTTCTTGGGGCTCTGGTTTGCAGTGGGAGTTGTGCTATCAGCTCTCCCAGCTCTTGGGTTTTGTGAGCTGAGCTGGAACAAACCACTGATGTTCTGCTTCCCCAGCTTATAGATGGAGACCGCTCAGCCTCCTAAGCATGTGAGAAAATTCTCAAAAACATCTCCCTCTCTCTCTCCTTCTCCCTCTTCCTTCCCTCATTCATGGTAATGTGTAAAGACAAAATCTATGCATTTAAATAACTAATGAATGTTTAGGTGATATTTATTGAATACAGCTAGTGGAATCCATTTTAGTTGACATTTCATAGACAAAATTATGTAACTGTTATTCAGGATTTCAATCAAGATACCTGAATTTGCTAGCACGTATTTTAACCATGAAGTTTTTGAGCTCTCACTTAGCCCTAACAATAATCAATAAAAACATTAATTAATCAATAATATTTACTAATTACAGTATTTATTTATTAATTATGAGTTACTAGCCAAATAGTAACACCTATAGTTGTTAACATACAAGTATTGTGTATCTTGAGATCTTTATATTGAGTTGTTTATGAAATACATGATTCTACTAAGAACTACCAACTTTTAAAAATTTCCCTGTATATTTCTCAAAAGTGCACATCATTAATGTATTCATCAATTATTATGTGGGCCAGATCTTGGAAAATTCTAAAATTTATTGAGGCTGTCAATTTTAAATGTATAAATTGTTTTAAAATGACATATTTCAATACAAGTACTTCTTGCTGCAGTCACAGCTTCATAATCAATTACTTGTTCTTACTATTGATATATTTATTATCCTATTTAGTGATGACTAAGAAAATATATCAATTTTAATAAGCTAAGAATAAGATAAAAATAATTTTCAAAGAGTTTGCATAATAATGTTTGTTATTAAGGGAATAGACCATAACAAACTAATAGAAATGTCAAAACAAATTAACCTTTAAAAAAAGTAGGTGCTATACAATAAAATGGTTTAATGCAGATTTTAGCTGAAACATAAATAAGATTTATAAGAATCTCTATTATTTAGAAAGAGAAGATTTCATTAGACCAAAATGTTAATCATATTATTAATAATAAAACATAGTTGGAAAATAATAAGCTTTGTTTAATTTATTTCCTAGGATTTGGAAATTATAGAAATTTCTGGTACAGAATGTGTTACACATTCTTAAAAAGGAACTCCATTCTTTAAAAGTAATTTTACACTTTCTGTTAATGTTTCTGACATTTAAGAATGTTTCATAGACCTGTTAAATCTATGACTGCTTTTCACTTCCTTAAGATTCTTGTCTTCAACAGAGCCTGAAATCAGTACATGCATTGCCACTTATTATAAAGTTAAAACTGAATGTACAGCTATTTTGAGCTTTTTGGGATAATATTTCTTTCTCTTTTCATTTACTACTCTAGCCCAAATATTTTGGGGACCTGGGTAGGTAACTTTTTCATTATTGATATCTTTGTGGTATCTACAATTTGAAACAGAATACTAAATCAGGGAGGTACTATTAATATTTTCACTGATATTTCATAGCTTTTAACCTAATTAAAAAAATAAAAGAATTAGGAAAAGACAAGTAATGGAGTTATAAACTTATGAGTAAAATCTTTCATATAAGATTATATAAACTATAGCAACAGTTCTGGTCATAGATGATAAAGTAACAGACAGGAGACAATATTTCTCTGACAACTTTGATTCTGGGCCACTTTGACATGGCTGGCTTCAAGTGTTTATGAATTAAATTGGATAAATTAGTGGCATGGGCCATTTGCAGAAAAAATGAATTAAATATTATTTCCAGTCTTAATGGTACACTATTAATTATATGGTTCTGTTCTTTTCCATTTGTTAAATTGAGTCACACTAGTAACCTCTATGTTTCATTGATTTTGAAGTAGCAAAATTGTTAAATATTTCCTATTTATTTAAGAAATACAGAGAAACTAATCTGACACTTATCAAAGCTTTACCAAGCCATCTATTTATCTATCTATCATCTATCCATCCATATATCCATCCACATGGAGATAATGTGAGTATATAATCATAAAGATAAACAATCATAAAAACCCAAAAAAAATCTCTAATTTAAAAATGATGGAGGCATCAAAATGCAAAATTATAAACTAACAACCTAAGGCTATACAGATAAAAATGAAAATTAAAACTATAATAGAAATACAAGCTATGGGGTCATAGTATATACCATATGATCAGTTAACAGAAGAGGTAAAGATGAGGAAGTGTTTATAGATGGTTTTGCATATTATTCACCACCCAACAGTGGTCAGCCACAGCACTGTAGCTCTTTTCTGAAGCATCCCTGAAGGACTGTGATGAAAGAAAATCTTCACAGTGTACAGAACTTCAGGCAGTCCACTTCCTCATACATTTTTCTTAGAAAGAAAATGGTGAGATGTGACTCTAGCCAATTAATAGACCATAGCCAATGGCCTGGCTGGACTCAGGGACTTGGAAAGAATATGACTAGGAAATTGGCGACAAAAAAATTTGGATTAGCGGTATGTGGATAGACCTCTTCATAATAGTGAAGGGTCTGAAGATATTTGTTTTCCACATAAATGCCCACCAAAAGGTGACCTCAGCAGAAGTTGATGTTAATAATGAAGATAATGTTGACTGTAGATTACAGTCATCCTCTTTTCTCAGGCAACCCTGTCATTGGTTTATGGACTTCTGAACAAAGTGGTCCTGTGTCAAGGACAGAGGTGAGGCACAAGCTAAGCTACCTTACAAAGACTTCAACTCACAAAGGCTGCCTGGCCACAGTCACTTCTGTGTCCCCAGTGGGCCAGCAGCAGAGATCAGAACTGAGTCTCTGACAGAGAACCATCCCCAGGGACTATTGGTGTAGGTATATTTTTAATGTTTATCTAGAAATTGCAAGCATTTCCTTATGATGGTACTTACAAGTGCTGTTTCTTACAAGCTGATGTCATGGATATACTGGAGGACATAGGTGAGACAGCTGTTCACATGGTTGCATATCCTATTGCTCAGTTTCATGGTGAGCCAATATTGACAAGTGATTTGTGAAATGAAGGTATGTGTGCATTTAAATTACAAAACTATTTTGGAAAAATATACATTTATAGATAGATTTTAAAATGTATATTTTATATATTCTCATAAGAAGAAAATACTGTGACCAACAGCAATTCTTACTGATGTGGACTATATAAAAGCTGTACGTTATGAAGAGGAAAAATGAATTTGATAAGCTATAATAACATGAAAGAAGTTAATGTTTAAAAATAAATGGGAAAACATAGAAAATCTTGTTTTGAGCCTTAGTTGATAACAATCTGGGATATTAACCATTTAGTTCATTGTACTGTTTGAAATTATATTTTGCTAATTGAAATGTAATGACTTTTAGCTCCTGTGAGCTTTATATAATATACTTCTTCAATATTAATGTAATTATTTTAAAGTAAAAAACATCAAGTATTAATGTCGATATTATTTATATTGAATAGTTTTTCCCTTTTAACATATGCAGATTAATTTATAACACATGGCTTCATAAATATTTAAATATAAATTAATATAATAATTGTAAGTATTAAAATGGTACTTTTTATTATAACAATTCCCATTTCATATTATTCCATCTTCCTTCTTTTTCTTGAATTTTCTTGTAATGTTAATGATATTTCACTGCTTTCCCTATTCATAGTGAATTTCTTTTCCTCTAGGTCTTTCTTTTTTTTTCTCTTTTTCACTCCTTCACTTTCTCTCCCATTTTCTTTCCTCATTGTAACAAAGAGGAAAAGAGCAAAAAAGAAAATTCTATCTGCCACAGTATTTAGACTGAAGTCTAATCTGTTTTTGTTTTTGTTTTTGTTTTTTTGGTACTGGAGATTGAACTCGGGTCCTTGTGCTTGCAAGCCAGGCAGAGCAACCACTGAGCTAAATCCCTGGCCCCATAAAAGGTTTTTTGTTTTTTTTGTCTAATCTGTATTTGTAGGAGAGTCATACTTTTAATTTTTGAAAATAATACTTCAATGCATGAAAGTATTTTTCTTTTCTTATAACTCTAACAGATATCCTTTGTTAAAACAACTTTCATTTGGGTTATTAATCCCATGAATAAATAACACTTTGTTTTTTCAACTTTTATTACTACTTAGACCTATAACCTTTAAGTTTTAATTTTCTTTGAATCAAAGTCCCCTCTCCCCCACTAAAATAGCATTGACCCAGTGTCTTAGCAGGGAGAAAGTTTATGGTGTGTTTCCCCATCCTCCATGTCATAACTTTGTCTCATGTTTCTGGCATTAGGGAATAATAAAGAGGGAGAAATTTTAATTGTGTTACATGTTCTTTATTTGAACTGATGATGTACGTGTTTGTAAGTCGAAATTTGAACAACACTGTGTGGATGGTGCCAGGATATCTGTTTGGTGATCATCCAATATCAGAATATAAGGTTGTTGCGAATTTAATCTTGTCTTCCAAATTTCTCAGCTGACCTTATGCAAATTTTCCTGTGATTCACTGTTCTTTACTCCTACTACACTTTCTAGAAGTCCCAGCCAAGCCCACAACACAGAAATTCTTCCACATTTCAACACTTTTATCTGGGAGAGATCTCATATATTCATTTTACATACTTCTTTGGAATCATGAAGGTGAGTAAATGGGAGTCGTCTGTTTAATAATGTTGTAGTACTTTTCCGTGGAAGACTTTTTCTACCAGGCACATAATGAGTCTGATGCCCAAATTGTCAATAACCTAGAGCACAGAAGTCTTCTCTTCTTACGAATACCAACAAATTTACCCAAACTCTGTTTTCCTTCCCCTTTCAGCTTCAAGGAGAAAAAGACAAACCCACTATCAAATTCGTCCTTCATAGAGGAACAGGAGAAAAGTTAAAATGGTATGGAAAACACTAAAATACTACTGCTGAGACAAACCTCTCGTGGTCAAGTTTCCAAATAAGCCCAGAACCATTAGCACTTGGGTTTGTGAAAGGAACACTAACAACAAGGTCCTCTTTGAATCAAGCTTTCTTCTATGTGTTAATACTGTTGTTCTTAGCAGTGTGTATTAATCATTCAGGAAATGTGCTGGTGGTTCTCTGGCTCCTATCTAAGATACAACTTTTTGTTTGTGGAAAATTCTGTTATCTTATAACAGAAAGGAAAAGGTGGTAGAGTTCATTGGAAGATTTAAGCTCAACATTTTTCCAATATAGCAAAATATGCTGAGTGTGCAAGAAAGTATGATGAGAGATGCATGTTCCCAGTGTTTTCGGAGCCTTGTTTCTTGTTTCTGGTATAAAGAACTTGAATTTGTAGGTCAAGAGAGTGGGAAAGATTAACTATATGAGAAGAATTTATAACAGATAATTCTAAATTTTAAAAATATGACTTGGTTTAAATAAAAGCTGCATACTTAGAGGAAACTGAAGGTTCAAGTCCTGTGCACTCTTTCTTCTAAACAGGTAGATGCTCACTTTGTTACAGATGCTCTTAATTAAGTCTCAGGGAGGCCAAATAACTTGAATTTATCTTTTATCAAACCAGCCCAAAGTTGACAGAGTAGACAACTCCTAGAAACTCTGAGAAATGTTTGTACAACCATATCTTCCCAAAGTGTTTAGTTCTATGCCTGTTTTTGCTTTAACTTGAGGAATTGAAGTAATTCATTGCAGCCCATAACTTTATTTTCATATCATGTTTTTAAAAATATCTTCATAATTAGAGAATGAACAACATGAAGATGTGCTTAAAAAGTTTGTTGTCTGCTTATTTATCTGCAAATGTTACTGCTTCCATAAAACAATCTTACTGTTAAATTATTAGGGTTAACAAAAAGTTCGTACTTAGAAGCATATATTCTGAAAATTTACTCCTGTATGAGTGAGTGCAAATGTCACTTAAAGATATCCACTAACTTTTTGAGGTACTAAGAATGGAAACCTGGGTCTTCTGTATACTAGGCAACCAATCTAGCAATGAGCTATATTCTCAATCCTTTTTTAAAAAAGTTTTATTTTGTGACAGGGTCTCTAGGTTTCCCAGTATTTTTTGATACTGCCTTAACCTCTCAACTAGCTGGGATTACAGTTGTGACCTACCAGCCTCAGGCCAGTTCAACGTTAGAAAATTAATTTACATGTCTACAACATCTAACCACTTCATGTAACAATTGCATAAAAATAGAAAAACATGATTAGAATTTAAATATTCCAAGTCTACTCGACGAATAAAGCCTGTTACATTAGTTAATATTTTGTTTCAAACAAACACTACATGAATCACAATCTTAAGAAATACTTTTACCATAACAGTCACGATTAATGTGGATATTCCAATGTGTATAATTAACATCTTATATTCTTTCTTTTTTTTTTTTATACCAGGGTTGGAACTCGGGTCCTTGCTCTTGTGAGGCAGGTGGCGGAACCACTGAGCTAAATCCCCCTGCCCTCATCTTATATTCTTTACATGTTTATTACTGTAAATGATATGATTGTTATCAAATGATTATTTTAAAAAATTCTATCCATCTATCATCTATCTACATATATAGAGAGATATCTTATGAGATAACATGCCTGTAGTGTACTAAACTCAACAATGAAATGCATATATTTAATAAAAATTGGTAATTTCAATCCTTTTGGTTCACACTGACTTTTCAGCATTCATCAAATATAATAATTATGTTAAACTATTAAACAATTCAGTTAACATTATTTTAATAAGATATATAATTGAGTTAAATCATGTCCAAAGTGAAGTTCATTCCACTACTCAGCACTAAGGCAGAATTTACTGGTTTATGGTTTTCTTTCTCAAATACAGTGTGTAAAATTATATTATAGGCAAATACACATAACACAAGCTCCCAGTGCAATATGTGCTTGTGCTTTTATGGTAACTTTAAAATTTGTGTTGTCTACAGTAAAGTTTCTATTACCTTTAATTGATTTTATACACATGAATTCCCACTTAGAAAGCTTTTACCCTCAGGACATAAAGAATTATAAAATTAATTTGATGAAATGTAGTTTAACAACATACTTCAATTGGGCAAAACCCTAAAGTATCCCCAGTAGAGTCCTAAAAATTCTTACTTCGAAACAGGTATTGATTCCTGGAAATTAATTATAAGAAAAGTTATAAATAATTCTGTCTAAAGATATGAAAAAAAATTTCTTACAATTTGATTGCATACTTCACACACAATAATAATTATCAGATTTAACTATTTAGGGAATTTAAATGTATTTTAAATTACTAATAGACTGTTGAAACCATGAACTTCTTATAATATTTTCAAATATATATCATTTGCTTCTACTATTGTAATATTTTTCTGAAACTAAGCCAAAATTACTTTCAGAATCTTCAATTAAAATGACTCCAGCTTTTTGACATAATAAATACATATAAGTCTTTCTCTAACATCTGGATGTCAAGCACATTATTCTGAGTATTTCTTTTTCTGTTCCCCATCTTCTTTTAACCCCTCTTCCTAATAAAAATTAAAACCTTTCAATTCTCACTTACTCCCTAGAGTAGTTAAATATTGTTGTGATAACAAAATAAATATTGAAACAGCTTTTATTTAGATCAACTTGTTATCATGTAAATCATAATTTTGACAAATTGAGGTAGAGGGAACATTTTTTTTTCAATGTCATGAAGCCATATTAGCCTTGTGGTCATATTATTAGGGAAGGCATTATGGTTTGAAACTAAAATGTCCCCCCCAAAGTCTCATGTGTTGGTGATTGAATCATGGAGTGCTATAATCATCAATGGATTAAGCCACTGGTGAATTTATGGTGGAATCTGCTATTCAGAGGTAGGACCGAGTTGGAGGTCGGTCACTGTGGGTGTGACCTGAAAGGGCATATTTTTGTCCCTGTCTCCTGTCTCCAGTCTGTCTCTCTCTTTCTGCTTTCTCAGCACCATAGGTTGAGCAGCTTTCCTCTCCTATTCCCTCTGCCATGCTGTTTCTGCCTTGGTACCAACCAACCATGGACTGAATCATCTAAAACTATAAGCCTAAATAAATGTCTCTCCCAATCTGTAGATTTTGGTTATGTTTTTCCTGGTAATGGGGATTTGACTGATACAGACAGGCATAACAGACTCATGTCATGCTGTAGTTTTTTTTTTTTAATCTTGGTTGAGAATCAAATCTGTGCAATATATGTAGAAATTGATGTTAGCAATTTTATAAACATATAAAAAATTAGCCAGTGAGTGGCCATCAAAATCAGAAAAATATGTGGTACACATAATGATACCAGCACACATCTGAAAGAGATATGTTTTTGCAGTGGCAAAGGACATGGTAACTTCCTGCTGTGTTTTCAAAGCAGGAAAAATTAGCAGCACATGACTCATATGAGATGCTCCCAGCTTCTCAGTCCTCCCCATTCTCACTTGCCATTGGCTTAAGAGGTAGCACATTTGGCAACAAATTATGTTACATACAAATATGAAACACTATTTTATTCTTTGAATTCTCTTATGTCCTGCAGGCCCATTCTGTCCTTTTGAATCTGGCCTGCTTACCATATGTAATTTTGAATAGAGTTCTGAGTATTGAACTAGAGGCAGACAATATTATTATCAAACAATTTCCAAGGTACTCATATGTTTTTTACTATTCCTTAGCAGAGCCTAGCCTCAGTCCTGCTTCAGGCCATATAAAACTTTAAAACATGCTGACATATTTTGATATACTGGATAGGGTCTGTTGATGTAGACCACAAAACACTGGTGGAGTAAAATATAACAGTTCAAAAAATTAATTTGGTTAAAGCACGAATAGTATTGGTGTAATTTTAATCACAGTTTAATTCACACAAAATCTATGCCTTTTACAATTTGTTCATTTGGCAATTTTGTATATCACCACAAGTTCTTGGTATAGCACATAGGCTTTTTATCCTGAGGAAGAAGTCAAATGAAGGAGTGCAATTACCAGTGTGTCACTATGTACTCGGAATTGGACTTTTATAGTACATTTTAGTTTATATCTCTAACTAAGATAATGAATGCTCGAAGCATTGAAGTATGACCACAGATTATGGAGTAGGAGTGGATGGCTTCTGACTGTTTCAAAATCTGCTTGAACAGTGCCTTTTAAAAATCTGTATCCATACCTCTAGAAGTGCGCAAGGTTTTTTTCCCCTCTTTGGCTAAGGTCATGTAAATTAGGACTCTTAAAAATTTTTTTTAAAAACAAGCAACGTACAAAATATAAAGGAGATGAGGAAGGAAAGGCAGGGTCTTTAAAACTGCACCTAGGTGGCATTTAAAAGAAGCAAGGAGGGATGCACCTTATGTGCATCAGTATGAAATCAGACAGAGATAAGACCATAAAACCTCATTCCTATGAGATGTCATCCAAAGCTTTATTTTATTCCAAATTTTTGCTATTGGTTTAGTTTCTAATATTTAAGTTAAATTGCACTGATGAAAACTCATCAAGGTTAGAAAAGGAAGGTACATGAATCAAAATCCAAAGTTCTCATACTACAATTTACTTGTGGGAAAACGGGCACAGAAATATCAGTTCCTTCAGCAAAACCAAATTTATTACCATGGATCTCATAAAAATGTGATATTGAAATTTTTCTCTAGAATGACAGGGTACCCAGAAGCTTAATGTAAAGTATTACTACTGAGAAGAGTACATTTTCATTAATTTTTGTGGCATGTGCATTATTTATTGACTACCAGGAATCATCTAAAATATGTTGTAGTTTCACTTCCACCTTGATCTTGAAAACACTACACTGCAAGTAAGATCTCTAACAGATCTGCTATGATTTTTCTGAAGATAGTAAGTCCTGCTGTACCTCACACTCAGCCCTAAGAACACACTTCTCACAGTGGAAGGTCTGGAGCTTGAATCGTTCTACAAGACCAGGAAGAAAATCCTCCATCTTTATTATGAAGTTCTTTCCTTGTGGGAAAGAAGTGGACATCTAGACTCAGGGGGACGTATATGGAGAGAAATAGAATCCAACTGGGAAAAGGAGTCCAAGTAGGGGAAAAAATAAAGAAATAGAAGTAAGCCTATGCTAAGAGGATACAAAAGAACTACCTGGACTTTCTACATTTTTAAAAATTTCGCTATGTCCTGTTCTTACCTTGGCAAGTACTTATTGCTCCCAGAAGAGGAAAATCTTGTCATTGTTTTATTACAACAAAAGTTTTGATTTCATACTCTCTTTTAGAAATCTCTTTCTGGAAATGCCTGTAGGAAATGCCTTTAGTGCACAGGCAGGCAGGTGTTATTTCCAAATTTTGCAGCCCTGCCATTGCCTGTCAGCAAAAATGAACAGCCTTAGCAAGGCTAATTTTTAGAAACCTGCTAATGTAGAAAATACGAGTAAAAGAAAACAGAATATGTTGCGACTTTATTTACTAATGTCAAAAAAGCTCTGAAATTGAAGTTTAAACAGCTTACAATGGAAATGCAATGTGGGAATAAAAATAGATTAATATAGAAGCAAAATAAAGTGAAGTAAAGAAATACCCAAAATATATTTGGAAATTTTTTTGCTTTCGATTGTAACAAGCAAAAAATATAAAACGTACATTTCACAAAGCATCAAAATGGCAATAGCTACTAAACTTCACCAATATTGCTAAGATATAGTATAAAAATGGTTACACCCAGAAATAAAGCAATATTTAATCTAATATAACTACAATATTTTTATTGATGAAATATTAAAAATAAATGTTTATGGCTATAAATGTTAATATAAAACTCAAATATAAAAATTCAAGTTATGTTTACATGCAACTTTGGGCAAGATAAGAAGTTTACCTATCTTTATCCCACAACTAGAATTTCATTTGTTTTTGTTTTTTGTTTTTGTTTCTTGAGACAGGGTCTCACTATATATTTCAGAGTAGCCTTGAACTCACTATGGAGCCCAGGATGGCCTCGAACTCATGGAGATCTTCTTGCCTCAGCCTCCCAAGTGCTGGGATTACAGGCATGCACTACCACAATTGGCTAGACCAGAACTTCTTAATGAACATTTTCATCTTTATTCTATAGAGTCCAAGACTATTCAAAATAACACTCGGGGCAAATGGTGAGTATTAGCAAAAGGCCTGAATAGACTTTTCTACAAGGAACACATAAAGTCAACAAAAGGTATAGGAAAAACTTCTCAGTGTCACTAATCATCAGAGAAATGTTAATCAAAACTACAATGAGATAAGACCTCACACTAGAACAGGTGTTATCAGGAAACCTTAAGATAACAAATGTTGATAAGGGATTACAGAGAAAGAACAAGGACACTGTTTTGATGAAGACTGGTGCAAGCAATTTGGAAAACAGTTGGGATTTCCTACAAACTTAAAAATAGAATTACCATAGGACCCAGTGACTCTCCTTCCAGGTATACACCCGAGGGACATGAAATCATAGCCTTGTAAGCAGGTCTGTTCTCTATGTTCAGTGCAGCAGCGTTCACAGCAGCCAAGATAGATACACAGCAGAGGCACCTGTTAAAGAAGTGGTGTGCATACAGCCAAATACTATTCAGGCTTAAAATGTGGGTAGATTTTACCATTTGTCATCACACTCTAGACCTAGAAAATATGCTGAGTGGAATAATCCAGACACACAAAGAATATAATGCATGACCTCACTTAGATTTAGAATCTGAGTCAAATGTACACAGATATAGAGCAAAACAGTGCTTACTAGTTGCAAGGTGGCAGAAGAACAGAGAGATGTTGGTGAAAGAATAGGTATGTACAAAGAACAAGTCTAGACTTCTAATGTATGCTATGAAAACTATAATTAATACTCTGCTACATTCAGGTATTTTTCAGAAGAATAAATTTTTATGCACTTTACACAGACACAAATGTGTAACTGTTCAAGATGGTAGACATGTATGTGGTCACTCCAGTAATCATTTAATTATCTATGTATGTAACCAATTATTTAAGGATATGTATACAAACATGTTGTGAACCTTAAATGTATAAAATAAAAATATTACAACTATGATGTCAATAAATGATGTTATTTCATTTAAAAACAACCAAAAGTAAAGTAATATGCTGAGTTAAAAATACAACTGTTATTTTCTCTTTATCTTTTACTATTCCTAAATCAGTGGCACAATGTGTAATAATAAACACTTCTCTAATATAAATCATGTTCTTTAATTAATTGACTGGGTCCATTGTACCAATTTTCTATAATGAAAACCTGCACTGTTTCATGCATGGAAACAATCGTCAAAAAGAACACTTTTACAATCTTCCACAAGAACTATGGTAGCCCTAATTGTGTTTTTTTTTCTTAAATTCTTTTATTGGTACATTTTAGGTATACAATTTATTTACATTTATCACTGGGTGCTTGTACCTGTACATGATGTATCTTGGTTCTTATTTTTTCCCCATTACCTGTGCATCCTTCACCCCTCCACCCTTCCTTATTTACATAAGTACTATTCAGCCATAAAGAAGTAGAAACTAGAGTCATTTATAGCTAAATGGATGCATATCGAGGCCATACTCTTAAATGAAATAAATAGGACACACGTGTAAATACCGAATAGCTTCTCTAGTGTAACTGATAGTGTAAATAAGGGTTAAAATGATTGAAATGAATAATTGATAATTTGAAATAGGAAAAAAGGTCCAAAGACATAGGGGTGAAGGGGAAAGGAAAGAAGGGAAAAGTAGTCCTAGTTTTTAATTATTTGCCTCTCTGGTACTAGTCTAGTCTGTGACTAGAAAAGATAATTGAAGGAGTCAGGTGTTTGTTTGGAAGAGAAGTAGGAAAGATTGGGAATATTATTGCAGGTATGATAGATGTAGAAAGACAGAAAGACAGGCAGAAGTAATAAAGGTTCAACTGAAGGAAGGAAGAATAATGAAGAGAAGAAAAGAAAGAAGGAGTGACAGAGAAAGGGAAGAGAGTAGAAGGAAGAAATGAGTATCAAATAACTTCTGAGTAGGAAAGTGGAGAGGAAGTGCTGTATTTTTCTCTCAACATCTTGATAATATAGATTGAATTACAGTATAAGTAAAAAAGTGAATATTTTAAAAATAATTACATAGTTTCATTAATTTCAGGAAAAATGAGGTGTTGATATGCATTCAAAATGCAAATTCTTTGTGCAGTTATATTTATTATAATGAAATATTACTCTGTTATATCTTCATTCTGGGTAGCAATTTAAAATATGATATTTGGGTTTTATAATTTTATAATGGTACTGATAATTTTAATTGAAATACCTAATAACACTAAGAAACATCAGGAAATACAGTTGAAAATCAAATATAAAAGCACCGGACGACTGAATTTTCTATCTTGGGGATTTGGGTGGAGATTAGAGAGAATGAGAGAGGATCTCTCTCTGGATACATGGGCATGTGGAAGGTGCTGATGGCCACATTATCCCAATCCAAGAAGAAAATGAGAAAGGCTCATGCTTCAGGATTTAATTCTGCATATAAAGAGAAGAATAAATCAAAGGGGCAAAAATTTAAGGGAGAAAAACATTTATAAATCTTCTTTGCTTTGTTTCATATTTTTGTAAGAAATAATACCTTTTCTAAAGCTAACCCCAGAAGGTATTCATTGTTTGCAATGAAAATCATATATTATACACAACAATAAAACTATGAAAAAGAATCTGAAAAGGTTAATGGAAATTTTACATGAAAGAATGAAATTTGTGTGGAAATTTGTAAATGTAAATGCAAAGTACAAAATAAATTCAGTGTTTGGTTATTAGGAATTACAAAGATTGGAATTGATCCATCATTTTCATTGTTTTCAACCAAGCAATGTGAGCTTATGCCTTCCATTAAAAGGGGCTCAGAAGTTCAACTTTTCCCTTTTGTCTTTAATTATTTAATTATTATCATGTTTTTGCCAGTGCAAATTTGGCCATTCCACATCTGGAAAAATGTGATGATTAACAGCCCTCAAGTTTTCATGTTACATGTGCATTTATGATGAGAGAGGGTGCTATGTCTGTCTGCTCCTATTCTGGTTTCCCAGAGAAGGAAGTCACAGTGTCTATGTCTGAACCACAGAAATTTCTTGGACTATCACCAATACTTTGCCTTCATTTTATGATCATCGCATAGCCAGTGAAACCTAAAAAAATTGTTTATATTGCCACACTCCCAGTAGACTTAATTAAACATCTTGGAGAAAAATGGTCTCTTCACTTTCAAAATTTTACAAATTTTACAATTCTCTAAGGTCAACACACCATGAGAGAAAGTTAATATTTTGGTTTCTTCTTTTAGACTTCAAGGTATAATTTTTTCTGGGGGAAGATATTTAAATTTTAACATTTTTAAAGTATATTCTAAATTTTATACTAAAAATAATCCATTGCTAATTAATTTAATGTAAACTGTTCAAAATGAATTTCTGTGTTATCTAAACAAAAATTGCATCATTTCCTATTTTTTGGTCAAGTTTTATATAACTATGATTTAGTAAATATCAAGGCCAATTTCTTAAAATTGTTTAAAAGCTAGTATTAACATTTCTAGAATATGTGGACCATTTTCACTTACTTTTGTCTCTTCTAGATCTTTTTCTATATTTTTCATTATGAAATCCAGTGCTTTCACCAATAAATATCAATGGAAGACAAAAATTTGGTGTTTACTTTGTAAAAATTGTTCATGTCTGTAGGAAACTTCTCCAAAAATGACCATCCATTTGTTTCAAACCAAATATTTTGACATATAATAAATGACATTTAATTAATCATAACGTATAACCCAAAGCTATGCATTTGCTAAATTTGGAAATGTAACCTCTTGCTTTAATCATCACAAAACAAAATTTATTTATACTAAAAATGAATTTCTTTTGAAGATTAACATACTTTACTTTATTTCCTAAAACAACAAAAAAGCCATTTAAAATAATATAATGCTTCTAAATAAATCTATAAACAAAAGGGGAATACTTAAAAGGAGTATAACAAACTACAAGTAAAATTTATGGTTGAGAACAAAAAAGTAATCAATGATTTATCCTGAGTTAATCAGTAGCATCTCCTAAATATCTAGTTTATATCAATACCAGATTAAAATCTAGATTAATTTCCTCTTCAACACAATAAACATCTCACCAGGAATGGTTATTGTACATACATACATATGTACATACATACATTTAAAATTATATAATTTTCACAACTCTTTAAATGTGAAATTTCCTTCCTGTTCTATGCCTATAATAACCATTGCACGATAAACCTGGTTACCAAAGATTTGAACCCGATGCCATCCTCCCTTCCTTCTTTTCCTCTGCTGTGTATACAGATATTCCTGAAGTATTACCACTGGAGTTCTTAACTGTTCTCCAGATCCCTCCCCCTGCTCCATCCACCATTATTGAGTCAATTTCCTGTTAATACTTCATGAGTCACTGAAATAAGACTTTTTAATCAGTACCCTCTTTCATTCATTTTCACTTTAAATCATTTTACCACAGGTATTAGTATAATCTTTTCAAACGAAATATAGCATTCTCTATTCATAGTACATGCACCTCTACAATAAAAATTATATTTGTTAAACATAGCAGACTTTAATCAATACTAGCTTCACTTACTTAAGTAGCAACATTGCCTGCCTTGGCTTTCACAGTGTCTCCTACATCTGTACAGAACTGTTGGAGGTCTCAGAATACTTCCTTCCCTTATAATCTTACCTCAGCCACCTTTAACTAACTTTGTTTTTGACAATATTGGTAAACTCAGGAGCTTTGCACTGAGCTACAGTCACAGCCTTTTTTTTATTTTCTACTTTGAGACAAGGGTCTCACTAAGTCACTAAGTTGCCCACACTAAGCATGAATTTACAGTCTTCTTGCCTTAGTCTCTTACAGTGCTAGAATTATGTTTGCGTCCTCATTCCTTGCTTCTTTAATCTTTTAATGAACAGGTTTCAAAATCTTGTCTGCTTTTCCCCAGAAAATGAATGATGTATCCGCTATTCAAATATGTTAGACACTTATTTTCATTAAAGAGATTATCTTAGTAAAACAAATACATGTGTATATACATAGATGTATGTGTAACATATACATACATGCATAAACATATCTGTATATAAATGTACTTGAGTACAAAATAACTTCCTGCAGATATTATGAAACTTAGAGTAGTGCCAGAAATATCACTGTCATGAATGTGTGTGAATGAGTAAATCAAAAGTAATTTTTGAGTAGTCTATGTCTTATGTTAAATATATAAGCTGATACAAGGTGTTAGGTAATTCTGATGGTGGTACAGAAGTAGCATTTCTGATTCAATTATTATAATCACTCACCAAAAATATCAGTAGAAAAAATGGGAATGCCATTTGATACGATTGTTAATATGAAAAGGAAAGACTTATTTATTCAGACAGGGTGATAGAAGCGTGAATTCTGGCCATATCTACAGGAAAGAAGAGAAAGATTCAAATGCCATATATTAAAATGATTTATAGAAGTCATTGGTGTTTATATAAATATAGTAGAAATCGCAGTCTTTGAGAAGGAAGAAAGGGTAAGGAAATGGGTAAAATACTCTTTTCAAAAACTGGTGCTGGAATATAAAAAAGAAAAAAAATTATGACACAACCTTACATTCTTTATAAAAATTAACTTGAAATGAATGATAGACCTACTTGTAAAACCTTAAACTATAAAACTCCAAGAAAACAGCAAAGGAAAAACTTTAGATGACATTTGGCTTATGATTTGTTCTGAGTGTTTGTCTCCCTTTCCAGACTGAAAAGATGAAACCCTAACACAAAGGCTGTGGATTAGGATGGGAGAACATGGCAGATGATTGGGTCATGGAGTCAAGCCCTTAACTGCAAGTGTCCTTGCAAGAGAGACCCCAGAGGGCTGGGTAGCTAGATACTGTTACTATGTGAAAACACAGACAAAGGCGTCCACAAGGAAGTCAGTACTCAAGAGACATCAAACTCGCTGTCAGCTTGAGCTGAGACTTCTCAACCTGCAGAACCGTGAGAATAAATTTCTGTTTATGCACTACCTGTTCTACAGTATTTGTTACAGCAGCAAGGTCATATTAAGACATCATAACAATGACTTCTTTGATACAACACAAAAGCCACAATCTATAAAATGAATAATTGATAGGTGGGGCTTCATTAAAATTTAAGTCTGCTATAAGAAAGATGCTACCAAGAGTAGGAGACGATAAACCACAGACTGGGATAAAACATTTACAAAACTGTATCTAATAAAGGAATGATATTCGAAAGATGAAAGAACTCAACAACACACACACACGCACACACACAAATGTTCAACCCAATTAAAAATAAAGAAAACCCCAGCTGAAGCACCTCACCAAAGAAGATATACAGATGGAAAAGAAGAAAAAGGCTAGATGTTCCATGTATGTCACTAGAGAAAAGCAAACTAAAACAATGATGTACCACCGTAAGCTTCTGGAAGGGCCCCGATCCAGAGCACTGGTAACAGGATGCTGGGGTGAGTGAAGCCACAGGAACTCTTACTCATTGCTTGTGGCAACATGGTGCACCCGCTTTGGAAGACAGCGTGGTAGTTTCTTCTAAAGCTAAGCATAACCTTAGTGTGTAATCCAATAATCATACCTCTTGGTATTTACCCAAAGGAATAGCAATGTTTTGTATTCTATTAATGTTTAAAATTACAATTTATCAAATCATAATAAAATATAAATAAATATGCACTCATCAACCTACTCACACGTATTCATGTCAGTTTCATTTTCAAATGCCAAAACTTGGAAGCAGCTGAGATATTTCTTAGTAGGTGAATGGATGAACAAACCATGTCATGTAGGAGTATTATGAAGTACTCAAAATAAACTAGAAATTAAGCCATGAAAACAAAGGTAGGTACCCTCAAGACACATTGCTAAGTGAAAATGTCAATCTGTAAAGGCTACACACCGTAGATTCTAACCCTATGACATTCTGGAAAAGGGGAGATAATATAAAGTTCAGTGATCGGTATGGGTTAATGAGGAGGGGAGGAAGAATAAACAGAGATTTTTTTCATGGCTGTGAAACTTTTCTGTATGATAGAATAATGGTGGATAAATGCCGTTACACACTTGTGAAATCCAATAGGTCATACAATACAAAGAGTGAAACCCACTGGAAAATGACTTTGGACAGTAACATTACACGAATGCATGTTCACCCATTGAAACCAGTGTTCCATTATGGTACAGGGTGCTGCTAGTAGAGAAGGATAAGAAAATGTGGGGAAGAGCATTATTGGAAACTTCTGGTACCCTTTGCCCAATTGTTCTATAAATCTCAAACTAATATAAAAATAGTCTCCATAAAAAATAAATTATGAAATTAATGTAAATTGAATTCTAAATATTATTGACTTTGAGTGTGAGGACCTAGTTACTCATAGAGTGTATTATTTTCAATTAATACTTTCCTAGTAAGGCATTAACATATATGAAATATGCTGGATTAATTCATGTGTTTCTTCTTTTTTTTTTTTTTGTACCGGGGATCGAACTTGGGACCTTGCACTTGCGAGGCAGGCACCGGAAACACTGAGCTAAATCCCTGGCTCATGTGTTTCTTTTGAGATTGTATTCTGTTTTAGCTTTCACAATAGAGCTGAGTAGCAAAGCAACACAGATTATATTGTCATCTATTATTAGAATGTGAAATAATATAAGATTTTAGTTAGAGTTAAATTTATGTCTTTATTAAAATCAAATTTCAAAAAATCCATTATCAATTATTGACTTGCTTCAAAATAATGTCTTCCACATTTAAGAACATGTAAAAAAATATTTATGCTCACAGTCAAAATAATTGACCGAAATATCTACTCCAACTTTCAGAATATAAACTCAAAAAAATTAAAATCATACTTAAGACTGAAATTTTGAGAAAGTCAATTTAATTCAACCATTAGAAATATGGCATACTGTGCAACAAAGGAAAAGCATTCTGTTATTATATACCTCAAAATTCTGGATATAATGTAATCCCTTTTTAAATATAGAGGTGAGTTCACACCACATGGAAGAATTTTCCAGAAACTAAGATGTAAATTGGCAGGAAAGCAGCAAGAATGACTGCAAGTTAAATTACAGCTGCTTTCAGGCATTAGTGCTTCGCTGTAACACACTAGTAAAACCTCCTGAGTCTTGAAATTATGTGCTTGTGTAACTTTGATAAGATAAGTGAATTTTATGGGATTCACAGTTAACAATTATTAGAAAAAGGAAAAGAAGAAAGAATGAATTGGAGTGAGAAAGTGTGAGTTAGAAAGAGTATTATAAAATGTTAAGAAAAAACTGGCAAGAAAAGGAACATGGTGAGGATGACTCCCTCACTTAGCACTTTCTCAGAAAATGGCCTTATTTCATCACAGGAGGAGGCTGGGAATGGAGCATAATGCATTGGCTCCACTTATTAATTATTAGACACCATGCACAAAAATGCAGAACCATTTGAGTTCCATGAAGCTGGAGTTTATGTGCCTAGAGCCACATAGGCTTTCGAAGATCTCAGGTTGAGTTATAGCACTTATAGAATTCTGTAGTACTTTTGCCTCGCTTTTATTTCTCAATTGAGGAGTACTTTTGTCCTCTTGATCCATGCAGCCAAATCATACTGTGTGTCAGTTGTGTGGAAAGGCTCCTGGTAAGATGGGCAAGATATACATTGTTAAAGTATTTTCTTTACTATAAATATCTCCAGTACAGACCAAATGAAATATTTAAATTAATTGATAAAATGGATAATAAGAATGGAAGGAATTAGAAAATATATATCTTTTCAGGCTCAAAGTGAAGGAAAGTATAGAAGGTAAGAATATAAAAAATAGGCTCTCATGGCTTTCCTCATGATTACCCGCCCTGTATCTCCCAGAGAGTACTTTTATGTTGTTTTTCTCTCTTTTTCTCAGCTCAAGATTGCTCTGCAGAGCCAGTTTCTCCCTCACTCTCCACTTTTGCTTTTTCAAATAAACTTTGTAAAAAATATATTCATAGAGCTATATTTAAACTAAGTATTGGGCTGAAAAATAAGATAGGGAACATAATTCGAGGTTAGAGAAAATTCATAACCATGTCTTGACCTTGGATGAGCTGCCTATAAAAGGTGGACAGATATTAGGAAATAGGAAAAACTTGTTCAATTGGGAAAGGGAAGAGGGAAGTGAAAGGGGGAAGAGAAGGAAGGGAATGAGGCTAAAAAAAAAAAATAGAAAATGTGGACACAGATTTTGTAAATGGAAAGGGGAAGAAGGGTTGAAGGGAGCAGAAGGAAATGGGCAAAAAAAGAATTAAGTTATATTATGTACAAGTACAAATTCCCTGTGGTGAATGTAATCAACATTATGGAAAACATGTACTAATGAAAAATAAATACATTTGGACTGCCTTTACCCAAGCCAGAAGCAAGCTTGTTGCTAGCTAATGAGACCCAGAGAGCCACTGCACTCACCCTCTGAGGAAGAATATATAGGGAGTGAATTTTGGCATAGGCACCTGGGAATAAATTGTTATAGAGAGGTAGAAAGCCCACCAATATAATGGGGTGATGTACGTATCACAAGAACCTCCTAAAGAGAATGAGTTGGTAAGAAGCACTAAAGGCTTCAGAAAATCAGTGAAAGAGGGCTTAAGTGAATTATGTCAGCAGGAGCAAGAGAGGTTTGGAAAGCAATTTCAGTAGAGGTCAGAAGTAAGACTGCAAGGAAATATTTGATGAGTAAGATCAGTAACATTGTGCGAGGGCGGTGTATATACAAGTGACAGACGCTATTGTAAGCATGATCTACATATTGTCTTGTTTATTCTCCCAAGAATACCATGAAGTATTTTACATTTGTTTCATCATTATCTGAGATGAAGAGATTAGAATCTTGAGAGATGGTATAAGATTTATATGGGAAACAAAAGGATATAATAGCCAAGATGTTATATTGTTGTCTGAATTACTTACTGGTTTAATTTTTTCTGTACTGGAAACTGAGCCAGAGGTCTTTTATTTTGAGATAGATTCTTTCTAAATCATGAAACCAAGGCTTGAATCTGCAATCCTGCCTCAGTTTTCCACACACAGCTTCACTGATTCTTTTAGCAATATTGTTTGTCTGAAGTTGATATGAAATTCTGCTGCGTAGTATGGATCCAACAATGTACGTGACACATGGTATTCCTATTTCAGATGTTGAGTAGTGTTAACAGAGTTAAGTACTATTGTATAAGAATGTCATAAACAAGCATTTTATAAAATAAATCTTATGTCGTTTGCCTCTGGGCCTTTAAGGCATCTTTCTGATTTATTGGTGTGCATTTATACCAATGGTCAGAAACCTGAGCTTGTCTTATAGATTAGAAAACACTGATTTTAGAGGACTTGTTACTTTCCTCCTTGCTTATATCTGTTAGAAATACATGTGTCCTAAGTATAGACTTTGCCTATGCCTATTGGGATCATCTGAGACCATCTCTAAAAAATTATAATATGACACAGATTTGGAGGAAGCTGAAACTTATGAGGGTAACAACAAAGAAATAGTGTTAGCAAGCAAAATATAAAATACTGTACATTCTTAGATCTTGGAGAATAAAAGAGCTAGGATGAAAGCACAGGGTGAAAGTTATACAAATCTGACAAATTATAAGGGCTCTAGGGTAAGTGGATGCTGCTTAACTGCTTTGGAGAAAACATGTACACATTGGATAAAATTAGAAAAGTAGATTTGAGAGGGCTACTCGACTGTAGCAAGAGTAACCACTAAGGGGGTGAGTACTTAGCACCAAGCTCGAGATGAAACTTATCTAATCACGATAAGAGAACAAATGGTACCACATCACTAACTGGAGATAAACTTAAATCCAAATACTTGTAAGGAGAAAAAATGTGATATTTCATGGCAAAACAAAGAGCGTGGCGGTCACGTGTTTAGCGATATGAACTATAGGAATTGTAAGAAAGACATGAAAAACTCTAGGGTTTGTGTCCTTTGTTGTAAATGACTATGGAAATTAGACTGGACAATGATAGTGGGAGACGGAATGAAATTACAGCCAAGTTCATAAAGTTCTCCATGGGTAAAAATGATGAAAATGATGGTGGCTGAAAACATAAGGATGTAGTCAGAAATTATTTCAGAATGGAAAATACAAGAAATACAGTTTAAAAATATAGTTTAAATATTGTTAAAATACAATTTAATATTGTTTGTTACCTAGAAGACAATGAAAATTATTGTAATTAACAAATTCAATAAATACTGAAACTATAATTATACAAGAGCTTTCTTTTATTATGTGCATTTTTATGATCTCTAAAAAGATGGAAAAGGATGAGGTGAATGAGAAAATCATGATACAAAACCTGAAATCACTGAATGAAATCGAAGTGCACCCTGCAGTTTGGTAGACAGGACCAGAGAGAAAGAGGATGAAAATGGAGCATGTAAACACAAGCCTAGTAGACAGGGCTTTTGGACAACAGCAGATCTGGTGAAAGAGGGGGCCAATGCAGCATTCCTCAGCTCAGTTCCCAAGTTCCTGAATATTGAAAAGAAATTAAGTCAAGGAATTATTCACTTTAGAGAGTATCACAAAAGATGTAGTGAAAGGAGGAAGACTCTACAGTAATTGAGAGGTTGCATACAGTAACATTAAGTTCAGGAATACTTTTGTTTGCAAACAATTTAGTTCACAAACAAAAGCCTTTTGCAAAAGTTTGCTCATGTTCACAAACTCCAAATCTAGTGGCAAACAGGACCACAGCCATTTTCACAAACACAAACTCAGCCATCTTCTCCCAAATCATACAAGAAATCAAGTTCATAAACCGAGGCACTACTGCACTGGAAAGGACAGACGAATGATAAGGGAGTTGGTTCATTGTAAGTGTGATATCAGAAGCAATTGTACAACTTAAGTGTAATAGATTTATATGCTTATGCATTCTATATTTATTCTTTGATTTAGTACATTTAAAATGATCTATTAAACTTTAGCAACTTGCTAGGTATTCCAAAATATATTTGTTTTTATAATGGGATAAGGACATAGTATTCTATCCTGCTTTTTATAATGTTCATTAATTATTTGAACTTTGCTGCTGGCAGAGTGAAAAATCAAATACACTAAAATCGAATTTTTCTTCCACAAAAAATGTAATAAATGATTGCTGGTGAAGTTTGTGGATTAAACCTGCCTAGAATCACAATGGACTAGATTTTGTTGTTGTGAGTTATTTACATTCAACACCAGGTAAATCATTAACAGAGGTAATCATATTCAGTATCCTGTTTCAGAAAATTCAAATGCCATTCACCTGGAACTTATGGTTCACTGGCTGTCAAAATGACTGAAATAAAGTATTGCTGAGATTGTAAATGAACGAATCCTAATACAATACTTAATATGTTAGGAAATGGGTTTAATTAAAACTGCCATTGACTTATCTTGTTCTGGAAGTATTACATTATATAGAACATGGTTAATAAGGTAAGCTCTTAACACTTTAGATAGTCTTATTATTTACTTATATATGGGAACTAAAAAGAACTATTACAAGGGATATAAACATATTTTACTGAAAACGAACACACTCAGTTCCTTTCCATGATAAAATACCACTTTTCTAGAATTAAAAGGAAAATTTATTGATTCCAGTCTGTAGCTATAATTCACTTATTCAGCACATAATTAAGTACTAACCCTGTTCCAAGTTCAGTGCTAAGTGTTAGAAATATAAAGATAAAATTTTTTCCCATTTAGTTTATTGGTACATTTTCGGTATAAAATACACTTACATTCATCATTGGGATCTTGTACCATTACATGAGTCTCTTGGTTCTTTTTTTTTCCCCTTCCCTTGCCCTCCCTTTACACCCTCCACCCTTCCCTATTTGCAAAGACTTTGTTTCCACTTTTTTCCTTTTCTCATATTTTTTCTTTTCCCTTTTTTTCCTTTCCCCGACCCCTCCCACTTCCCCTGCACCTTTAGACCTTTTCTTCCTGTGACACAGATATCAATTATACATTTTTAAAATTACAATATCAAGATCTAGGAGACATTACCACAGATTTTACAGAATTTAAAAGGATATAGAAAGCATATTACAAAAATCTTCT
>NW_004624731.1:25061614-25075053 GCF_000247695.1 Heterocephalus glaber | reverse complement strand
CAGAGAGTCCAGGTGGTTGAGTATCAGAGTGTTCCATCTCGTTTCCCTTTGGGGTTGTTGTAGGTGATCCAGAAGTCTGTTTTTGAGACTTGTTTATGTGTCTTCTCATTTCCATGGGAGGGGGTGTTTCTGGTGCCCACACAGCTTACCTTCTCTGCCCTAGGAGCTTGGGATGGTGGCAGGGGAGCTTTCTTCTGGGTTCTGGGACCGGCTCAGCTTCTCTGCCCTAGGAGCTTGGCATGGTGGTGAGGGAGCTTCCTTCCAAGTCTGGGCATTGGAGAAATCTATAAAGATAAATTTGAAGTAATAAATATTGTGTACTACAAATTTTAAACATTTCTTATTTTATTAAATAAAATATAACTTTCCACATCAGTTCTTGTAGACAAGTTTGGATAACTACCTTCTAAATTGTCCTGGTAGAATTTAATTCTTCTCTGAAGCCTTGGATATAGGAGCCTAAATATACCATTTGGGTTATTTATATATTGGTTACTTCTGACCATTATAGTATTACATAATGAATAGTCAGAAACTATAAAGTGTATAACAATTAGCTTTTATACACTTACGTATCCCTTCTTTGACTAGGGAATCTCTATGCTGTTTATGTTCAACTTGGGGTCTGGGTTGAAAGACAAGCAAGCACTGGAGTTATTTCTTCCTACAAAAGAGGCAGAAGCACCTACATGAGATGGCAAAGACACGATGACCCAGGCTGGGTATTGGCATGTCATCACTTCTGACCACATACCATCAGTCCAAGTAGACTATCAGTTAAGGCCAACTTCACTGGGAGATGCACAGCTATACTACTCCTTGTGGAAGGAAGTGCAACTTCAAATAGGAAATTCTATAGATTCAGGAGGATGATGAAATGGATAATAATACTTTCTACAATGTTCTACTGGACTATTACATAGATAAAAGTGATTCACATTGATTCGACTCAGAGCATTTTATAGAGCTACTCATGTTAAAGAGGACAAAGGCCTCAAAATTAAAAACTGAATGTCAATGAAAAAATATTGTTATGGCTTGTGTCTAGATGTCCCCCAAAGCCTCATTCAGTCATAGTGGGGCTTATCAGAAGTGGCTGGATCCAGAGTGTGTGACACTGGGATTGATTCATGGTCCAATGCTAGGATTAAGGGTGCTAGGGTTAAGGGTGTGAGTGCTACCTGTGATAAGTGTCTGGGGATATCCTGGATAAAATATAAGGGATGGAAAGAGGCTTGTCATTGGTCACTTGGACTTGCTCCTTTTGCTCTTTTCTGCCTGCCATGGACTGTTTCTCCTCTGTGATGCCCCTCTGCCATGCCACCCTGCCTTGGAGTGAACTGATTACAGATTGAAACCTCTACAGACTGTGGGCCAAAATTAACCTTTCTTCCTTTAACTTTGGGTGCCAGACATTTTGTCTCAGTAAGAAGAAAAAGTAACTAAGGCAGATACCTTACATATATTTTAGATTTTTTAATATATCAGTAGCAAGGTAGTTGAAATTTTAGTATGTCCCTAAATTTCATACATGATAAATAATTTTCTCTGGAAATAATTCCCGATATATTGTACATCAGTATCAAAAGAAATCTATTATGTGAAATATTAATTTCTGTGTCACTGCCTTTGTGATATTATCTAGCAGGCTTTTAGGATTCAGATTTGTGAGTTTTTAATAGAGACCTCAGATAATCCTGATATTTGAAATATTCCTCTCTGGTTGATTTTACTGAAATTATCAACAAATTATATTAAATTCAATGATTTTTCAAATATCTAGAAGAATTCCCACAAACTCTTTTTTAATGAGAAATGAAAATTTGATAAGGATTTTCTTTACTTGTGTTCCCTTTGGCAGCACATGTACTAAAATTGAAAAGCTTTTCTTTACTCAATTTGCAGAGCAAAAAATTCTAATTTACCTAACATAAATTTAAATTAATATCTATATGAGATCCACTTAGCACCTTTAAAGTGTTCAAAATATTTAAAAACAGTATCTTTGTTATAAATAAAATCACTTTATTTTCACAAACATAATCGATAAAACAATAACAATATCAAAAGTTCCAGACAGATAAAAGAGAAAGACTACACAAACTTTTCATGTGCATTCACATTATATTTTAATATTATGAAAATGTTACTATATGTCCATATTTCATACCAAGATGCAGTTTGGGCAAATTACCTACATGATTTAAGATGATGAACAATGATTTTGACTTAAATACTGGAATTTCAATTTTTAAAACTCCAGATAATTTTTACAGTATTATTTTAATATACTACATGGTGTTTCTTTGACCAGTTTTTGGTTTTGGGTGGTTTTTTTTTGGGGGGGGGGGGTTGGTATGAGGGATCAAACTCCGGATCTTGCACTTGTGAGGCAGGCAGTGAAACCACTGAGCTAAATCCCTGGCCCTCTTTGACCAATTTTTTATAGCCATTTATAGATAATCTTAAGAAGAAGTTGCAACAGAGGATAATTGTCAGAAAGGAAATTCATGAATTTACATTTTCAGGAATTGAGTTCAGGAAATGAGAATAATGTAAGAAGATAGAAATATTAGTGCATTTTGGAATATTATGCCATGTGCATGACACTTAGCTTCATTCTACTTGCATATTGTGTTAGACAAAGGACTTTGCCTTTTGCTTTTGATCTTCTGTTGAGAAATTTGTCACGATGAGGATATGTATCTGTGGGAAAATGTCTCATATGCAAAGTTTCTGGACACAAATGCACAAGTATTTAAGACTATAACACTAGGAACCTTGAACCTGGAAATTCTTGCTAATAATAAGGACAAGCTAGCCTAATTATCCCTCAAGTATGGGGTTCATTTTGACATTTTTAGTAAAGAAAAGTCTTTCAGAACACTTTGGTGATTTGAATAGTAGGGCCATCTATAATTAAACATTAGAGCCAACATCAATAACAATATTCCAGTAATTCTTTCTCTTTCTTTATGTCTCTTTTCCCAAAAGAGACATAAAAATGGCCAACAGATATATGAAAACTTCTCACCATCAGTAATCATCAAGTAAATGTGAATGAAAATACAAGAATTTGGGAAGAGCTATCTGTACTCCTGTGTTCATTGTGGTGCTATTCACAATTTCCAAGAAGTAGAAACAACCCAGGTCCCCATCAACTCATAATGCCAATATCACAGTAGTCTGTATGATTATATGTTTTCATATATCTATTAAAAAGGAAAAATAAATTTAATAAAAAGTGAAAGATAATCAATATTGATAAAAATGTAAAGAAAAGAGAACACTAGCATATTCTGGTGAGAGATCAAATTAATACACACATAATGGAAAACAATATGGAGATTCTTCAAACATTTTGAAATAGAATTGTCACATGATTGAGCACTCTTATTTTTGAGTTTATTTCCAAAGGTAATGACATCAGTATCCTGAAGCAATATCTGCATTTCCATGCTCATTGCTACTATTATTATGTGTGTTCATGGCATTATTCACAATTAGCAGATATGGAGTTACCTAAGTGTCCACTGATGAACAAATGTACATAGAAAATACTATAGATGAATGCATATATAGCTGAATATTATCTAGTCTGAATAAGAAAGGAAATTATTTCTTTGTAACAATACAGTTGAGCCTGAAGGACATCATAAATGAATAAGCCAAGCAAGGAGAGACAAATACTGCATGATCACACTTGTAAATAGGACAAAAAATGTTGAACTCACAAAAGTGTAAAGAATGGAAGTTTTCAGGAACTAGGGTTGGGAAAAGGGGAAAAATTTGGTTGATAGGATCAAAGTTCCAATTCTGCAGAGTGAGTAAATTTACTAGTATAATGACTATAAGTGATACTACTGTATTGTATAATTGAAATTTCTAAAAAAGTAAATCTCAAATATTCTCATCATTCTACACACCAAGAAAAGATAAATGGATGAGATAATGGATATACTAATTAACTTGCAGTAAATGTAGTACACATTCCAATAATTATTTCACAGTATGTACAAATATCACATTGTACACTTCATATACTGAATATATAATATTTGTCATTTATATCTCAACAAATTTGGAGAGAAAAGAAACACAAGCATTAATAGTAGCTTGAAATTCTATCAGTTTCATATCAAAAGAAAGCAATTAAACTACTCAATTCAGTGCCTGAATAAGATGGAAAACATAGCAGAATTTGTTAAGCAAGTGATTAAGTTTTTATTGATGACATGCAATGCTGAACTTTATAAATTTAAAGTCATTTGAGATAAGAAGCATAAAAGGAGATAGATTTCTGAACTACAATTTTATATTAGTGTTGAAAATGTAGAGAAATAAAAATTTAAAAATAGAGGTGTAATCTCAGTCATTCATTCATGTGTTTGTGCATTCATTGAACAATTGTATTTTTTTAGTATTACACATTAAGAGAAATCTAAGAAAACACAGCAGTGAATAAAACAGGGTGATCTCATGTGTTAATTTTTGCTACTTTACCAATCCCATCCTCAAAACTTAGTTGCTTAATAGTTAAACAATATATTGCCTTACAATTTTCATTTTCAGTTTGAATCATTGAGTTAAATTTAATTAAATATAAATTGATTACTTTCTAACTACATGAGAAACAATGCATTTTGTCTTTAAATTTATTAATTCTAGAAATTACATTTATATTTACCTTAGGAACTATTGTGTCATTTATATAAATGTTCACAAGGATCAATTATTAAATGATAGATCGTATTGGTTGCTAAGCAACTGAAAAAATATATTAAAATTTTTATTTTCACTGAACACTATGCAGTAAATTGAATATACAAAGTCTTAGTAAGGTAATGATTAAAGGTTTAAAATGCATAATTAAAATTACTTCAGAGGTAGTATAAATTTAGAAATCTACAAATACCTGGTGAGATCAATGAGTTTTACTTGAGAAACAGTTCTGCATGAATAATTAAAATAGACATTTATTAAAAAAGAAGTTTAATCTGTATTTATTCATTTTATTTTTAAAAATTAGGAAATTCAGACAAGAAGGAAGACATGCACTTTCCTATGCTATCTGAATGCTGAGGTTTATTTTATTTCATATTCCATACATTTATGACAGAGTCTAGAGTAGAAGTAGCCGACTCTCCTACACTGGGGAGACAGGTGGTCTGATTTCTACTACTGCAGTCATCGCTTTAGGGTATGGCTAAGCAGATCATATATTGATTTGTTCTTGTTTTATTTTTTACTTCAAGTAGAAGAATGATATTTTAAATCGTATTGATTTTTCAAGTAAAATGATTAACATAATTACCAAAACAACTAATAGTTTCAAATGGTTCAGAAATAGTCCATCACTGATTTTGTATTCTCATTTGGACTCAGATGTTTAAAACCCTTCTATATATTACTATATATTTTTAAATGTATTTTGTGACCTTTAAAACTATTTTTACTTTACATTGTTAAGAGGATTTCATAAAATCTGGAAATTTACTTGAATTGGTCAGAAATTATTTTTTTATTATTTTAGGCAACATATACAGTGGTACCTCGGTTCACGAATTTAATTTGTTCCAAGGTTCTGGTAAAGATGGCCACATTTGTGTTCATGTGGGGTAGATGGCCAAGGTTGTGTCTGTCACCTGAAGCAGTGTTCTCAAACAAAAACAAAATTTTTCCAAATGTTTTTGTTTGTGAACCAAATTATTTGTAATCCAAATCACTTATGAACCAAGATACCACTTCCTATCCGTAGCTTCCTATCTGATTCTTTCCATCCTCAAAAATATATAGAAAAAAAAATAAAGTCACATTAGCTATGAACCTGGGCACACATATATCACTGTGGTATGATGTTTTTACTTCTTTTGGGAAGATACCCAGCAGGGGAAAAGCTGGGTCAAATGGGACCTCTAGCCCTAGTTCTTTGAAGTATCTCCATACTTATTTCCACAGTGGTAAAACCAGTCTCAACTCCCACAACAATGGAGCAGGGTTCCTTTTTCCTAACAGCCCGGCCAGCATTTGTTTTTGATTGATTTCTTGATAGCAGCCATTCTTCTGGGGTGAGGTGGAATCTCAGCATTGTTTTCATCTGCATCTCTTGAATGACCAGTGACATGAAACATTTTTTCAAATGTTTATTTGCTATTTCTACTTCTTTGTCTGAGAAATGTCTGCTCATTTCAGATGCCCATTTTTGAATTGGGTCTTTAAATTTGGGGAGTCTGATTTTTTTAAGTCCTTTATATATTCTAGGTAGTAGATCTTTGAGGAACAGATGGTAAACATTTTTTCCCACATTGTGGGTTGTCTCTTCACACTGCTGGTGGTTTCTCTTGCAGTGCAGAAGCTTTTTAATAAGATGAGATCCCAGTTGTTGGTTGTTTGTGCTAGTTCATATGCGACTAAGGTTTTGTTCATAAAATTTTTTCCTATATCATTGTCTCCAAGAGTTCTACCTAACCTCTCTTCCAGCCGGTTTAGTTTTGGTTTTAACATTTAGATCTTTAACCCATTTCAATTTGAGTTTAGTGCATGGTGAGACATATAGGTAGTTTCAATCTTTGGCAAGTTGAAACCCAATTTTTCCAGCACCATTTACTTGGAAGCAGCCCTGTTGCACATCAACTGGAGACTGGATTAAAAAAAACGTTTGTTAGTTTCTATAAAATGGAGTACTACTCTTGAATAAAAAATGAGAAACTAGAGACATTTATAGCTAAATGGATGCACATTGAGGCCATACTCTTAAGTGAAATAAATAGAACACACATGTAAATATCAAATCATTTCTCTGATGTGAGAAACTGAAAGTGTAAATAAAGACCAAAATGTATAATAGGCAATGTGAAATAGGAAGAAAAGTTGCAAAGGGTAAGAGTAAGTGGGAGGGGTAGGGGAAAGGAAAGAAGGGAATGGAATTAACATGAGAAAATTAAAAAATGGAAACAAAATCTTTGTAAATAGAGAGAGGTGGAGAGGTTGAAGAAAGGGCAGGGGAACAGGGAAGAAATAAGAATCAAGATGATTATGTAAAGGTATAAATCTACAATGATGAATGTCATTATATTGTATAGCTAAAATGTACCAATAAATTTAATTTTTTAAAAAGTCACACCAGGATTTCATATGGGTCTTCACACTTGCCAAAGCATTGCTATCCATACATAATTGTTTCCCCATTTCTGCCTATATTTATTTGAGCAAAGTGATAACTGTTCACATACATAGCACTCATGTGCAACACCATGCTGCCAGCTCCACTGCTGTACTAGGAGGCACAGTCTGAATGACTATTTCCTCAAACTCATGGTTAAAGCTATCTTTATATCCTGAGATCAACTATCACAATTTGAAAATGGGAATGATTATTGAGCTCACCCTTTTTCTATCTCTTTATCTCTCTCCCTATAGCTACCTAGCTATCTAGTTATCAGCCAGGTAGATAGATAGATAGATAGATAGATAGATAGATAGATAGATAGATAGATAAAAACTGGCAATTCCAGGTTCCCATGTAATAAAAATTTACTTGTCTTTCCCAAAGTTCTTTCTACTAAGTTATCACTACCAATTTACATAGGATATATTGTATTATCAACATCATAGACAACTGTGGAGACTTGGAATAATCCATACAAGCTGCTTGAACACTCTTTGGAAATGCTCACTGTTATTATTATTACTGATAGATAACTATCATTACTTTTATTCATTGTTGATTCATGTCCAACATATTATCATCTAGGAATGCCTGTTTTATATTTCTGGTTACTTTGATTTCTTGCATATTCCTCATGTATTGTGATAAATGTGTTTTATATTAAATAATAATGAACCACATAAATATAATTTTTAAAGAGCCCCAATGTAAATTTTTTTGTTATTTGAAGTTTGTGTTTTTGGATTAAAAGGGCAGTAAAACAAAGAGAAACTTATTTATATAAAGTGTCAAAGTACAATTCCATTTCTTTCAGGCCATTTCTCATGATTCTGATGAAGAAAAAAAGAAAAGAAAGAAAATTTTTCCATTGAAAAGGGCAAAAAAATCCCAAAGGAATATTTCTATAGCAACTTGTTTATAAGATATTTACTGACTGATTCACAAGGTTTAGTAAAACTGCAAAAAATATATTAGAGAATAACTACTTTGACATATAATGATAGGGAATACATTGATTTTGTTCTAAATGAAGAAATATCACAGGGAAATAAAAAACTGTAGCTTTGACTCATCTAGATATAGGCCCAAAATTTTATTTGAATAAAAAGCACGATGGTTGGACATTTTAACACAAGGAGATAAATACTACCTTACAGTAACATTAAGCATATGGTAGAATAGGATTTGTAATTGAACACTGCATAGTAAGTTCAAATATGATAAGAAAAAAAGGCCTGATAGACTGCAGAATAGCTTGTGATAAAGGCATACACTTTTATGTAAAGGCACACATTGTACATTACAAACCGTAAAGGACAGTAATTCTGCTTCCAGTGTCCTCTCCAGCTGCCCCATACCTCTCTCTATTTACCAATGACACAAGGATCCTCATTTTCCTCTATCCTTCCATAGAGAATCACAACTTCAAACATAGTGAGTGTTGTTTTCTTCTAGAATGTCCTTTAGGCAATTCTTACAATCCTGATGCTCTATCACATTCAGAGAATACTAACTACAGGTTTGCTAAAAGCCCTTTCCCTTACCAGAAATAAATAAATAGTTTGCAGGATATATTACTTAGGCCCTATTATAACTTTGACTCATCTGTAAATCTGCCTGTCAATTCTCAATGGAGCTTCTAAGTGGCAACATATTCATTTACTTGGGGCTGTGTTCTCAGGCACATTTCAGATGTTATGCTACACACTGAGGATACAGCAATGGTAAAGATCTTGGCACAGAGGAGGGAAAGAAAGCCATTAATTTAGGAGCTACAGAAAACAGATTGTGATAGAAAATTCTTGTAGACCGAGTTGAGGATTGGGACTTTCATCCTGAGTAAAAGGAAATCTATTCTTATTTTAATACCGGAAATGACACAATCAGGTTTTCACTGGATGATGAAAATTAATCTATGAGTAAGGGTCGAAAATTTAAAAATGGTCAAATTAATTAAAAGGCATTTTTTTTTGTGATACTAGGGAATGAACCCAGAATCTTCTCACTAGGCTACATCCTCAGTTTTTTTCTGTTTTTCTTTTACTTTAAGACAGGATCTCATTAAGTTGCTGAGTTACTCAGACCAGGATTGAATCTGTGGTCCTCATGCCTCAGCCTTCCAGGATGCTGGGAATGCACACATGCAATACCACGTATGACTTAAAGGGCAATTTTAAAACAATCTATTCAATGAAAGAGCTGGGTAAAAGTTGAGGGTGTGTCAACGGAGACATGATGTGGATGGGTTCCAGAATATCACCGTCATAGATATGCATGAATTCTTCTCCAGTGCCTTCTGTAGCGTGTACCACTTCCCATATTTGATGAAGACTTAGTTGTTTTTCAACTAACTTCAGCCACTTACAATATTAATTTTGGACACCTTCACATCTTCACATATCCCTTGTCTGACCTGAATTGCTTTAGTGTAAACTTATGAGACTTCCAGGGTCATGTGAGTTGCTTCTGTTGCAGCTGCTGCTGCTGCCACAGCTACAGCTACCACCTGAGTGGTCTTAGAGGCCGTTGTTCCTGGTCCATCTCATTGCTGTCATGTACAACCTGCAGAACTCATCCCATATGAATGCCTTTGCTGTATCTTTCCCAGACCTGAGGCATGTCTCTCACTCTGCAAGTTTGAAAAGTGACATTATTCAATGGATGTTGAGTATGTGCACTTTGAAATAATGAAAAATCATTATTCATTGTGAAAAAATTTGGACAATGAGTGATGAGAGCCAGTACAATGTGTCTACCTTTCTCTCCCCTTGCTCCAGTGACCATTCTTAGGGCTTGTCAGGAAAGTGTGGTCATCTTCATTTCCTTCTCTTTCTTCTATGTTTCAATTTATTTTATCTTTACTGCTCCTTCTCCAGGATTACATTCTCTAACAACATTTTGGAATAGAAATTATCCTTGTTTGGGGCTGATTGTTGTCCAACACCCCAACTCTTGTTCAATGAAGTCCTTCACTGTCCAAGGCCAAGTAGCAGGGAGCATTTTGTTTTTCTGCTTCTGTAGAAATTCAGAGCCACATAATTCTTTCTTTTTTTTTTTTTTTTGGTACCGGGAATCAAACTTGGGTCCTTGTGCTTGTGAGGCAGGTGGTGGAACCACTGAGCTAAATCCCCAGCCCAGAGCCACATAATTCTTAAGAATAAGTATTGTGACACTTTCAGATTATTTTACCCAAATACCTCTACTAAACATTTAGCTGTTTGAACATGTTTGGACCTCTGACAACTATTACAAGACCTGCAATACAGTGAAAGAATTTAAACAGTACTTTCAGAATGAGTAATAGTGAGAAATAGAGACATACAATACATTTTGTCTGAGAATTTATGGTCAATAAAGATTTGACTATTACAAAAAATCAAAGCCAACACTGAGCATTCCTTTCCTTTCCTCTGCTTTTACCTTTTAACACACATGCACATGAACACACACACAGAAATACTTTTTCACTAAAAATTCCTGAACTTTCTCCAAATATTAAAACACCCTTGCTCTGGTTTTCCTTATTTACCAGTTCAAATGTTTCCAATATTTTTTTTCATGTAGGAAAAGTATAAATTATTAACATTGACAATAACATTGAAAGCCTCAAGAGTCTCCAAGGATCATTAAATGCTGAGAAGAATCTATAAAGTAGGTTACATAATAAACTGTCAAAAACTATGGATATTTTTTCACCACTTTCTAAAATATGACAGTGACTTATTAAAGAGGGAAAAAGACACCCTCCACACACATCATTTCTCCTGTACTGAGGAAGGAGTGTCAGAAAAAGTTGAAAGGAGAGGAAAAAAAGAAATCTAGGAGCCCAACATTGCTGACTATTCAACGTTGTTTCAAAATTCATGATTGTACTATTCACATAACAGAAAACTCAAAGTACAAGTAACTACTTTAACTATAAGAAAAAACCTCAAAGAAGACATTAAGGACATTGCTGAGTTATATAAAGGTATTATTCCCAGTGTGGAATCACATTTCATTCCATTTATACCATTGAAGCTATTTTTCCCCTTTATAATAATTTTAGCAATAAAAATTTTCTTCTATAACCTAACTCCAAAATAAAAGATTCTGAAGCTCTTAAATAAGTGAAATTACAATCATTTAATTTGTTTTCTCTTATTAGTAGCTTTTAAAAACCCGTTCGGCCTGATATATGAATTTAATTTATATTTCATAATTTTAGTATTTTTCATATTTTAACATGACATAGTAAAACTATGAGATTCTAAGCATGGCAAGCAGAGATAGTGCTATTCTCATAGGGTTCTGCAAAGAATTTACTACTATCATAATTCAATTTGATACGTTTGATTTATGCATGGTAATAGGTCTTGGCAAAAAACTCAAAAATTAAAATAATGATAAATTTTAAAATGAGTGAATAGATCATAAACTTATTTCAACTTTGCAATAAAAAAATGATCAAATATGTCTTTGGACTAGATTGCTTATTCACAAGAGGTCACCACATAACTGAAACTGTGGTTAGAATTTAGTTCTGTCTAAGCTTATAATTCATAATTAGGTCTTAGACATTAGACTCTTCTACATTTTCTTCGTGTTAAAAATAAATGTGGTTATTATAATTTAACACTTCAAAGTAACATGAAAATTACTGAAAAATTACTTTAATTATGTAATGGTTCTTCCTATGGCTCTATTAAAACTATATCATTGGGAGAGAAAAAAAAGAATTGTACAAATGATTCTGAATTTCCTGGCATTTCTCTGGTATCTTCTGCAAATCAATTTTCCAGTCACTGAATTATTTCAAAATGAGAAAAACAAATAAATCATTGATAGATAAAAAAAATACATGCCTTAAGTTTTAACTTAAGATGTCTCAGTATTAACTATTTTATTTTCAACACATTTGATTGTTTTAACACAATCGCATGCTGCTTCTCTCGACCTGATTTCTTCTTCATTAGCTTCTGAGCTGAGAAATGGCAATGAGAATTCAGGTGTTCAATGCTGCCCACAGGACACTGGGCATAGGTGGATCTGTTGGTAAAATGTGACACTGATCTTTGTCAGTTCACAGGGTTCCTATCCACTGATGTTCCGGGGAAATCACTTTTCCTCTACCTTCTAAGTAGTTCAGGGTAAAATGGATTTTCTTACTTTGAAATTACATTTGTTTTGTGCTATTTGGCACTTCAGTGGTTAGTGTTCAGTTATATCAGTTTGAACTCACAATTAGATTCTTTTTAAACTTCTGATAATATCAAGTCTTTATGCAAAGTCTGGCCTGTTCAAATGCAGAAAGTATCAATTATTGTCACTCCAGTGATTGAAACTTATATAATGTGTCAGTCACTTTCCTGCTTTTTGGGACATGATACGCAATACCCACAAATTAAAGGAGGAGAAGATTATCTTGCCTCATGGTTCAGTCCATGGGCAGTGGGATCCACAGCAAGAAGAAGTAGTGGAAGGGCTCACATGGTGAGCTTCCTCAGCTCACATCATGGGAGCTCTGAAGCTGTGAGAGAAGGCAGGTGCTTGGTAGGGAGATTACTCATCCAGTTATGGCCCCAGTGATCCACCTTTTTGGACCAGACCATTATCTCCTAACAGCAAGTCCACTGCCCATATCTCCCTGTCTTTCAATCACTTTCAAAAGCCCCACCTATGATTGCATGAGGCCTTTGGGGAACACAGAGATATAAATTGTAACATAAAATAACATGTACCTGAGTCACGCGGAAGATGCCAAATCACCCCGCTGCAGACAGGCAGCCACATGATTCCACACTACAAAGATGCAGAGGACACCAGACCACCAGACCAAGGTACTGAGTACCACTGTTCCCGGCCCAGAGGTAGGAGCTTCTGAGACATTGTCCCACTGCTCCTTGTCCAGAGGATGGGGCTTCCCAGGCACCATCCCTGCCGCAGCTCCCAGCCCAGAGGAAAGGGCTTTTGGGCCACCTTCTGTCCGGCTGCTCCTGGTCCAGAGGAAGGGGCTTCCAGGCCACCATCCCTCCCACTGCTACCGGCCCAGAAGGAGGGGCTTCTGAGCCGCCATCCCACAGGTCCTGGTCCAGAGGAAGGGGCTTGCCAGACACCATCCCTCCCGCTGCTCCCAGCCCACAGGAAAGGGTTTTTGGGTCACCATCCTTACTGCTACTCCAGGCCCCTGGCCCACTTCACCCAGCTCAGAGGAGGTAATCCATGCAGGCACTAACAGCCCCCTGCCCCAGTTGAAATGAGAAAACACATAAATAAGTCTCAAAACCAGACT
>NW_004624731.1:24924688-25056474 GCF_000247695.1 Heterocephalus glaber | reverse complement strand
TCTTTGTAAATAGGGAAGGGTGGAGGGCGTGAAGGGAGGGCTAGGAATGGGGAAAAAATAAGAACCAAGATGCATTATGTAAAAGTACAATTCCCAATGAGAAATGTAATTGTGTTGTATACCTACAATGTACCAATAAAAGAATTTAATACAAAAAAAATAACTTGTACCTCTTTGATAATTGTCTTTCTTTTTAAGGTTCCTTTATTCTTTGTTTTAATGGGACACATACATGTATTTTAATGACTTCCATTTCAGTAAACATTCACCCACTTAGCTTTGTCAGTAAGATGCTCCTCTTTTGCTCTTCTGACTGTTCGATCAGTCACTGAGTGAATAATTTAAAAACTCTACCATTTATAAACAGATTGCTGTTTTCTGACTACTTGAGTTGATTTTGGCAAAGATCTTTTGATAAAAGAAGAAGTCAAACCATTCCAAAAAGCTGTCCACAGAGACTACGTGTGGTCAAGAGAATTAAAATATGGTATCTTTATGAGATGTATTTTTATAGAAAAAGAAAGAAGTAGGCATAACTAAAATAAATGTCTAAAAAATAATAGTAATAATACTAATCAAGATAAGCATACAAATAAATAAAACAGACTGACATACTTATTCAACAAGGTAAATCACTGGAAAAAGACAGAATCTAAAAATAATGCCACAAACTCTCATAGACTTTTAAAACATAAGAAAGGTACTAATTTGATTTGTGAGGAAAACCATGGGTTATTCAGCCAGATTCCATTTCAAAGACTTAGCATTTCAGATGTTTTATATTACAGCTTTTTAAAAAATTTAAAACAGACCTTTGTGGTTGACATCAAGCAAATTTAATTCAATTTTAATTCTATTCCATAAATAAATTTGAGCCCTGGTAAGTATACTACAATATACTAAGAATTATCAGGGATATAAAAATGAGATGTACCATCTATATAATAAAAAATTTCTTTAGAGAATTATCTACACAAATTACTTTTCCATTTTTATTTGGGATTCTTATTGCTGTGCAGTAAGAATACAAGAATATTTAGTAATATTTCTTCAGCTCCTAACACTTTGAGCATCACTAAAGATTCTGAATATAAAGGAGAAAATAAAACAGACAAAAAACATTACAAAACAGACTTCTTAGAAAAAGCAAATATAAACAAAAATGATCTAGCATGAGAATATTAGCTATTAAGGAGAGGAAAAAGAAAAATCCGAGGCAGGAAGTATAGTTGGTCTGTGTATATTTTATTTTGGCCCAGGGCTATACCAGTACAGGGAGTAAGAAATGACTGGATTCTGGTTATAGTTTGGTGAAAGAGTGGAGAAGAGACCAAAATATTAAGTGAAGGTTGTGTTGAAGAGAGAAAGTGAATGATTATGTAAATGTTATGGCTTAAGGAAATGTAAAAATACAATTGTCATTAGCTGAAAAGGGAAATAATTTTAAGAGATGACAACCAGACATTGAAATTGTCATTTCATGTAGACATGCAACTATGAGGTTCTGAGCTACAGAATGTGATTCTAAAATTAAAATATACATTTTAGAGCCATGATCATGTAGACTATTATTCTAAGCCATCATACTTGATGAGATCACCAAAGAAATAAATACAAATGATAAATAGTAGAGATCCAAAAACTAAACCATGGGACACTGCACTATTAAGATATTGAAGAGGTGAGGGAACTATGAACAGGAAAATAAGAATGTAAAATAGGTAGAATGAAACACAAAATGAGGTTGGAGGCTAAAAAATGGGTGAAGGAACTATTCAAAAGAGGAGAGAGTAATCAATTTTGTCAAATCTTGTTACTGAGTCACAAAGCTAAATGTAGCCTGAGAGTTAAATAATTAAGAAAACTGCAGACCATTGTTGACTTAGGTGAGGGAAGTTTCAGAAAACAGATGGGATTAAATATGTGATTTTAGAAAACATGAAGAGGAACATTAGAGTCAATGGATATGGATAATTATTTTGGTGAATTAAGTTTGTAATATTTAAAGGTTATAAATATACTTCTTTCCAAAACAATAGATGAAATTTAGAATTCTATAAACATGTAATCACTAACTCCTTTCACTTTCTATATGTTATTTTCTTTTTAACAATTTATTTATTTGTACATGTTTGTGATACATAGAGACTACTTTCACTGTGGGTATTTGGCAAATGTTCACGATGTATCTTAATTCTTTTTTACTTTACCTTCTCCTCTACCCCCTTCTCCCTTCCTTCTACCTCCTGGCTCCCTCCTCTTTTGCAAACAGATGTATTCCTCTATTTCTTTTCACCTATCTTTTATTTTGCTCTTTATTTTACTTTGGATTTCTCATAGGAGAGAAACCATACAGTATTTAAGATCACGTGTCGGATTTATTTTGCTTAGCATTGATTTCAAAGTGCATACATTTTCCTACAAATGATTCCTTTATCTTTTTTATAGGAGAGTAGTATTATGTTATGCATAGATGTCACATTTTCTTTATCCATTCATTTGTTTATGGAAATATATGCTACTTCCCAGGTTAAGTTATTATGAATTGTGCTGCTAGAAACATTGGTATGCATATATTACTATAATATGATATCTTTAAAACTCTCAAGAAGATGCCTAGTAGGGAAATAGCTGGGTCAAATGGAATTTCTATTCTTAGTTTTTGAGGAATCTCTACACTAAATTCCATAATTTTTGTACTAGTTTACATTCCCACCAGGAATATAGGAGAGTTCTTGTTTCACCAAATTTTGCCTCACCATAATTTGTTATTACTTGATATCTTGAGTCTTTCTCAAGTAAGATGAGATCACAGTGTTGCTTTAACTTGTATTTCTCTATTTCCCAGCAAGGTTGAACATTTTTCACGTATTTATGGACTTTTTGTATTTCTTCTTCTGGGAAATCTCTATTAATTTCGGATGCCCATTTTTTATTTAAAGGGGTATTAATTTTTTTTTCATTCTTTCTATATTCTGGATATTGGTGCTCTGTCTGAGGAGTAGTTGGAAAAAATTTCCCATTATGTAGGTTGTCTATTCTGTTGGCTATTTCCTTTGCTGTGCAGAAGATTATTAATTTTAAATTAATTCTATTTGTTGACTCTTGATGGAATTTTTTACATAGTTGGAGTTCTGTTCAGAATGTCCTTGCCTGCACATATGACTTCAAGAATTTTACCTATTTTATCTTCCAGAAATATAAGTGTTTTTGTTGTAATGTTTGGATCATCAGTTTTTATAGTTTGGCTGAGAAAGAGGTGATCTTTCTTCCAGTATATATTTGTGTCCCCTTTGCCAAAAATCAGGTGCCTGAATTTGTCTGGTTTTTCTTTTTCTATGTCCTCTATTCCTTTTCATTGAACCACAGGTATATTTCTATGTCAATATCATGCTGATTTTATCACTGTAGCTTTGTAATATAATTGGAAATCAGGGATTATGATGTCTCCTTCTTTGTTCTTGTTACCTAGGATTGCTTTTGTTACTCTGGGTCTCTTCCAGTTCTATATGAATTTTAAGATTATTTCTGTGGCTCTGTGAGGAATGCTACTGGAATTTTGATTAGTATTGCATTAAATCTGCATACCAGTGTTAATTTCTTAATTCTTTATTATTTGTCCACATAATTTATTGATTTTATACTCAATACTTTATATTTAAAAATCTTATTTAATTTGTTATTTTCTTTCATATTGTTGTATGTTTTTCATTCAATCTTCCAGAGTTCATTTACCTCTTTACATATATATATATTTTTTTAATAATTTTGGGGATATTAGTCATGTGATGTGTATTCTTTCTATTTGAAAATTACTATTTCTTTAACTTTAATTGATAATTTAAGTCAGTGTAGAATTTTAGGTCAACAATTATTTTTCTTGGCTTTTGGAAGTTGTATTTATTTAACATTATTTACTACATATTACCATTTTGAAAGTGGCTATCATTCACCCTCTGAACTCTCTGTCTGTAAATGTCTATACCTACTTCCCTTCCTTTTGAGTTCTATTACTTTACTACAATATCTAGGTAAAGGCTTTATGTAATGAGGAGTTTTTCCGCAATTTGAGGATTTTTATTTTTCTTTAATATTAAAAGTTATCACTCATCATTTTTAAGTATATTGACCCTTTTCTGTCATTTCTACTCATTTATGGAACCATTATTCAGACAATGTTGACTTTAAAATTCTCTTTCATATATATGCCACATATATATGAGTGTGCTTATCTGGGTGTGTATTTTAATTCTTTTATATTTTAATGTTGCCTTGAACATATTTTTAAAATTGTTATTCAAGGTTACAAGTTGTTTCCTATGTTATTTGTGCTTCTTTGTATTTGTCAAGTCTTTATTCTCAAGGTATGTTATTCTTTTATTCTGCATTATCTTCCTATTACCTCATTTATTTCCACTATATTTATGTGTTTGTGAATATATTTGCTAAAATATTGTTTAAACATCTTTCAAAAAGAGATAATTTCAGGGCCTGGGATTAGCTCAGTGGCACCGTGCCTGCCTCGCAAGCACGAAGTCCTGAGTTTGATCCCTGGTACCAAAAAAAAAGAGAGATAATTTCAGTTTCTGTGATAACTTAGAACTGAATTTCTTGCTCACAATAGATCATTGGGGGAGTAAGTACCTCTGTCTGCAGTTCATCGAGAAAACATTTGCCTTCTTTTTGCTATACTGTCACTCAATCAGCTATGGCTCTTGTGGTAATGTCTGATAGAGTTATGCGGGATTTTGACAAGAGGCAAGAATTAGATAGAGATAAGCAAATTCTTTTCAAGGAAGTGATACACAAAGCACACTGCTAAAAATCTAAGTCACATGGCCAGTAGTTATTTTCCAGAGAGAGGGGGAGGGGGAATGGAGAGGGAAGCAATTCATCAGAGCTTTGAATACATAATTCTTCAATTATCTTAAGTTCCTAGTTTGATTTTTTTTTCTTATATTTCTGAGTCAGTTTAGCTACCCTTATTGCCTCATTGCCTTATGTGAGAATTATTTTTAATGTGCACTGATCTTTAACAATGTCTCCTCACTTCAGAAGGGCCATGTACCCTCTGTTCTAGAAGTGTCACTGAGTATGTTAATGCTTGTTACTACTTCCAAAGGTCCCAGAGATATAAAAGTATCATTCCAAGCCTGTATTTTTTTCCCAGTATCATGTGTGGAGTCTTTTTTACCCTCCAAGTTCCCAGATGAGGAAAACTCACTTTCAGCTTTTATGGAACAGTGCATGTATCTGTTCAAATCCCTTAACAAATGTTTGATAACATAACTCACTTAGTAATAAGGTCAATTATGGTTGGAAAATGTTATGGCTTGTGTCTCGATGTCCTCCTAAAGCTGCACACAGTCATAGGAGGGCTTTTACAGAGGTGATTGGATCTAGAGTGTGAGACTGGAATTAAGGGCGTAGTCCAGTAATTGGTTTGGTATAGTTTCGTTTAGAATTAAGGGTATTAGGATTAAGGGTGTGAGTGCTACCCATTCTAAGCATTGGTAGCCTGAAAGAATATAAGGGATAGAAAGAGTCACTTTTCACTGGATTTTTCTGCTTGCTGGTTTCCTTGCTGTTGACTATGTCTCCTCCATGATGCCCAATTCCATGAACAATTGTAACTGCAGAGAAAGGTTAGACATAGGGAGAACAGTGGAGCTAAATAGTATAGGGAGATATGTGTGTGTGTGTGTGTGTGTGTATGTGTGCATAAGTGTGTCTGTATTCATATCTGATAGAGTTCTCTGGTAGATAAAGTGGCCCCAACAACCCTGCATCCTAAAATGGCCCCTGCCTAGAGGAAATGAGTCTCTCCAGAGAGAACAAAGACCTGCTTTTTCCTGCCTCACCCCCAGTCATAGCCAATCATCTGCCTCCACCCCCAGCCCTTTCAAATCTCACCCAGCCAGCCCCTGGTTGCTGCTCTCGCCATTGTTCGAGATAGCCCAGCAGTTCCGTCCCTTAATAAAAGCCTTCCCTAGGGTATTTGTGTTTCACCTCATTTTATTTCTCTTAATATCCAGATATTCCTTGTTTAATGACCTACCTGTTTAATGACTGTTCAAACTTATGACACACCACTCAGACTTATGACCTGACTTTATATTTTTTGTACATTTTGGTACATCTTCTTTATAGACCCTTAATGTCTTTATTTGTATGGTACACCTTGTTTACACAGAACTGTAATTTTTCCTGATTGCCCTGTACAGTACAATAATGTAGTTTTGTGTTGTTATATATTGGCACGCTACATGTGAGCATTATCCAAATAAAAGCAAAGTCATCAAGTTGGAGTTTCCTTTGACCATTATTTGTTCTGAATATTATAATGCACATACAGTATTAGATATAATTCTGCATTTAGCAACAATCTCACTAAATGAAGAATGTCTGCACACATACTTTCTGTAGGCAGTATGCATGCATGTATCTGTGCAGTCACATAACAGACCAAAGATCAAAGTTGTGATGCCTTGTGTGCTTTCAGGGCCACAAATTTGTGGCATAGTTGAGATGTGGTACTTTGTCACTATTTTCTTCCTTCAGAGTCATCATATTTGGCTTTGTTGATTTAGGTATCAGACACAGAATATGTGGCAATGGCAGATAATAAGTGAACATATGCATGTAGTGGCAAGGAAGAAATGCGTATGAGAGATGACTAAAAGTGGTAAGCTCTTTTAAAAGATAACACAACCATGAGGCTATGTGACTGACAAGGAATTGGATGTCAGAGAGATTTAGGGTATTGCAGACAAAGTGTCTGGGAAATCAAGTTTCAGGTGCTCATGTCAGCACCATTGAAAGCAAACAATGAAAAAGGAGGCAAGGACAGATATGCAATTGTTTTAGGCAAGTAGAAGAAGACAAGAACAATCAGCAGGTCAATGTCACTTTTAAAAATTCTTTAATAGGATGACTTTGCAGGTAAAAAAACACAAATAAAAATCATTTTATGATAAAAATAGTTGACTTAATTTCTAAGGGGAATTATCAGGAGATATAATTTTGAATGTAGCAAACACAAAGACAAAAATAATCTACAATCTTTTGTGATCTCTATTCATTTCCAATCATCCTGAATAATGGGATAGTGTAATAGAAGCTAGACAAAGTGAATTTCTTTGGAAGGCCTTTATATAAAGTTGTGGCATTTGATTTTTGAAAAGAAGGATTCTGTCTCAGCTTTCCAGTATAAAACAAATTTGATTCAATGTTTCAATGGCCCTGGAAATCTACCAGCATAGGTTTTGGTGCCCTTTCTCAGTCCTCCTCCAAACTGTCTCATCTCCACTCCAGCTCAATGCATATACTTAGTGAAGCCTTGGTGTGTGTTTTCCATTTGATACTACACCTTCCACTGTTTCAGTTCAAAGATTTTTCTATACTTCATTATAAAAATGAAACACCTGAGGCAAGCTACTTGTCTCAATAAAAGAGGTTTATTTAGCTCAGTTGGGGAAGTTGAAAATCCAAGACAGAACAGCCCCATTGATTTGGCCTCTGGCCAGAGCCCAGTAGCATCATGGCAGGAGAGTGTGTGGGAGTGAGACATCCCACTGTGAGACAGGAACCTAGAGAGCAATTCAAGGATCTGACTTGATCTTATAGTTACCCGTTCTGATAAGAGTTAAGGGACCCCATGAGAGGATCCTTAGTCCCTTCTAAAGGTGGCTCCTCCAATGCACTAGGGCTCTCCTATTAGTCCCCACTTCTTACAGGTCTCCCAACACTGCCACCTCAAAAACCAAACATCCAACACCTGAATTGTTAGGAGTCAAACAACATATCTGAGCCATGGCTGAGCCTAACAATTAATGGATGAAAGAAATGGAAAATCCCTTGTTAGGGGTTAAGGCTGAGGGTTTTCATGATGGGTTGGGAGACAGACAGTGTTGATTACAGGTTATATTTTCTGGATTTTTAAAAAAATCATTCATCCTGGGTGGCTGTACAAATATAACCTGTTAACTGGTGGCTCTGGGGTTTGCATATCCCTGTGTACCAACTGCATACAAATGCAGAAACTTTCTCCCCTTGACAGTTTCATATACTGCATTATAACACTCCAAATTTGTAAACTTTGAGGATTTCTGAGTGAAATTATTCATAATGAAACATAAGTAGAAGTGACTCTAATTATACTAGCCAAACATGAGCTTCTACTTTTTCCCATATTACTTAGATTTTTAAAAAATTTATAACATTTATTTATTAGGTTAGAGCCACTGAAGTTTTACAATTTCATGTATTCAACAAATATTTTGTGGGCTGGGGATTTAGCTCAATGGTTCCGCCGCCTGCCTCGCAAGTGCAAGGACCCAAGTTCGATCCCTGGTGTGTGTGTGTGTGTGTGTGTGTGTGTATATATATATATATATATATAAAATTATCTGTGCTAGCTTCAGCAGCACATATAAAAATATTTTTGATAGATTTTTATGTGTCATATAGTGTTCTGCAAAGTTTGGGTATAACAGTAAAAAGGATAACATGCTGCTCTATACAGGAAGGAAAATGGTAAACACTTTAGGTAGCTATTATCCTTTTTGTTTAAATTTAGAGGAATTATTTGTCAATTTCTAAAATTATAGACTACAAAGTATATTATCTCTACATATACAGTAACATAAATTTTAAAAATATTGTTATTATTAGTTTTTGCAAGTAGCATTAATACTTAAAGTTACAAAATTTTCAGAAAGCAAGTTCCTGATTTTTAAATGACATTTTATAAAAAGTGTAATTTAAGAGATTTGGAGAGATCCAGGCTATAGGAACCTAGATCAGTGTGCTTCTTTGACACCAGGGAAACAAGGGAAATGTGAAATATCATTTTATTATGTAACATGCCACATTTCCCATTGAACTACTGAAAAAAATTACAGATCAGAAGGAAAAGAGAAGGTCAAGGTAAGAAAAATAATTTTGCTTTGGCTATAAATTCTGTAGAGAAATTGTTGCATTTAAAATAGAGTATCTCAGAGTAATATTACTAAAGTGAATCGCTACTAAAGCTGTCTTCAGAATCTCTGACTAGAATCATTCCGCAATTTTAAATTTATATGTATTTACATGACTATATACTACACCCCTTTGTACTGTGTGGTATAACAGTTGCCAGGCTGTGCAATAAATAATGCACTACTCAATTCTATACAGACACCATTAATTTTCTTCATATTGCCAGCTTTCTGTGGTATCACTAAGCTTATTCCAGATGTGGTCAGGTCAGTAATACTCGATGGCACACATTTATTTCAATATTTTTTCAAAAAATGTGCACTCCTTTTAAAGACAAGCACATTCTTAGAAAAACAGAATTTCATTTTAGAACTTTCTTTTCTTATAGCTCCTGCCGTTTTCCTCCTTTCCCTCCCTCCCTCCCTTCTTTTTCTCAGTTCTTTCTCCTCTCTCTCTCTCTTTCTCCCCCCCCCCCCCCCCCCCCCCTTCCTCCATAGCTTTCACTTTTTCTCTCTTTTCTCTCTTTGATCCACTCTCTTCTTAGTTCTTGATTTTTCTTTTCTTTCTAATTAGAGAACTTTTAATAAGCATTCTCATTAGGTTCTATTGTGACTTTATCATTCAATTATGACTTAGATTTATGGCAGTATGCCTTCAAAGAGTGTTTGCCCTTGGCTATTACTATGTATCTTGGCAGTGTGCATAACTGAAAATTTCTACTCTATGTTTATATTGATTACTATAGCAAACAAAGCAACATTTTTGTTCCCAATCTTCTCCATAAGAAACAAAATAGGATTCCTGAAGGTATTAGTGTCAGAATAATAGGATTAATATGATATAAAATAGAATGGAATAAATTATCAAAGGAAATTTTTCCTCTTGTCTATATAAGGCAGACATTCAAGGACAAGAAAGGAAAAGGAGGAGAAAAAACAAGGAAAGCAAGATTAGAGGTGATTCAAAGAAAGATAGATTGTAAATTTTTGTTCCGCACATCTTCCTTCCTGAAACAATACTTACATGTTACTTATCAAAGGTTAAGTTCATCTATACACCCTGCATTAATGAACAAGCAAGAGGATTCCCTAACCACAATTTTGGCCCTTGAGTTACATTAGTAACTTCATTCAAACTTGTGAAACAGAAGAGAAGCACTAGCGCCATGAATGCAGAAGGAGGAGTGGACATCCCTTTAGACCATATACTGGCTGATCCCTGGAGCTGCATGATCATCAATGGTTCTGCCATTGGTAAGAACTGAGACTCCACTGCCAATCGCCCTTAGAAGGGCTGCTCACATGGGGCTGGGACTGGAACTGCACAGGGAAACAGCCATAAAGTCCAGTCATCATACTGTCCTCTTGAGGAGCCAGTGGAAAGCATAGCCTGACAGAGGACATGCGCCACTACTAGCAGCAGCATGAGTGACAACAGCATGTCCTCAGCCTAATGCTAAACTTGGCTAGTGTAAGATTTTGAGGTCCCATATGCCTTGTATTAAGTAGAAATATTCTCCCCTTCTCAAAGATACCCATATCTTCATCTCTAGTACCGGCTAATGTTTCATTACATTTCATAGAGACATACCTGATTGCAGAAGGAATTGAAGATAGTTAATAAGCTAGATTTAAAATGAGACTATCCTGGATTATCAAGGTGGAGCAAATGTAATAACAAGTGTCCTTGAAAGTGAAAGAAGAAGGAAGAAGAATAGGTAAGTTTATAGAGTATGAAAAGAATGAAACTTGAAACTGTTGCTTTTCAAATAGAGTAGGAGGGAAAGGGCTTGAGAAAAGGAATGTGAGATGTCCCTGAACAGTGGAAGAAACACAAAGACAATTACTCCAGCATGAAAAAGAACGCAACCAAGCCAGCACCTTGGTTTTATACCTGTGAGAACTTTGCTGGGCCTCGGACCTGTAGAATTGTATCATAATAGATCTTTGCTGTTGTTGTTTTCAGATACTAAGCATTTCATAATTTCTTATAGCAATAATAGAAAACTAATGTGCATTTATATAAGAAAATCAAAGGAATGATGGTAATTCACATTCAGCCTTCACTGTAAATTTAAATTGATTCGTAAAAATAAGAAAAGTAATACTACATGTTTATAAGCATTATGGAACAAACTTACATCTGTTTTATAAATATCTGCTTAAAAATCACTCATAAATAAAAGTTTCATTTAGAATTTATTCATGCTAATATTTAACTAGGACTCTCAATTTAAGTATTTAAATTAAATTGTATACATATTCAAGCAAGAGAAAAATTGTTCATGGCAACTGTTAGCCCCCGTGCATGTAGATCCTGAAAAGTGTAGGATGAGAAGTTAAACATCTCAAAGTTGAGACTCCACAGTGAATGGGAGAGATCAGCCTGATTCGTAGCACTAGGGTCAGGCTTGGGCCCTACCCTAGTCAGTCTGCAAGCCGTCCCTGAGGAGCCACTTTACTGTTCAGTCATCAGCAGAGAACTCAGCCCCATCCTGCAAGCATGATATAATAAGGGGATTTTGTTCTAGAAAGTGGCTACCATGTGTACAGAAACTAAAGAGATCTTGTGTTTCCATAGGAGATCAAATTCTTAGCAAGGAAAACAGAAAATAAAAGTGAAATGGTCGGTACTTCCTCCCATTATGCTGTATGTGTTTTCCCTCCTTCACAGGTTCCTGTGTAAAATACAGAGTGGTGACTGCAGTTCAGACTCCATCCAAGTGCTAATGTTGGCCAGAGGCCCAGGGTAGTCAGTTCTACCTGGAGCAGAACCTGGGGCAGTGGTGGGTGAGTGATTCCACTCAGATGCTGAACATGCTCTTTCTCTTACGTGCACCATTGCATAGTGTGAATCAGAAGTGAAAGAAAGCTTTGCTACGTTCTCAGTATATTCACCCATAAACTGATACTTAAAAAAAAAGAAAAGAAAAACCTCATGATAGGAGGAAAGATGGCTGCAATACATAGGTGATGGAATATTTGCATTGCATTAGATATTTCACTGTAACTTCATTTTACATGAAGAGTATTTTAACACAGACCTCCTTGAATTCTATTTTGTTTCACTTTTATCAAACTTGATGCCTGATACTCACACTCTCAAGAACTGTGCAGAGCTTTTCAATGTCAAGAGGCCCCTCTGCTCACCCATTCTGGCAAAACATGCTGGAACCATTTTCTCCACACCAGAGAAGAAGAGTCCATGGGAATGTTTTGCTTTTCAAGGAAGAAGTAGAAGCTTTTGTCTCCTAAAGAAAACTGTCATTGTTAATCCACAAAAATATTTTATCCTTTGAAGCAAACAGGAAATAATGACTCCAGCTTGGATTTTCCATTCCATACCATTTATGAGTTCATCCACATGGGGCCCCTCAGGCCAATTCCAATTACATGCAGATAACGTCTAACCTTGCAAACTCTGTTAACTCAGCAGCCTTCCTAAGTGGCCCCAGGGGTTCACCAATCTATGCATCTTCATATCAAACTTGCGTCAACACAGCAGTTATTACTCTGTACCATCGGGGGCAATTTCTGCTTATTTGAACATTTTCTTTCACGTGACCAGGGAATGAAAACCATGTTGACAAACGCATGTGGAATGTATATAACAGGAATGGCTCAATATGGGACTGCAAGTCAGAGCTACATTATTTAACCAAGAAGCTTTAGCCTTCAAGATCCACTGGAATGATGAGTATATTAGTCACCATTTTTTTACTAGAACAGTTAGACAAACATAAAATCTATAAACCTCGGAAAATACTACATAAAACTATAGTGCAAAGCCTATTGTGAATAAATTACAAAAAAAATTACATAAAATAAAATACACTATTACATAGGAAATAAATATCTAAGGACAAATGAAAGGCCCAGTAGCTTTTTATGTGTGTTTTCAGTATATATATTTTTTTCTTTCATTATTCTATGTTAGTAAGAAAATCTGTTATATTTCAGGTCTTAGGTCAGTCTAAGAAAATTTCAGCCTAACTGCATAACAGTTATAAATAAAAACTATTTAAAATTAAAATTATATAGTATTATATAAAACTCACAGCCATGTAGACTGATAAGGAAAATGAAGCAATGAAACTCTCATTTCCTTTTTTTAGAGAAGTCCTTGTACAAAGTAAAGATGGAGAAATATTTAATGCATATTTTATAATTATGAATATAAGAAACATGTAATCAAACAACGAAGTACAAGAATGTCTTCCCAAGTTTGGGTTCAGAATACCAAACGTTATTGGACTGATGACACATGATTTTTGGCTTCCAAAGTAGTTTTAGTTTCTTTTAATGGAAAATAAAAAAGCTGACTCATTACATTAAGTTTCTGAAAACTTAACCTATGTGCATAATGAATTTGGTTTTCATTTTATTTGCACGTTAGGAGCACATCGTGGATAGGAGCACGTTACAGTGCTTACACTGAACTACCAGACACAGGCTCCCTGGAAAAGCCCAGCCTGCTCAAACAGAGACCTGAACCAGAAAATTCCAGAGTCATTTTGGCAAGGAGGGAGTACAACAGTCATCTTAAACTCTTCATTATACAGGAGTTCTTGCTGAGTGTGGTGGTGTGCACCTATAATCTCAGCACTCTGGGACGCTAAGGCTGGAGGATCACAGTTCAATCCCAGCCTGGACAATTTAGTGATTTATAGAGATCTTGTCCCAAAAAGAAAAGAAGAGCTGGGGATGTAGCCCAGTATGAAGGCCCTGGGTTCAATTCCAGTACCATGCAAAATAAAGAAATAGAGAGGCTGGGGACAGGCTACAGTTTCTGAGGGTTTTAAGATTTCTACTCACCTATCCTGTCCACTTTCCCTTAGGCAGAGGGCCTAACCAATCCAGGTATATTAGTACTAGAGCCTTATATTAATCAGCTGTAATGAAAATTAAGTTTTGCTTTATTTTACTCCAAGGCAAAGGTAAAAGGGATCCTTATTTTTTTAATATTTCTTATGCTTCTCCTTCTGGAGAGCTCTAGATTGCCAAGTGTATTTCCAGCACGAATACTGCTTTTTACGGTTTTTGTTTTGTTTTGTTTTTATTTCCTCCTGTTTTATTACATGCAGACATTTCTTATGAGAGATTTTAGTTAAAATTTATTCACTTTTTTGGTTATTTTGCTAGTTTGAGAGAAAGAAATATGTACTTTTCAATAATAAGAGTGATGTATTTAGAGTATTTTTAAAAATATGTGAAGGTCTTCCAGTCAGTTCACACAGCTCATGGCATTCCATGGAGTTTCTAAGAAAGAAGAAATAAGTGAAAAATGTTAAAGGGAAATGAAGTTGTGAGGAAAAAATGATTTGGAAAAGCAGAAAAGATATAAACAATATTATCATATCCCATCTGATCACATATACCTTTGTTTTGTTTTTCTATGGCCCACATTATATACACCTAACCACAGAGCAAGCTGCTCACAGAGCAGAGCATTTGGGACTGTCTCGGAATCCTAGGTAGGGAGTGGGGTGAAAGGACAATAGCTCTGCAGGAATCACACATGTCATAGAAAACAGATGAAACTGGGTACTGATGTTTAATGAACCAACTTGCCAAGCTCACTTAAAATGATTTCAATACTTTTCTAAAATATTATAATAATCAGTCTTATTGAGAGATACATGAACCACATGGAAACCAACTGTATTAGTCAACTTTCCATTACTGTAACAAAATGCTAACATAACAAATTTATAAAGAGGAAAGGTTTATTTGGGCTCAATTTTGGAGGTTTCAGAGTGATCTTTTGCCTCCTGTGATGTAGCAGATCATGGTAGGGATTGAGCACTAGAGCAAAGATGTTCACCTGGTGGTGGCTGGAGAAAGAAAGAGAGGAAGAGAAAGGGTCTGGGGCCCAAACAGCCCCAGAACTCTGATCAGAACTCCGATGTTGTCCCTTCTCTTTAAGTTCCCACTGCTTCTCAGTGGTGCCACATGGAGACTTAGCCTTTAATACCTGAGTCTTTGGGGACCTTCCAGACAAACTGTAGTATCAATATTCAATAGATTTAAAATACTCTGTAACAGAGGCTAATCATATTTTTAAATATGCTTCCTATTTTCATGTTATTTTCAAATAGTAAATGTTTACTTTAATCTGTCAGAATTTTCTTAGAAGTTTAATCATTTATCCTACCAGCTTAAATAGATTAAAATGTATGTTCTCTTATATCTATGAGGTCTAATGACCTTTGGTTAGGAAGCTATTTTTCCTATATAAATAGATATAGGTGATTATAAATTAATATTTGCAAATACAGATGGTCCTCATTTAATGACCTGTTTAATGACTCTTTGGACTTACTACCTGCCACTCCAACTTATGATCCAACATTTTTTTGTACAGTTCAGTACATCTTGATAAAGCCTCAATGTCTTTTGTACAGTATGTCTTGTTTATACTGTCCTGTAATTTTGCTGATTGTACTGTACAGCACAACACTGTTGTTTTATGTATGTTATAAATTATAGTACTGCATATAAGAATTGTGAAAATAAAAGCAAAATCATAAAGTTGGAGTCTCCTTTGACCAATTTTTGGTTCTGAATAACATAATGTACATACTGCACGCAACTCCTCATTTAGTGACCAATTCATTTAATGATTTAGTTATTGGAACGAAACTCAGTTGTTAAACAAAGAGTGCCTGTAGCCTGTTGTGTTTTAGGCACATTCACTAAGCAGGTTGTGCAAATAAATACAGCATTTGTAAAAAGGCAAATGTCCTCAAAATATATACTATTTCTATAATTTCTGATACTGGGGAGAAATAAACTACCTGACATTTTTTGGATATTGAGGCAAAAAAAAGCAACCTTAAAAACAAAAAAAAGGCAACCTCATATGAGCCAGTAAAAGTTATCAGTGCTCTCTTTCTATTGGGCTCACTTCTAAGGACTCTTTGCTTCCAACAGTTCCTCAGGTGATTATAAAACTAATTCATTTGGAGGTAAATAAATTCTCAGATATAATCTAACTCTATAGAAGTGATGTTACCTTTGAAAATTTTCGATATGTAGAAATGTTTCACATCATATGGATGTAATTTTGTCTAATCAGTTGAGGCACGTCTTTTCTCAAGGGTTATATATACCCTTCCAGGCCACAGGAAATATTTGAACAATTATCACCATTATTCTTGGCTCTGTGATTATTTTATGTGTTTAATTTTTGTCTCACACTGCTGAATAGTAAGCTCCTTTACTACTTACTTTCTAGGTCTATTTTTCCTCTGAGATTTTTACTGCAGAGGCAAATAGAGCAGTGACTCCATGCATGCCAGTCTCACTGTCAAGATGTTTGGCATTTCCGGTAATTTTTACTGAATCAAGCAGGTTCATGGTTCTGTGATATCTTACAGTATAGAAGTCTTTTAGTTTCATTGGTCCCTTGCCATGACCCAAAGAAGCTCCTTCATTAATAACCCAAAGTTGTACATTCAAAACAGAGCTTCTAGCAATATCAACTGTGTGATCAATGTAACCTTAAAGAATTTATGGAAGCTGCTAAGATGTCAGGAAAGGGCTTGTGAGTAAATATAGGAATAGAGGCTTTATGGATTTGCTAAATATCATATCTGGATTGCATATGTTTTGCAGTCTTGATTACTGATGACCATGTTCTATTGCATTGCAGTATCATAAGATATCCTGGATTTTCTGAATAATTTTCATCTCTGCCTTTTCTGACATTTGAGAGATAAGTATTTCCTGAACCCAGCTGATGTGATGATTTGTTGGTGGCTGCTATATTTTATTTTAAAGTTTATTGAAAAACAAATCATTTTCTTTGAATTATTTGGTAATATCATGTTTAATGTAGATATTCCTCATTTAATGACCTACCTCCTTAATGACTGTTCAGACTTACAACCTGATGCTTGGACTTAACAACTCATCTTGTTTTTGTACAGTTCTGTACATCTTGTTTATAGACCCACAATATATTTTTTTGTAGGTACACTTGTTTACACAGTACTATAAATTTTGCTGATTGTATTGTACGTTAAAATACTGTAGTTTTAGGTTCAGTTATACATTATTATAGTGCAAGTAAGTTGGAGTTGCCTTTGATCACCTTTTGTTCCGAATATTGTCTTCCACATACTACATACAATCCCTCATTTAATGACCAACTCATTTAACAACCTAGACACAAGAGTGGAACTTGATTGTTAAAGGAGGAGTGTCTGTATAGACATTTACATGTCTTAATACTGGATTTAAAATATTATATTGATCCACAGAAACACTGTAAATTTATATTACCATGTGAATTATTTAATTGAAAAAGCTATATTTCATGAAATATTTAAAATACAAAGGTATTTGAAAAGAAAATATTTTGCAAAAATTATAGCTGACTTGCTCATAAAGGGGCCTAGGCTTTTTGTGCTCAGATAGGAGATTGAGAAAAAATAAAAGAAGATGGTTGAATAATCCCCAAGCATTTATTTTTTTTCCAAAGTGAGTTATCCTTTGAGGGAAGCTTGAAATATAATATCATGGCTTTCATCCAACAGACAAGAGGTTTTTAATGTTTTTATAGATTCCTGATCAAGACCATACAGCTTCTTTGCATTAACAATTTAAATAAATGAGGATTCCTTGTCCTAGTTAGCATGCACCATTACTCATTCTTTAATAATAGGACCTATGGTAGAAATAAAACAATAAATTCATGTTGACAAACTGTAGCCTGTTTCAAATGAGAATCTTCAGAATCCTGTAAGTTTCTCTTTTATTAATATAACAAAACTAATTCCCATTACCACAGGATACTTATGTGACTAAAAAGAATGTAAAAAATGGGCTAGGTAAATTTATATCTTCAGTTATCAAAGCAAGAAGAAGATATTTGGGCTACAGCCATAGAAGTGGTCAAAGAACTTCCTAGCAAAACACAGAACATATTTTTTTTTACATTCAGTTCAAGTTTCTTTTTCAAAATGAATATAAATTTGGATCCACTAAGATTTGAGAAATAAATCAAGAGAAATAGATTAAAGTCTGATGAAAAATGTACATTGAGGTATGTTAGAATGCAGTGTATGGGAGGAAGTTGGGGTGAGTAGGCAAGGATTGCAGGAGACAGGAGTAACACTCCTTATTGTACTCCTGCAAGCAATAATACTAACTTAGATGGATCCATTCACTCACTGAAGGGCAGGAAAACTGAATGACATTCAATTTGTCCATCTGAATCAAAAGGTAGGGCATCTTTAACGTTTTCACTATTTACTCAGCTGGAACTTATCCACAAGGAACACAAGACTTTGCTCTATCAGATACAGCTTCTGCCCTTAAAAAGGGATGCCTATATCTGCTTAAAATCTAGTTATACATTTGAGGTTCAGTGCTAGCTAGACCACTGAGCAATATCTGCTTTGCCTGTCACATACTTTATTAGCATTTCTCAACTAGTTTATACATAGGTACAGACTTGTTATGTTATTTATTGAGCCCCTGTCCACCCCAACATATGGTACATGGTTGAAAACTTTAAGAAATATCTAGCAAAGAAAAATTTTGCATTAAGGAGAACACTTTATTATGATTAGAGTACATTAAGTAGCCTGAAGCTTTTTATTTTGTATAAGGAGGACACTTTGAAACTGCTCTTTCAGAACCCTGTTTGGAGCCATGAACCTGACTTATATTTAACAATATACAGTTGTTACAGTTTGGCTTTTCCTTTTTGACTCATTTAAGAGGTATGATGCCTTAGGCTGCTTGATATTTTATCCTGTAGGTCATTGCAGTTCATTGACACTTTATCCCCAGGTGAGTGCCTATGTTTATGAGTCATCAACAGTTTTTTAATATGTAGGTTGAATGTGCCTACATATTAAATAAATGGTCCTAGGCCTCTCCAATCGCAGGAGACCTATAAGGCTTTAATAAAGGCATAATCATAAAGGGTATGTGAATGGGCCTGAGGGTAGTTCAATCAAATCTGATGTACAAATGTGACCTCAGCAAATGTCATCCCCAGGAGGCTTGGCAAGTTAATGGCAAGTAGGCAGATTTCAGCTAAGGCGTGGCACTTAGCTGTCTCACAGAGCTTCAGGTAGCAGACCATTGTTGCTTAACCATAAATTATACAAACACAGCTGTTTTCCCTTTTTTTGACTACAGAGGAAACAATAGTTCACATGTAAATTTTCATAAAACAGGAGCTAAAAATAGTTGCTACTTTAAAATTTAAGACATCTTGGTTCTAAGGATATAACAATATTTAAGAGGTCTAGGCTGCTAATGGTTTATCTCATGCCATTCTAGGTATCTCCAGGTGGATTGTCTCCAAAATCCATTGACTTTTAAGCCAAGAAGTGATTTTTGAGCATGTAACTTATCAGTAAGCTCAAGATTCAAAAAAAACATAGCTCAAATAAATGAACAGGAAACCATTAGACCATATAGGTATTTTAAAGGAATAAAGAAATTTCACACAGCCTAAAGAAAAATCCAAAGCAATTTCTGAAATTAATGCTGCAAAAGAGAGCAAACAAGAGATATATAAAAGTCAGTCAGGAAGTTTAATACATTGGCTACAGACATGGATTCAATGCTAGTTGAGAATCTTCATCTCAAGAAATTAAAAACAAATAAGATTCAGCACCAACAATTTTTGTCACAGATCTCCTGAAGTCAAAATCTAGATGTAGATGAATATTTCTAGTTAGAATTTGTGTTTATGTATATGTAAAGGTAAAAGGCAAAATAAGAGCTAGATTAAATTACTACTTAAGGAAGTCTTCCTGAAATGAAATGTGAGAGATACATCACACAGTCACCAAGAAAAGAAGTAACAGAGGAAATGCAGCTTTGGAAAAGAATGTGGAAGGATTTTATATGTTGCCATGATATAATGAAGGAAGAAAAAGCAAAGTACACAATAATGTGTATAGTAGAAAAATATATAATCTCTCATGCCTAATAAATATCTTTGGGATACTACTGAGAAATAGATAACCAGAGAGGGAAAGAGTGCTTGAAGAAAAAGGAAGGGGGTGACTCTTTCTCCTTCATTTGCATAGGAATACTTTTGTCTACATGTGAATACAGCTTATTCAAAATAATACCCTAAGAAAGCTGTATAATTGTTCCATAAACAAGTAAATTTTTAAATGGAAAATCAGTATGCAAAAATCAGTTTGTTTGAATATACTAATAATAAGCTTTGTTCAAAATTAATTAGGAAAATATTTCTATTTGTAATCATATCAAAATAATTAAATACTTCTGAAGAAACTTCACCAATAAAGTAAAAGATTTGTACACTGTGAGGTATAGAATATTGCTTAACAATTACACAAATTGTCAAAGCTATCTGCTGTATAGACACTGAGAGACATAAGTGCAAGATTTCAAAGTTACTGAAAATGATCTAGATTCATTTTCATTCTTACCAAAATCTCAATGGTATTTTTTAAAGAAATAGAAAAATACAGACTACAATCCAGATAAAATCTCAAGTTACACTGAATAGCCAAAGTAATCAAGAAAAAAATAAAATTTAATAACACACGTTCTGATTTCAGAACTTATTACAAAAGTACATGAATCAAAACAGTTTGGAACTGGAAGAAATAAGACAAGTAGAACAATGTTGTACAGTGAAGCACTAAGAAATAAACTCTTATATACATGATCAAGTAATTCTTGACAAAAGTGTAAAAACCATTCAATGAAAAAAACCCACTTATTTGGTGTGTTTTGTTCTAGTACAACATCAAAGCTGAAACATGGTTCTTTAGAAGGAATAGAGATTTGTTTCTCCAAGTTTGGCTAGGGTCTTGTTGCTATACTAACCCATGGTGGAAACAGATCCAGAGCATGTAGGAGTTGGGAGCAAGGTAAAAGTAGCTGATTTTTTAAAAGTAAAAACTGCTCCCTTAATAGCTAACCCACTTCCATGATAATGGAATGAACACATTTATGAAGATAAAGCCCTCCTGACCTAATCATCTATTCAATGTCCCCCCCAACACCGTTGCATCGGGAATTAAATTTCCTGCACATAGCCTCTTTATGAAACACATTTAAATAACAGAAAAAAGGTTTTATTTCTTTTATTCAAAAACTGCTATTAGAAACAATGAATATATCTATACCAAAGAATACAGTTGAAATCATACATAACAATTAATTCAGAATGGATCAAAGGCCTATAAAACTTTTAGAAGAAAACTGAGAAAAATAGCTGTATGGTATTGAATTCAATAGTCACTTCTTACATAAGAAACTACAAGTACAAACAACAAAATAAAAGACTTCATAAAAATTTAAAACTTTCACATATCAAAAGATACTATCAACAGAATGGAAAGGTGATGACAAAAATACTAGCAAGTGAATATCTGAAAAAGGATCACTGTTAACATTATAAAAGTTAATTTCTAAAACTAACCACAGAAATATGAAAAACTGATGAGAAAATTGACAAAACTTCCAATACACATCTTTGTAGGGCCAGGGATTTAGGTCAATGGTTCCCCCACCTGCCTTGCAAGCACAAGGTCCCAAGTTTGATCCCCAGTACCAAAAAAAAAAAAAACTTTACAAAAGAAGATGGTTCATAACACATGAAAAATGTTCAACATTACTAAAAACACTAGGGAAATATAAGGAACATATTACTTCACATCATTAGAATCATTATAATAAAAAAGAATAAATTTAAGGTTTGGCAAGAATGTGGAGAAATTGGAGCATTTGAACATTGATAGTGAGAATGTAAAATAGTGCCTGTAGCCACCATGGAAAATAATATGGAAATTTTAAACAAACTGAATGTAGATTACCATATGATCTAATAACTAATTTCCAGGCATACACATGAAAGAATTTAAGCAACAACTACAACAGATATGTTCAGAATAAGGTTCAGAGCACTATTATTTACAATATCCTAAATGCAAAACAAACTCAATTGATCAAAGAATTGATAAAAAGGTGGCAAAACATATAATGATTTGTTATTCAGTCTTAACAAAGAAGAAAATTCAACATAGTTGCATTTTAATACATTACATTGATATTACTGTGTCACAAGAATAAAAATACTATTTTGTATTAATATACTTAAATTCATAAAGTATGAAATTAGTGGTAGGGAAAGATGGGTAGTTATTGTTTAAAGGTGAGAGTCTTGATTTGGAATAATAAGAAAGAAATTTTGGATTGATAATGGTGATGGCTGGATAGTAATTTTAATGTGTTTAATACCACTTCACTGTAAACTTGGGCCACAATGTCAATTTAAAAATGAAATGTAAACTTGATAAAGGAAAAAAACTCTACACAGCTTCCCTAATACTGTTTCTAATACCTAATCCACATCCACTGCTTTTAGGGAACTATTGATGACTTTTTATTGAATGAATTTTGGAGTCTTTTGTAACTATATGATCATACATGGTACTTTATCTGTATTTTGGGGACAATGGGTGAGAGATATTGTCAAATTCAAAACAATTATTAAGAATGAATGCAAAAGGATAAATAACAATGAAATGAATGATTGGAGGGCTGATTATGGAGCTGAGTGGCAGCAAGAGCCTAGCACATTCAAGGACCTAGGTTCAATCTTTAGAACCACTACCACCAAAAACAAACAACAACAACAACAAGAATAAAATGGATAAGGAACTCCACTCATGACTGACTTTCAGAAAACACTAAAATCAATGTTTTGAATATTCACTGTCAACACCAAAGTGCAGTCAATGTAAGCAATTCATTAAGAAAAATTCACTATTTTAGAATATGTGATATTTCCTCATTCCAGTGGGGAAAGGAAGTATGCTTTCCCACACAGGTCAAGTAGTATGACTAATGTGAAGGCAAAAAACGGGTGCTTGCAGAAGGAAAGTATCAGGGAAATTTGACTAAGAAACAACAACAACAAAAATCATATCTGTCAGAATGGCTGTTATCAGAAAGACTAAAAATTAGAACAGTTAATGGAAGATGTGAAACTATGAACACTTTGGTGACTGTATAAGTTAGTATAGACAGTTAAACTTAATTTTCAATTTGATTGGCTTAGGAGCTTCCTAGGACATTAAAGCACATTTCTGAGTGTGTCTAAGTAAGTTGCGGAGGTACGACCTTGGGTATTATATCTAGTCCTGGGCCTTTTCTTCTCTGGCCCTTGCTCTCTGCTTTCCTGCCACCATGAACTGAGCAACTTTGCTCTGCTATGCTCTTCTGCCATAATGATTTTACCTTGGAACCAGAAAACTATAGACTGAATCCTCCGAAACTATAAGCCAAATAAACCTGTCCTCCTTTTTTTTTTTTTTTTTGGTATCCTGGGGATCAAACTCCGGTCTTTGCGTTTGCATAGCAGGCAGCTAAACCACTGAGCTAAATCCCAGCCCCCAACCTGTCCTCCTTTAAGTTGTAAATGTTAGGCATTTGGTCATAGCAACAGGAAAGCTGACTTGTATAATGCATCATAAAGATACTATGGAGCTTCCTCAAAAAACTGGAAAAGGAATTACCATAAGATCCAGTAAACTCACTTTGGGGTATATCCAAAATAACTGAAATCAATATGTCCCAGAAAGATGTGTGTCCTCATATTCTCTGCAGCTTTATTCATACTATGCAAATTGTGAAATCAAGCTAAATAATTATGGATAGATGAAAGCATAGTGAAATGCATTGATAATTACATATGGTATATAGGTATTGAATTACTATAATGTGTCTAATAAATTTGTATACATGTAATATCTCAATAAAAATTAACACATTTAAAATACTTGACATTGGCCAGTTGGGTTTAACAACTGATATTTTTAAAAATTTTATTTCCATAGTATATATGTTTAGTAATTAATGTTTACATTCCTTGTGGGAAGTTGCTACGTGCATATAAACACATAATACTTTTTTCATCCTATTTCCCTTCTCATTCAATTTCTTGATCTTCCCCTTTGAGAAAGATTTATCTCCCTACTTCCTATTTTCTATCTTATTTTACTCTTCATTCTTACTTTAAATTTATTTAAACTTTTGTCTGGTTTATTTCACTTAACATTAAATTTTCAAGGTGCATCCATTTTCTATAAATGACTCAAATTTATCTTTCTTTATGGCAGGGTAATATTCCATTGTGTGTAAATACCACATTTTCTTTATCCAGTCATCAGTTGATGGACATATAGGCTGCTTCCAACATTTAGAAATTATGAATTCTCATGTTATAAAAATGTATTTAGTGCAAATACATTTTTATAAATGTATTTGCATTAAATATATACAATATTTATATATGTATTTGCACTAAATATATAATATTTGCACTAAAGTGTATTCAGTGCAAATACATAAAAGTGTATTTAGTACAAATACATTTTTACAAATGTATTTGCACTAAATATATATACAATATTTATATATGTATTTGCACTAAATATATATATAATATTTGCACTAAAGTGTATTTAGTGCAAATACAGTTTTAAAATTCATGTATTAGAGTAGTTACATATGAAAAATTTTCTGTATCACAAAATGTTTTAATACCTGATCTTAATTCTAAAGAAAACATAATTTGATAAATAAAATTATGCAATTTCTTCAATACACAGAAGCCTTTTTAGAATTAGATATTTCATGAAGTCTTTGGTGTAATCAGTTGTATGCTGATGCTTAATTTTTCTACTATTCAATATAGCCATTGTTGTCTTGAAAACCAAAGCCAATTTTGGCCAACTTTAAAATACTCACCAAAGATAACCAGACCTAATACATCTCAAGCAAGAATATGTCAATACATTCTATTCTTTTCTTCATAACTAGGCACTATATACCTGGTTCTTTTTTTCATAACAGGGCACCGTACACCTGGTTTTTAATCTATACTATATCTGTGTATTTAATCTTTCATTCATAGCAGCTTCTCATATTGTAAAAACTTACATAGACATAAAACTATAAAAGGGGAAAAATAATGAGTGAAAGGAAAAGTAATACACCAAACCAGCATATATCTCTAAGTTTACCATTAGGCATGTATGTTATTCTTGTAGCCTGGTATTGCCTACCACTATGCAGACATGTGTCTTTATTTTGGCAGTTTCCCTTGATACATCTTTAGTGCATTTCTGCTCCATTTCTCTCAGTGTTTTAAAAATGCTGTGCCCATATTCTGACTCTCCCTCATTTGAATATATTTGTTTCCTTGTGTGACTTTCACAAACCTAATCTTCATGGCCTTGGATACATGTTCAGCAGCATCCTTCTTATTCCTCTTGTTCTTTTATATATATCTTATTTGTGTGAGTGTTCAACTGCTTTCTTTATTTAGTTTTACTTACCATTCATTCTATCTTGTTTTATCAGAATCAATAAAAGCAAATGTATAAGAGTTTGAGATTTTGAACCATACTGTCTGGGATCCAATCTTTGAGTTACTGTACTTCAAAGTTATTTTATTAAGTTTTTATTAAGTTTTCTTATATAAAAAATAGAATTAATACCACCCACCTCTTTGGGTTGCTATGAGGATTATAATAGCACTCCACTTAGTAGAGTAGCTGGATGGAGAAGATGGAGTGCTTAGTAACTGAGTTTGTATTAAATACTATGTAAGAATTAACTATCTCATTTTTGAATAAGCATTTTTCTTTTTTGATATGTGAGACTTCTAAAAGATTTTAAAGAAGGTAGCTGTAAATGAGATTATTCTTCATTAAAGAAAATGAGAGTTAGGTAAAAATAATGAGCCAGCATATAGATAATCCTGGAAAGCTAAATAAAAAGTCAACTGAATTCTAAATACCTCTAGTGGATAAATCAATGAAAGAGTTTGGATAGAATTGCTCAAAGATAAAAACTGCAAATGCTTCCCTGTATCCCCTTCTTTTTCCTTCTTGCTTCATTCTAGGAGGTGTTTGTTTTGTTTTTATTTTTCAGATTATACTCCAGGTACATTGGGATATAAAGATCTCTGAGTCCACAAAATCGTATGTATGATTCCTTTTGCCATTTTGTAAAACCGAACCTGCATCTGCTTTGCCAGTCCAGACATCTACTCGGGGTTTATGGGTTTTGGTTATCTTCAATTTCATCAAGGATGCTATTTGCAATTTTTATTATCCTCTTCCATAAAATAATAGTTCTGTTTTAATAATGTGGAATATGTAACAAAAGGTGTTACAAAATCATAAAGCCAAAATTCTGGCTTCTAAACATATTTAAGTTCCAAATTGTGTGAATTTTTTAGATGATCAGGAAGCAAACTATTTCTTAAAATTCTGTCTCTTAAGATATATAATAATATTAACAGTCTATATAAATACCAATTTATTGGTATAAAATAATTATGTGTTTCCCAATTATGTGTTTTACAATCTGTGAGTAACTATGTTACAAAACTCTTGCATGCTTTATAAAGAATAATAACTTCATAATTCTGCCTTGCATTAGCATGTTTTATTCTACTGCCAGATTACAAAAATTCTTTGTTAAAAATAAAATTTTATATATTTATGTGCAGAAAGTAAGGGACATATTTGGCTTTTTCAATACACTTGTTAATTAAGCCAACATAGATAAGTATTGAACAAACTAAAAACAATATTAACCAAACATTTGTTATGGGGAACATTTGTATATTTAGAGCTACCATTCTATTCCATGAAATTAATAGGACTATAATATATATATATATATATATATATCACCAAAATTATTTACACTTAACAAATATTCAGAAGAATGTTTAACATTAAATACTGCAGAATTTAAATCTTATCCTATATTTCTGATAATTATCCAAATCCCTGCTCTAGTGGTATTTCTTGTATTTATTAATCACTGCCTCTGCTATTTAATGACATAGCAGACATCAGCACTTGGACAGAATTTCATAAAAAGCAAAGAAAAAATCAAATCAAGATAATAAATAAATATAAATATGACCAATGTTAAATTTTCAAAGATAAATACTTTTTGCTTTTGTAACTATCTTGGAAATCTTGAGATACTGATGACTATAACTTGTACAGTCTTTATTTTCTACATAGTTTGGTTACATTAACATATTTTTGCTTTTATTATATTATGTAATTTTTTTCAAAATATATGTATAATTTAATGTTTTCCTATTGATCTCCTAAATTTCTTATCCAACAAAAAATCCTTTCTATACATTTTCTTTATTTCCATATTGTTTTGATATTTATAATGATAACTATGATTTATTTATTAAAAGTGCTTAATTCATAAAATATGTGTAATTATTTACTGAGCCTTATTCCAAATCAACAGCACTACTCTGTGCTACTCTGACACTATGGATGAATACTGACACTTGTTCAACTGAAATAGTAGCTCTAGTTTCCCGAATTTGAAAGACAGGAGGGGTGCAAGTACCTACTATGCAACTAGCTGACTCATGCTTGGCCATACAAAGCATAGCCATCCCAACCCAAGTTCATCCCACTGAACTTGTCGTGGCTTCCAGCTTATGTGGAGTCTCATCTGCATACAAAATTGGTTCCATTGTCATTTCTGTTCCTTGTCAAAGGAAATCACAGTTTATCTGTGACATTATCTGTAATTCTTAAAAGAAAGTAGCTTTTCATGCATACTGAAAGGGAACACTGAAATAAAACAACAGACACATTAAGAAAGGAATAACAATAAAAATTTTGAATGCATAATGCTTTCCCATGATACAACACTTAAATTTCTTTTCTCATATATGTTTTCCTCAACACCTCAAATACTCTGAGGTATGTTACATTTTACCTGTATATTTTGCAAGACACATTCTGTTTAGACATGCTCTGTCTACCTTTATGAAAATTAACACACTTTCTTTGAATGTATAATTTATTACATTGTATAACATATTATTCTATGTATGTACCTGCAGGCAGTTTTGAAAAGTCAGAGAATTAGAGGTCAATTCTCTGGAGCATAAATCAGATAGTGCAGATGAATTTCATTGAAAAAGGTAAACCAAGGAGTCAGTGTTCTGTAGGAAATCAATCATGGTGGGAAGGAAAATGCAAACTTCTTAATGAAGCAATTACAGTCAGTCAAACTAATGATCAATCCATGATGGAAGGAAAAACAGGCATTAACATAAAGCAACTAAGGATTCGCATCCAACAAACACAGCAATGAAGAATATGCACAAACCTGGTATTGGAAAGCTAGATGAAGCATTTCCTGCATTACCTATGTTTCAATTCAATAGTTTAATTAATAATTATAATAGGTGTCTTCATTCACTTATAAGTCCACAAGGGACAATAAAATCATATATTATGGTGGGGAGCTTTATAAAACAAACATTAAGGCTGGGATACACTTCAAGATGGATTCAAACAAGGACTTCAACAAAACCAATATACATACATTATCTAATTCATAACTTATAAGAAACCTGACCTTCCAAGCAAGAATCCAGTCTCCCTAATGTCTCCAGCACAGACTGATTGAAATGTAAACCATGAGTTTACACAAGATATGGAAAAGTTCTCATTCAACAAAAAATGTGTACAAATAAAAACTTATTGCAAGCTAAAATTACTTTGATGACTGATCTTAAGGAGTCTTTTAGTATACTATGAGTTCCTCAGTTTCCTTCTGCCTTACTGATTCCCATTCCTTCTTTATCTTCCTAAAAATTTTGTGGTTATGTTTCCAGATATTTGAGCTTGGTTGAACCTATTCACTGTTTAGTTTTTTAATCCATTGATTCTCTCAAGCCTCATGACATTAAATACCATCCATCCAATTGTCAATTCAAATTTCCATTTCCATTATAGAGAAGAAGAAAGAGGAACGAAAGAAGAAAAGAAAGAAAGAAAGAAAGAAAGAAAGAAAGAAAGGAAGGAAGGAAGGAAGGAAGGAAGGAAGGAAGGGAGAGAGAACTAGAGAAGGAGAGAAACAATGATTAAAAGACAAAGATCTCTTGTGTTCATGGATTGGAAAAATCAACATTGTTAAAATGACCAACTCAAATCAATCTATAAATTTAATACAATTCTCACCCAAATACTAAAGACTTTCTTCACACAAATGGAAAAACAAGGTTAAAATTCACATGGAATCACAAAAGCACCAGAATAGCTAAAGAGAACTTGAGCAAACAAATGAAACACACACACACACACACACACACACACACACACACACAAAATGAGCAAATAAAAAGCTGCAGGCATCCTAATATTTGGCTTCAGAAAAATTACAAAGCTATAGTGAATAATACAATGTGGTATTGGCATGAAGCATATAGATGAATAGAATAGAACAGAGAACCCAGAAATTAATCCAGGCTCATAAAGTCAACTGATCTTTGACAAAGCTGTCAAATTGAAGAGTGGAAAAAAGACTCCCTTCAATGTATGTTGCTGACAAAATTGTATGGGGAGATGTGCAAGAATGATACAAGATCCTTTCCTTTTACCCTATAAAAAATTAACTCAAAATTGATTTAATATCTTAATTTTAGATCTAAAGCTATGAAACTACCATGAGAAAATACAGTGGAAACACTTCAAAATTTTGGTGTAGACAATGATTTTTTCAATAAGAACATAAAAGCATAGGCAATAAAAGTAAAAATAGACAAGTGAAGTTACATAACAGAGAGAAGATTCTATAAAAAAATGAACAGAAATTACAGGAGACCTAAAGAATGAGTAGAACTATATTTAACAAAGAGATAACATCCAGAATATATAAGGGATTTAAATATCTGAACACCAAAAAATACATAGTTTAAAAAGAGGCTAAAGAACCAAACAGATACTTTTCAAAATAAGTTGTACAAATGGTTAACAAATATATTAAAAATGCTCAATTTCATTAATCATCAAAGACATGCAAATCAAAAACACAGTGAGATATCATCTCATCCCAGAAAGAATGGCTATCATCAAGAAAAAGAAACAAATAAATTCTGACATGGATACTGATGAAAAGGAGCCTTACACACTGATATTGATAATGCAAATTATCACAGGTATTCTAGTAAAATGAAGTTTGGAAATTTCTCAAAAAACTAAAAATAGAACTGCCACATGATCCAGCAATATCAATGTATCATATATATCCAAAGAAGATAAAATCATTATACTCAAACGATACTCGTATTCCCATGTTTCTTTCAGCAGCATTCACAATAGCTGAAATATGGAAACCATCCAGATACCCTTCCCTTGATGAATAAATAAAGAAAACATGGTATGTTTATGCAGTAGAATATATTCAGCCATAGAAAAGAATGAAATCTCCCTTGCAGCCACATGAGTAGAACTGGAGGTCATTATTTAGGTGAAACAAGCCAGACACAGAAAGACAAATATCACATGTTCTCATTCCTTTGTGGAAACCAAAAAGTCAACCCTGTAGAAGAACAGAATGAAGTAAAGGTTGGGAAGGGCAGGGGGATCCAGAAGAAAAGGAAATTCTGAAAGAGGCACCGAAAGTACAGTTATTATGGAGGAATCTTTTCTGGTTCTAAGTCAGAGGGGAAGGTCCTGGCTCTTCCTATTCCCTGACCCAGCCAGAGAGAGATATGGCTTATCCAATGGCTGTCATACGCCTTCTCTTTGTTTTTCTTTAGTCCTCTTGTCCCTCAAAAATGGACTAGAACAGCTCAACTCAGTGTTTTCCCACCACCCCTGCATTTGCTTCACAGCCACTCTCCGGGACTCTGATAGGAAGTGTAGCTTGGCTGCTAGGTGGGGTGTCCTTCCCCAACTCTTTCCGCTCCAGAAATTGAAGAAGTGGATATGGGAGCTTTAAGTGACCACAGTTAGGAGGAGAGGAATCTGGTCCATTACTAACATCCATAACCTTCCCAAATTTCAGTAGCTGTCATGAACACATCAAGCCCTTCTGAATACTCCCTGGTTTCAGCACTGCCATTTTTGCAGAGACAGGTTGCCAATCAGATTACTTGCCACCATGACAACTGCCCTAATGTGGACATTCCATTCTTGCTGGAACCAATCACAGGACTGCTTTTGGACCAATCAGCAGGCCCAGATTTGAACCAATCTGAGGCTTAAATTTGGAACACTCAGAAGCCTACAGCTACAGTCCTGTATCAGCAGCACACCCTTTTTACACTTCTGGGGTTAGTCTCCAAGTTCCCTCTGGTGAACTGACCATCTGTGCTGCCACACAGGTCCTGTAGAAATAAATTTCCACTCTGGTGATACTGTTATCTGCTTGTGATTTATTTCTCAGGTGGGATGAACTTGGAGGTTCCTATAAATCTTCTCAGGATTCACATCCTGAGTAGTGTAGCAGAGCAGCCATTTGAAAAGAAAGAGGAAGAAACACTAGGGAATGCCATCCTGGAAGAGTTCCAGAAGCCAACAAAGATCACCAGTAGATAGCAGCATCTGGCAGAGTCTCTTGACAGTGTCTGGGACACCCAGCTTTGAGTGACAGTGGCTGGCAGCAGCAGAGACCAGCACCCAGATCAGTCTTCTGGCAGCATGCCACATAAGCCATTGTCAAATGTTGGCAGCCAAACATGGCAGAGATAAGCACATGGCAGAGGCAACCAATGGTATTCAGAACAATCTAGTATTTAATGGCAGTGGCTGGCAGGTGCAAGACCAGGAGCCAAAAGTGTCAATCATCGGCATCTAGCATTAAGTAGTGTCAACTGGTGGCATCAAGACCCTAGCAGAGCTGTACTTTGTGAATTCAAGATATCAATCTAAACTGAGCAAAAGAATCTTCAACTGACTGACAACAGTTCTTCTTCAGCACAGTGGGGTAGCTACCGGTTAAAACAACCTATGATGTATTTCAAAATGAACAGAAAAGAAGAACATAATATCTCTAACACATAATAATGACTAATGGTTGAAGAAATGAAAATGCTTGTTACCTGGACTTGATTATTATACATTGTATGCATGTATTGAATTACCAAAATGCATAGTGTATGCCATAACAGGGTACACATTTTTTATTAAAAAGTAAGAAAAGGAATAAAACTTTGTTGTATTCTTGCTCCTAAAACACTAAATGGGATTTATCTATGCATTTAATAAATATTGGTTAAACAAATTAATCAAATTATTTGTTTAAGTGCTTTAGTTCTAAAAGAGTAAAATATTAGAAATATGTAATGTCACGTGTATTAATAATTATAGGCTGTAAAATAAACAAAGAGTGCACAAAATTACACACCATGTTCATCAGGGGAGTATTTATAATATTTAAACATTTTAAATAACTTAAATTTTACTTAATTAAATGATTGGTCATGTTTATGGGGATGTGCAGTAAAGATATTAGAATTACAGCATAGTTACAAATAGTATGAAAACATGGGTAATATTCAGTTATTTCCACATGTGTGTACATATGTATAATTGAACATATTCCTCATATTTTTATAATTTATAAATACAACACAATTTATGTGCCTTTATTATACTTAATCAAGAATATAAAAATACATGTACAAGCATACATAGAGAGATAGACAAAGAGAACAGAGAGAGGAAGAAAGAGGAAGACAGGGAAAAGACTAAAGTCCTTCAATTTTGTATATGCAATGTCAAAAGTTATTATATTTGAGAAATGGACTTACAGGTATTTTACAATTTTTCTCCAGGAATTTTATCAGCTTCATTATAAAAATAAAATAATGTACTTGGAGACATGGTATTACTTGTTCATTTATGTTTGATATGTAAATAAATTTAGTAGGCTATGCTATAAATCATGCTTGCTGTAAATTATTTCATTTAATAATATTCATTTTATTGACAAAATATTTGCAGATAAACTGCATATGTGTCATATTTTATCACCTTACCAAAACCAGGTGTAGCCTTTGCCTTAAACTTCCTTAGTAATGTCACTCAGCTTCTATTTTCAATATATTGATCAGAGTTTCGTGCAAAATACTGAATTTCTTTACTAGCACATCAGATTACAGGACACTTTAATTTTCTAGCATCAGCAAAAATGTCCTCTAAAATTTTAGTCACACCCATGGTGAATAAAAATTATTTAGGCCAAAATTAGAAACACAGTAAGGAAATTACAAAAAAAAGTCCAAGAAACTGACTTTGGAAATATGCATAGAGGTAACTTTCCTGTGTTTTTAAAATGTGCTTTCAAATGTTTCTACTCAAATATATTTCATTATTTTATATGCTTGTCTTCAGATAAATACATTGCGCAATCTGCAAGTACTGCATGACCTTTTAGTTTCTCCAGTAAATGCTGAGTCTAAAGAATCATTTATGCCCTTGGCAATATCAGGTTTCTCTGCAGTAACATCTCATTTTGCACTTTAATGATGTCGCTTTTGCTCTTGTTATTTCTTTCTTCTATATATTTAAAGTACTATAGGCTGTTTTACTACTGATTCACTTTCAGATGTTTCTTACTTGTAGGTTTTTACAAATCCAATATTTTTTGTCTTGCTTTAGTTTTTTTAACACTTTATCTACAAATAAATATTTCTCCATTTTACAACAATATATTAAGACAAATTTCTTCCACAAGGAGTAATAAAAAGTTATAATCATCTACAAAAGACTTAGCATTTTAATGGCAAGGTGGAGAAAAAACATTTCCCCCAAAGAACTCAAGGTAGTTTAGAAACATCGTCTACCACATTAACTTTCATTACACCCTGGGAACCCATGCTCTCATTTAATCCCACTTAACAAGTGGATAACACAGAGGTGACAGGACAAATGACCTGCAGGAAGGCATGGAGAGCATAAGTAATCTCATCTCCATGTAGTAAATGGTAAGGTTACAAGAAAATCCAAATATGGAGGAAAATATTTCATTAGCAGCTGAAGAGTGGGTCAACATAAAGGTTACACATCCAATTTCTTCTAATTTTATAACGAAAAACATCCTAACATTCCTTGGGAATATTGTAATTGAAAAATGTGCCCAACCAAAACCAAGTCTTAGTCTCCACAAATAAAGTCAAAACAGACTACATTGTGGTTTAATCTACAATCAAGAGATTTTATGTGTTTTTATGCATTTTTAAACCAGGATATTGCATCATTTTGCTTGAATTAACTCTTGAGGTTTGTTTTTTATTTTGGTATGGGGGATAGAACTTGGGACCTTGAGCTTGTGAGGCAGGTGGTGGAACCACTGAACTAAATCCCAGGCCCTCTCTTGACATTTTTTAATTGTAAAGCTGGTATACATACATAAGCAGGTATGACAGAAGTAACACCATTTATGAATTACTCGATATAGTACTGCTCCCTTAAATTATTTTACATCCATATTAAAGATCAAAAAGGATGTGAGTTCGATCCCTGGTACCAAAAAATATGTATATATATATATATATATATATATATATATTTGCATTTTGAGAAAATTTTGACTATTATGTCTGCTAAAATAGTGATTATAGATGTAATAGAGGAGAAGGATACTAGTAAAGATAATACTGGAGGGATAAAGTGACAATAAATAACCTAAGTTGATTGAATCAGGCAAAATTTTAAGGTATTGTTGGAATTCAATATTCCTGTTGACTTCCTAAAACACACACAGATCTTTTAGAATCTGTTTGTTTAGACACCTATCATATACTCCTGAAATGATTATAATTATCTTCAAAATAAGTGATTATTAGTATTTTGTCAGTTATTTTAATTTGCACCTTCCTAACTCATCAAATTTTATCTATACCACGCATGACTCCTGCCCTATGTAGGCAATGGAGGAAGAAATAATTTCTAAGAAAAGGAACCTCCTTGACATCAAGAAAATCGCCGTATTTTGAGAAAGATAAAAAAAATGACATCAATTACAATAATAGGTGGAATAACATGCTTTTGTATGTTACTGAAGGAGAGTTTTTTCTTTTTCTAAGTTTTATTAGTACATGTTTGTAGCACACGAAGTTTACATTTATGTTAGGAGATACACGTGCACAGTACAGCTTTTTTAAAAATCACATTCCACCCTGTTCCCCCTTCTGTCTCTCAATCCTCTTTCCCATTTTTCATTCTTGTTCATATTATTAATCTTAGTTTACGTTTATGACAAATAAAGTTTAAATTCTTCGTAGTTATTAGATTCCTGTACATGGCTTATCTTGATTCTTTTTAATTAACTTTCTTCTCCCCTTCTCCTTTTACCTCTTGGACCCCTTTCCATTTGCAAGAGATCTATCACCTAGTCTCCTTTCTATCCATTCTTTTTTATGACCTTTGTTTGTACAGTACTTTGCCTTACTCAAATAAGAGATACCATACACTACTTAAGCTTGAATCATTTATTTATTTTACTCCACATTATATTTTCCATGTGATTCCATTTTCCTACAAATGTCTCAAATTTGTCTTTCTTTATAAATAAGCAATATTCCATTCCATATAGATAGCACTTTTATTTATCCAGTTGTCTGATGATAGGCATACAGGCTGGTTCCAGGATTTAGCTATTAAGAATTGCACTGATATAAATATTGATATGACTACATTGCTGTACTATGATGCCTTTACAACAAATATATAAAAAATTTTCAACATCTCTGGCAATTAGAGAAATGAAAATTAAAACAACACTAAGATTCCATCTTACAGCAGAAAGAATGCCAAGCATGAAGATTCCAAAGAATGATAGATGCTGATGTGGCTGTGTTGAAAAAGTGACCCCCAACATTGTTGCTGGAAATATAAACTATTATGGAAACCATAATGAAAATCAGTATGGAGATTTTACAAAGAACTAAATAAGAAATTTCATTTTACCCAGCTATTCCTATTCTGGGTATTTTCACTAAAGAGATAATGATTTCTTACTAAGACTGAGTTATAACATTCTTTTATTTGACAAAAAAACCCTAGGAAATAGAATAAGTATTATAATCATAACTTTTGAAACATGCTTTAATATTTTAGTGTACCTTATGAATTTACTCTGTACTATAGCCCTAAAAATTCAATGTAATTTTGTTCAAGTTGAATGAACACATTAATAGTAATGTTAATTTACTATTACATAATAGCTATTTTGATATGAAATACTCCTAAAAGTAGATTTTACATAATTTATTATTTAGAAACTGGCTTCTTAAAGTAGCTTCTTTAAATGGAGATCATAATATGTTGTAAGATAATTCTGCCTGTCCTGCTAGAGAATATTGAGTCTAATGTGTTGGATTTTTAAATTTTTTTTCACTGTATAATTTATTTTCATTCCATCCTTCTTATTATTTTAATAGTGCTCATTAATTAGTTGGGACTAATGACCACTGTGGGAATAGGTACCATCTCAACTTGGGTAAACTGGGAATTACATTTTCCAGAGTCCCTTTCTCTCTGTTTTTGGTAACAGTTGGACTAAGGAGTAATTTGGATGAGCTTTGGAAGGCAGAAGTCAAATAGTGGCCATTGCTTTCAGTAGATCATTGCAGTCAGGTGCAGGGATAGTTCCAGAGAGAGGTGGGTTCCACTTGGAGCTTTCTCTCCTCCCTGCTGTATTCTGTTGTTGCCAACTACTATTGGCCCTTTTGAACAGCCACAGGCTCTCTGGTGTGCCCTTTGCTGTAGACAGACAGAGGCGGTGTCTACACAAAGGCAACAGCTTCCTATACACTTCCTCATGTGCACCATGCTCTGAAAGCTGGACATGGTTGATCTCTCAGAATAGCTACTAGACAACTCCTCTAATTCTCCAACTTCCTGTCTGCATCTTCTATCTCAATCTGACACCATGGTAGCAGAAATTCTAATTCCTGTAACACACAGCACAGTTCCATAACACAATTACTTTGCTTTCCTGAATGAATCTCAATTGATTAACAGCCAAAGGTAATTTTCTGCAATGACTTTTTCATTGTCACTGAAGTTTCGATGTCAATCAAATCAAAGAGTTATATAGAGTTCACTAAAGAAACAGGTTACTGAGTGTTCTATCTTAATATTTTATTTTTAAGTTGAAAATACAAGGGAATTGGTAAGATTATTTTAAATTCATCATAAAGACAGAATTAGCAATTATGACGAAAGTGCCAATTACATACTTTTTACTTTCAAAAAACAAAATTAAATATATAATCAAATTTACTAGGAAATGAAATGTAAATGATAATAAAATGTGAAAATATAAAATGTAAAAAGTAGTTTAAGTCTACAAATAATATCATTTGGATACATTTCCAAAATGATACCATGTTCTTATTTTAAAAGTATATTTCTAAATTTTGGGGAGTACTACGCTACTTTTTGGCTTTGTGGGAAGGTAAGCTTACTGAGTAGACTGTGCAGGCTGCTTTCCCTACTTGGATGTAACTACAGAAATGATTGAGCTTGGCTATGCCCAAGAGAATGAAAGGGCCCTAGTGACCTCCAACCAACGTCCTCATTTAGAGTCAGTGATGCTTATCATCAGGAAAGTATTAGAGAATCCTTATCTAAGACATTATACTTAGCAATATATCTCCAAGTGGTCAAATTGCCTAACGTGAATAAACCTGGAGTTCATGAATTCAAGGCACAGGGGTATGATGGCTGGTAATTAGTCACATGCTCCTTTTCTATGTGTGAGACTCACAGAGTATGGAGAAATGAAAAGGGGATTTATTCTGAGGTCAATGTTCAGCACACATTATTAAATGATGAGCTATTAGTCTGAAACCAAAACACATCCCGGAATGGAGAAAGAGGCAACAGGGACTCTCCCTCCTACAGACTCAGGTGCCTCCCAGAAAGGAGTGTTATATCTGTGTCTAGTCTTACACGTGGACTGAATTATAGGTAAACTTATTTGATTCATGTGATGTTGATTTGAAAATTTAATCATAGCTGATAATTAAGCATGCATATTTAATAAAGTATCAAAATATGTACATAAGTTACAATTAAAATTAGGCACTGTCACCTCCGGCGAATATCAGTTTGGGAAAATTATTATGACTATTTTTCAATGACTTAGGAAATCATTTCATTAAGACACTAACACAGAGACTGTTCATATATTTTCCTGAAATGTGAATTAATGATTAAATTCAAGCCAGTTTATTAGATAAGGGATTAACTAACAGCAATGCAATGAAAATTTTCTGCTTTCTTTATTAATGTCATATTATTTTGTGTTTTGTTTATAATCACCCATTTAATTTGATCCTTTTTTGCTTTTTTATTAGTGTATATTAATTATATAAAGTATTGGTTTTGTCACAGAATATCTGTGCATGCACGTAACATTCCTCAAATATTTTCACTCTTCATAGCTTCTTTTTCCATCAGTATTTATGATCCTTATTTATGATTTTCTTCTTCTCTAAGTCTTCCTTCTACTTTTATATCATCGTTTAATTTTTAAATATTTTTAGATTACACATATGAGAGAAGACAGGACAGTTGACTTGACATATATAGAGAGAGACAGAGAGAGAGAGACAGAGAGAGAGAGAGAGGTAGTGAAAGAGAGATCACCAAAAAATATATACATCAGGAAAGAAAAACTTTATAAATTTTTATAATAAATTTATTGAGCTATCATGAGATTAACACAAGCTACCTTTGGCCTCTACAATTACAAGAGGTGCTCCAAGTGGTGGCCATGAGCTTACACACTTTCATTAGTATGAAGAACTGCTGGAGTGTGTATACATTTTTTGCACACTCCATATATATATACATATGTGTGCATATTTCTGTTTACCTACCTATCTATATTATGTGTGTATGTGCTGGCATTACTGGGAATTGAGTTGTATGTCCATCACTTTTTTTTAAAATTTTGATATAGAGTCTCACTAAGTCATTATGTTGCCCAGGCTGGGCTCGAATTTGTGTCCCTCCTGTCTCAGCCTCCCATAATTTGGGAATACAGACCACCATGCCTGGTTTGTATTCTATATTTACGTACACTCAAAAAGTATTAATAAAACATCTACTAATACAATGATGATATAAACATTAATAACCTTACATTTAAGATGAATTTTTTTCCTGTGATGTATATTGAATTATTTTGTTTTACATATGAATCTCTATTTTAAGATAGTATTATTCTTGCAGTTAAAGTCAATTAAAGGCAAGTTCAAAATGATTTAAAAATAGTTTCTATCTCCTATGGTGCATCAATTCATTGACTTAGTGATGCCATTCAGATTGCCCCATTTTTCTGCTTGACAACCTGGCATGCAGGGTTAGCTTTTTCTCCCCTGTCTCTTCCCTCTTTGATGGTTGTTACACTTCCAAGAACAGAATGAAAACGGGCTTTTTATTCCAAATACATAATATATATTTAAAATTATTGCAAAAACCCGTTCTCAAAGTTTTTCCCACCATTACTCCTCACTCCAATCATTCCTCATCCCTTATACTTTTGATTAAAATGCAGTCAATTATTTACTTTAAAGCCAATTGTCTACAAAAGGAATGACTGGCTAGCAATTTTCAGGATCTAGCACTGAGTCTGAGACAAAGGGATGGACACACTCAAAATCAAGCCTTGTCCACAGGAAATATAGGAAGGAAGGAAAGCTTGCTGATCCACCAGTAGTATTAAACTTGGAATAACAGCTGGCTTTCCCATCATTTTTAATAATAAATCAGAACTTTCCATTCTACTTCGGCTAATGGTCCTTTCTTTACATCCAGAGAAACTATAAGCCTTGGTGAAGAATAATTCAAAAACCAATGGAATAAATAATTACAGTATTTCATTTCAGCTTTAGGCCTTAGAAAAATAGGAAGTAAAGAGAGAGACAGGCAGTGGGATAAAGTTTCAATGAATATCCTGTGGCAGCTGTAGTGAATTGCCATATAAATGTAGTTTAAAACAAGGAAATAGATTCATTCACAGTTCCAAGAGAAAAGTCTGAAATCAGTTTTATTAGCCTGAAATCAAGTCAGCAGGGACCACCCCGGCAAAAGGCTATCAGGGTTCTGTCTGCTTGTCTCCTTCCATCCATCTCTTATTGTGCTCTCTGTTTGTACTTTGCCTTACTCAAATGTGATATTGTACGGTATTTTAGCTTCTAAAATACTATGTCTGATTTATATCACTCAACATTGTATTTTTCAGGTGAATCCATTTTTCTACAAATGTCTCAAATTTGTCCTTCTTTAAAGATCTCTTCCAAATAAATTGAGATCCAAGAAAATATGAGTGAGAGATGAGAGGGAGGGGAAGGGGAAATACATAAAATAAAGATATGCCACGCACAGGAACCAAATAACCTGATAATAATAACCTAATAATGAATGTAAACATTATATGTTATAAATATGAGATAAGAGTCATAATATAAACAAGAATGAAAGTGGGGAAAAGAAAGAAAATGAGGAAAGAATATTTAGAGGAGGAGGGAAGGGAAGGGAAGGGGATTAAAGAAAGACTCGAGCTGAACTATGTACATGTACCCACTCCCCAAAGTGATTGAAAACTTCATGTACTGCAAACATGTACTAATAAAACAAATTACAGAAAAAGAAGATCTAGGAGAAAAACATGTTCCTTGCCTTTTCTAGCCCCTGGCTCCTACTCACATTTCTTGGTTTGTGGCCTCCTTCAGTCAAGCCTCTTCTCTCCCTGGCCCTGTGGCTTCTACCCTTCCTTGGGTGTCAACTTCCTTCTCCCTCTTTCTAATGAGAAAATCCATAATGGTTAGGGTTAACCCAAATAAGCAGAATCATCTTCCCATCTCAAGATCTGTAAGTTAATTATATCTCCAAAGATCCTTTCTCTTTAAACGTAGCATCTAAAATGTTCAGGGATGAGGAACTAGTAACGTTAGGTGGCCTGCTTTCTACCTGCTACTGACACAGGAACTAGGAAACACAGGAGAGTCATGGAGATAAACAATTACAATGTTCTTACTTGGACATGAGGAAGGAAAAATAAAAATAATGCTGCAAGAAACAATTGCAAGCTTCTTTGTTTCTTGATAAGTCTCATACTTCAGATAAATATGAGTAAAGGAAACGTCATTAAACAGGCTGCCAATCAACTAACGCTTCTTTTGTAAGGTAATTTTCAATTCTCTGCTACTAAATTTGAATGGAGAAGGTTGAAGAAGGAAGAGTGTTAGTAAATGAAATTCCTCCATACTGTAAAAACTGAAATGCATAATTTAATTTTTATTTTATATTTATAAAGTTTTCTGTGTCATAAGTTGAACATATATCCTAAATTTATTAAACATAAAAGCTAAATTTATTGAGATATCATGAGATTAATACAAGTGGCTTCTATAATTACAAAAGATGCTCAAAGTGATGGCCATGAGCGTGCAGACATTTATTAGTACAGTGAACTGCTGCTTGGCTAACCTTGGCCATTGAGATTGCTGCACATGCATTTTCAATTCCTTCTCTTATAGCCGGCAGGGTAGTGGGTTTTCAGGCATACATCACATCCTCTAGGGATCCCCACATGAGAGTAACACCATCTATTTAAAAAACTTCACACTATTTTTTTTCCTGAAGTCTGTATACATTTTATGCTCTCTCTCTCTCTCCTTCTAGATCAAAACACTTTATTTTAATCTTCCCCAGTCCTCTAAAACTTATTTAATGCTATAATCTCCCTGCTTTTGATTTTAGACTATTGTAAGACAATAGCCTTCTTGATAAGTCACAGATATTAAAAAGTACTTTTAAGAACAAAAGATGTGCCTGAATTCAATAATGAGAGCACCCAATTGCTGCTACAAACCGATTTAGAATTAACTATTCCTCTCTCTTTCTCTCTGCCCTCTTTTGCATGTTCCATCTAAGAGGAAACAGGATTAGAGCAGGCTTGGTTTCTTCTGATACTCAACCTTGCTACTCTCACTGGAGTTGATTTATTCCCAGACATGGTAGGAGGATATGGTAACTAAAAAGAAGTAAGTTAACACAGTGCTTCTTTGCTTAGGAGATGTAGACAGCTCTGCACCTGGTAAATGGTTAACGGTGTGCTTCTAAATTTTCCAGACAGGACTGTGCTAATTCAGTAATGACCATACGGTGATTCCCTTGTAGTTTCTTCCCAGATATGCTCTCTAGCAGTTTCCTTTAGGAAGGCCTGTATCTTTATTCTAAGGTGCTACTTCTCTCAAGTTTGTCGGTCACTACATATTTGTTGGAATAAAGGCAGCCTCTTTTGTGGGAGGTCCACCCACCACATCAAAATCGGGATTCCGATGTTTTTAAAAGTCCACAGAATCCCCCCAACAAACAGAAAATCCACTGGAACCATTTGTCAATTCAACAAATTTTGGAAGTTAATAACCTATTCCTAAAGCAAGGTTCACGGCATCTCTTTTCTATCAAAGAATTTCTGAGAAAATGGATTAAGGGGTACAATTTAGACCCCCATCCACAATTCCTCTGTAGCTTTCTAAGATGTGGTTCAGATTTGGAATTTTTTCCAAGTCCTGATCAGTAAGGTACCAGTCTTAGAGAATTGTTTCACAAAATCCTCCTTCCCAAGTTTTTTTTTTGTCTATGTTTTATAATCTTGGAGGAGGTGTTATAATTTAAGAATGGTAGATCAGTTTTTCAGATGCTCCATATACAGATTAGTCTCCCAGTAATTTGGTATCTAATTCTATCTCACTGACATTTCAATAGAAACTAAGAAAGAAAAAGTACCTTTTAATGTTTTGTTATAAAGATTTAAAATACAGGAAATTGGCATATGTGTGTATAAAATGGAAATTGTTGGAAGCGCTATATTTTTAAGGAACAGTATAAATGCAAATTGAACAAGAGATTTCTTTGGATCTTACATTGAGCAATTCTAAAGGAAAAGTATCATATTCAGATTAAACAGACAGGCGCCTTCGCATCAGAGTTACTCCACAGAGAGAAAATTAAAGCCTGAGCATTCCGAGTAAAAGCACATTACAGCTTTTCAAGCACCTAATTTCTCTCTGTGGTGTGGGAGATATAATGACAGGTAGCACTTCTGCAACTTAAGTGGCTCTTATACATCATCTCTTTTTAAACAGCATAAACTGCTGTGTGGTTTTTAATTTTTCAATCTTCGTGGAAATGTAAGAGTAGAGCAATCATGCACATAATATCATGATACGCTTCCCTTCTGCAGCAATGACAATTTGTGATTCTAGTAGTACAGAGTTCATTTAATGGCATCACATTTTTCTAGACTTTTTCTCTGGGTAGATAAAAATATCTAAAAATATTTGTGCTTATATTAGCTTCTGCATTAGATAATATAATAGAAAGAATTTATTGTTTTCTTCCTTTCTTAAAAAAGAAAGATTAAAGACAGAATAATGCTATTATTACTTTATTAATGCTTTATTATTTTTAATACATATCCTGCTACTCATATTGAAGAACATCTTGTATTGCAGATGTAAAAACACGTTATCTTCTATATACTTCAGCAAGTAACTAGGGACCACATTAGAGGAGGATTATGAAAAAGAAGGAAGGGGGATAATACATAGTTTTGAAAGATAAATATTGTAATAAAATGAACTTTCAACAAGTATTCTGGTTGCTTCCTAAAGTTGTTGCAGTTCTGAAATTAGAGTTGATCATATGATATGCTTAGGGACTGACTGTTAAGTGAAAAAGGATATCTAAGGCTTTCTGATTGAAATTTGAAATGTTTGAAAGCAATACTTATAAACATGTCAGTATACCATGGTGAATACGTGAATAACTTGTGATGCAGCCTCACTCAGCCAATAGACTCTCTTGGCGCAGAACCTGATGGATTATATTATCACTGAGGCAGAGGACACCCTATCCTGATGGAAAATGGGAATACCATTTAGCAACTGATTTTAAAAACTTAGTTGTGATGTCTATTCTAAATATTTAAATGAAAGTTCTAAGAAATATTTAGTAGCCAAGCTGTCCATTTGCAAAAAGAAAACATCAACATGCCTAATAATAGATGTATTAAGTAAATTATATGTATTTGGATATTTAGCCATGAGAATGATTTTTATTTTGACTTCATGTGTATTGATATGTGTAACTATATAAGCATCTATATGTCACCTATGGGTGCTTTGGAGGCATCAAGCTGCCAGCTAATCTCATGTTTGTGTAAAAGAATAGTTGGTTGCTTGCTTTCTTTTTATGCTCCATCTCCTTCTTTTTGTTTAAACTTTGAACGGTACCGAAGAAGAAACGAAGTACTTTACCCCAAGTAAAATAAAACAAAAAATATTTTTAAATTATGCAACAAACTAGACAACAGATCCATCTCCCATAGTTAAGGGAGAATAGACTGATGTCAGATGATGTTTCACAAAGAACAGAGATATTGTCAGTACTCAGTCAACAAATACTCAGAAGCTCATTTGTGTCAGATAGTACACTTGCCATGAAGAATAAATAACCAAAGCAGGCAACAAACACAGTTCCTGAATTCTCCCAGCTTAGAAAAATAAGAGGACTTATTTAACATTCTCTCCCCACACAAATACATATATAATAATAAACTGTGACAAATTCTGTGAAATAATACTGAGCACAAACTAAAAAAGCTTCATGTATTTTGCAGTGTTAGGGAAGTCTTTCTCCAAGGAAGTCTAAAGGATAAGCATAATCCAGCTACTTTGACAGACAACTGATCCAGCAAGAGGACAAGCATGTACATATCTTAGAGGGAAAGAAATATTTTGTATATTTCAATAAATATGAGCAGGGATACAGATATACAGGGAGATATTTGAATGAATCAAGGGTTTAACCTTGGCAATCTTAATTTTGTGATGAACATGTGCATCTGTAACTTGGAAGAGAATGTAGGTGTGTGAAATAAGTTTGGGAGTCAGAAATATGAAAATAATTTGCAATTCAAAAGCTGATGTAAATACCCAGAATCCACTGCAATGAGAAGACACTGGGTCCTGATGGATTTCACCATATGAAGAATCAAGACAAATTTAGCTTTTACTTCTTATTTTTAGGTATTTAAGTCCTATCTAAAGAATTATGGCTTAGCTGACTCTGTACATAGTTCAGTCACTCTGGCCAGGAGCCATCAGAAGGATACAAAACATTTTAACTGGGAGAATAAGAATGAGTCAGCGGGTCTCCGACTTGATGTTTCTTACACTGATCTTTTAAGAGTTTTGGTGGCACTGTGGGAATAGAAGCCAGATTAGTTAAAAGAAACAAACAAACAAAAAAACTAGACTTCATATCCTGAAATTCCTTAAAAAATATTTAGCTGAGAAGTAGGATAGGTGAAGATAGTGACCATTAAAGCAGACGGACAACTGGAAATTTCAAGGACATATAAGGCAGAACTGAAGGGGTTGTAACATAGGTCAGGCCGTAATAAACGATGTAGTTTCTCTGAGATAGTAGCAGTGATAGCATTTCCTGTTCCTATGAGGAAACTGGCTCTTGAAAAGAAGCAAGCATTTCATCTACTGTAACTGGAGTCAGAGGGAGAGCATGGTGTCAGAGAAAGGTGAATTTCGAGGTTTGATGTCACAAACATGACAAGATCCCTAAGTGATGGCATTTATTTTTTTTCCAAAAAAAGAATGATATATGTCAAGAATTGGGTAAGAGGATGAAAACTTTAGGGTTAAAGGTAGGAAGTATATAATTTTTTTCTAAGGCTGGAAAAATGAGGATAAAATAAAACTACTGATCAGTATCAGGATCCCAGCTCAAGTTAATGTCCATAAGCATATACCAATATCAGCTCATCAATTATGGGGTTCATAGTAATAGTGACCATATTTATAATAATTCCAGCCAATGATGGCAACATATTCTGTGAATTGTGCAGAAGATTTGAATTCCAGACTATACATCATTGTTAAGTATATATTTTCTGGCTTTCTTTCTCAGGATATATCAGTTAAATGTATTAGTTGATTCTTCCTTTTATGCTTGAATCTATATTAATTTTAAATCTAGCACTATAAAAGTTGATCATGAACTGAAAAATGTGGTTAGCTTTTACTAATGGAAAAGAACATTTCAATCTCAGAAACTGAAATATTCCAGGAGAACCAAAAGAGAAGGAAGCAAAGTCCCATTCATAGGGATCATGGAGACCTAAAAGCATTCACTTAAAAAACACTGGCACAATAGTCAGGAAAAAATGAATAATGAGTGAAAGATTGGGACAGGGCCTGAAGAACAAAACAGATTATTTTATTTTCACATTTTCTTACTCAGGATATAAAATATTATTGTTTTATGTACTATCTACTGGATATTTATTTCTCAGAAAGTTAACCATTATGTTTATACAAATTTATCTTCCTTCAATAAGTTCTTCTCTAAAGTTACTAATTGGTGGAAAGAAGAGAATAAGTCAATTAAATTGCTATTGTAGATCTGCTTATAGGGTGAATGTCTATGTCCCTCTACAATGTTGAAATCTTAAATTCCACTGTAACAGTTTGAGGAGACAGAACCTTTGAGGGCGACTAGGTCATGAGGGTGGATCCTTCATGAATGAGATTAATGGTCTTATAAAACAACTCCAGGGGTTTTCCTTATCTCTCCTCTGACATGAGGACAGGGCTAGAAGACTGTTGTCCTTGGGGTAGGCAACAGCCCATCACCAGACACAGAAACTGCCAGTGCCTTGATCTAAGACTACTCAGCCTCTGGAATGGTGGAAAATAAATTACCCTTACATAGAAACCATTCAGTCTATGATAATCTGTTATAAGAGCTCAAAGGCACTGAGACAGTTCTCTTCACTTCTCTGCTCACAGGGCATGAGATTTAAGTTGTAGAAATTAACCATATTTCCCTTGAATATAATTATATGATCCATGATGTATATTTAACTCTTCTCTCTTTGTATTCCAAAACTTATCATTTCTACAAGCATCTATAACTTTTTTTTTAAAGAAATAATCAAATAGTTTACCGACTTTGTCTTCTCTTGCATACAGGAAATTTCAACTTTAAGTATTCTGAATATGAAAAAAGCTTCCCTTGCCTTTAATTTTTGGTCTACTGTGAAGAAAGAGGTGAGTTCTGGTGTGGTATGTCTCTGTGATGTAGGTAGGATGAGCATTGATCATAGGAACAAGATTTGGAACGAATTATTAGGAGTAATTTTATGAGTGAACCTAAATATAGTATCTCTTTGCCTCAATATTCATTATTTTTTTTCTTAAAATGTATCAAGCATACACAAGAAATATAGTCTCATCTACTATCAAACTCTGAGTCCATATATCAAAAATAATAATACTTATTTTGCTATGCTAAGAGATTATTTGCTGTTCTGAAACTGTGTCTATGAATAAGAAAGCTTTATAAATTCAGTGAAAGATATTGGAAAAATGAGTTAATTACACCATGTTAGTGGATTTTTCTTCTTTCAGTAGCATATAATTATACTTCATCTTTTATCTCTTCATAGATTTATAGTAAAAGCAATTATGGAAACATATGTATCTGAGTGCAGTACTGTGGCTCTTCCTAATTTTACTTGTGTTCTTTTATCTTACTCTCCTTTTGCATTGAGGTGGGAGTTTTGGGTTGTTTTTCTATTTGTTTGGTTCTAACACTTTCTTTCTAGTGATATGTCTATTTATACTTTCTATTACTATTTCTGTTGTGACACTAGGGGCTATATATGAACCTATTTCAATAAAATCGAATATTTTTATATTTTCCTTCTAAATATTTTTATATTTTCTTACATTACAGTGAGACAATAGGACATTTTACTTTAAAGCTGTAACAGTTAAGCTGAATTGATTCAATTCAGTTGACTTGGGAGCCACCCAGGAGCCTGGTGGAGCAGAGCAGCTTTTGAGTGTGTCATGGAGTCGTGGACGTGAAAACTGCACTTCGTCCCTTGACCTTTCCTGTCTGCTCCTCTGCTCTACTTCCTGGCTACCATGAACTAAGCAGCTTTGCTCACCCTTCCTCATGAGCCTTCCCCCTTGGAGCCTGCACTAAGTTCCTTGAAGACACCAGCTAAATTAAACTTCTCTGCCTTCAGTTGTGGGTGTTGGGTGCTTTGGCCCAGAAGCAGGAAAGCTGACTAATATAAATCCTTTCTCAAACTACATGCAATATTCTGTATATTTGAATCATATGTACATTTTGCCTTCTAACACCATTTTGATATATTTCTAGGTAATATGAATGTATGATTTATGCATATATTTAGCTTTCACAGTTTTTATTATCACATCATTTTACTTAAGCCCTAGAGAATGCCAATTTATACATCTTTTTAGGTAGATTTGCTGGTGAACTGCTTTGTCAGTTTTATTTTATCTGAAAATACGTTTATTTTCATTCAATTTACTTTATTAAATTTAAACATCATACTATAGTTTGGTAAGAGAACACCATTCCTCTGTCTCCTGAAACCCTTTATCCACTTGAATAATTTATGATTTTGATTATTGGTGCCTCTGTAAAAGCTGGCCTCCCATTAGATACTTGTAGGATTATTTTAGTGCCTTTGATTTGATGTAGTTTTTATTAAAATGTGCTTATTAAGTTGCTTCTTTCCATTTTCTTGTGTTGCTCCTTATAAAGTCCAAATATAATTATGTTTGACATTTCTACTCTCTTATCTCTTACCTCTGTTTTGTATTTTCTACAATTTTCTCTCTTCTTATTTCACTTGAGTATTTTCTTTAGCCCTTTTCTCCTATTTATCAAAGATCATATAGTATAATGTGCATGTTAAAAATCTAAAGGAATGTATACAACCATATAATTTATGGATGAATAAGTTAAAGTGATGAACATAATGTCAATATACAAAACTCATTTTTATTTCTATCTCTTAGTAGCAAAATAATTTAAAATAAATTTATTTGTCCAGTAAAATAAACACAAAACTCATCAAATATCTACAAATACATGGGCACAATGTGAAAGATCTCTACTCTGCCCAAACTAAAATAATATTGCTAAGTAGAGTAGAGAGGATTTAAGTTAATGATGAGACAAATATTCTTTTATGCTGTAATCATCTATTTGCTGGTTAATATATTAGGTACACATAGGTAGCATCTTTGTTAACCTAAGGTTATACTACATTGAAAAGCTTATTAGAAAAAGTAAAGCAGACATTTACCACGTAATACCTATGAACAGAGGGTTCTCAGAGAGTTCTAAATAAGAAACAAAAAGCTACACAGACAGGGTTATAATTATAGATACAATTACACATATCAGAATGACATGGATAGCTTTAAAGAAATTATTTGAAATATCCCCCACTTCCATGAACTCTCTTTCTCAAAACTAATCTGCTAAATGTGTCTTTAGTCAGGAAATTTTGACATTCTTACTTTTCTTCTCCCACTTAAAATAATAATAATAATAATTTTTACACATTTTGAGTTTATTTTCATGTTTTTAACATGTTAAAACATTCAACACAACGAAGAAAAGAACAACTTGAGCTATTGATAGTTATAAAGCCTCCTTTAATCCAGAGAATACGCACCAATCATGACTCTATATTTTCCCTCTGTCAGAAATATTTTTGTCAAGGAAAAAGAATTACGTTAAAAATTCAGTATTTTAACTCATACTCATATGCCCTGAATTCAGCTATTTCATTGTGTTGAGACAAAAGAGGGATAACAGGTTTAATTTAATAACTTCATCTTTTTATATTCTGCTCATTGACTATGTCTGAATTGCTCCACAGAAGTGTCCTGAGGAGCAAAAGAGCACCAGAAAAAGAATTATTAAGGGCTGTGGCAACAACTGTATTCAAATTACAAATTCATTGCAAAAGCCCATGATTTTCTGGCTGCCTGTAGCTGCTTACCAATTTTTCTGTCTGTTTGACTAACAAGCTACCTATTTAACCTAATAAAAAACAAATACTTTGGGCCGGGAATTTAGCTCAGTGGTTCCTCCAACTGCCTTGCAAGCACAAGGTCCCGACTTTGATCTCCAGTACCAAAACAAACAAATAAACAAACAAAAAACAAAAACATAAAACACTTTGTTAAATATAGACTTGTTGTCAATTTGAGTATTCCTGTTTTTTCCATTCTTAGAAATAAAACATTCGTGGTGACTCTTCAGTCTCATATTTGTATGATTTACAATGTCCAGAGATTTATAGAAAAGTCTAATATTCACAATTGATTCATTTTTCCCAGAGATTCATAATCTGTTCCAACTAATTTAACTATAATTGAGTTGTTCATTTCCATCTATAAAATAAAATTACTATTCTAGTTATATGACTTAATTTCTCTATTGTCTTTTAATGGATGTTTGACGTGTACTACAAGATACAAATGTGGTTTAAATGTATAGGAGTATTGTATAAAATTTCTAAAAATATTAAAATTCACAATCACATTGCATTATCTTCATATCCCTTGATTTTAATTTCATCAGTAAAATCTCTCTCTACATCAAGGTTTCTCAGCCTCTGTATTAGGGAAAATGTGACCATACATTTCTTCTTGTGGGTGCCATACTAAGCATTTCAGGATATTTAGTGACATCTTGGCTTCTACTGATTAGCTGCTAATACTTGTTGCTTACCAAGCTCACTTGCCCAAATATCTGCAAGGTGGCAAAATACTCTCATTCTCTCAGAATTGTCATTTTAGGTGAAGCATTGACAAATAGAATTATTAACATTTTTAAAGTTAGTAAAGCTTTTTTTTGTTTGTTTTTTTGAGGCAGGGTCTCCCTTTATAGTTCAGGCTGGCTCTGAACTCACTATGTACCCCAGGCTAGCCTCAAACTCTCAGCTATCCTCTTGCTTCAGCCTCCCAAGTGCTGGGATTACAGGTGTGCGCCACCATGCCCAGCATTAGTAAAGCCTGTCTAAAAGCTTTCTAAAGTTGAGAAAGTGAATGACTCTCACGTCTTCGTATCAAATATCAAAGAATAATTGGTTTTAGTATCACAGCTCTTGCATAATGAACAAGGGGATCTAATCAATTTCTCAGTCATTTGAAAATTGATGATGTTTTCATGATCAGTACTGATTTTTGGAGTATAATTACAAAACATTAGAAACACAAAGAATGAATGCCATTTTTTAAAAAATTTCTAATAGATATAAATCTATCCTAGAAAAGATGCATAATGAACTGAGAATCAGGTGCCTTAGAAGAAATTACACAGGATTTAGATACCATACAAGAAAGTGCAAATACTACCAACCTTGCTACTTTCTACTTCTCTAATCTTAACCAAGTATCTTAATCTCTTTAAATCTATTTTATTATATTTATAGTAAAAATATGTATAGTCTTCTTATAGTGTGCTCTGAAAATTTTTCATAAGATTATGTTGGCTCTTTTTCTTTTATAGCTATTAATCATAGTTTTTTGAAATAATACAGATATTAAAATCTATTACTATATTTAGTGACAGAACAGCTATTAACATTTTATAAAAACTCAGTAAATACAAAGAATAATCATCTGCTGACTACAGTTATAAGTAATTTTGCTGAAGACAACCTACATAGGCATAGCTTTTCTGGGGGTATATATTTAAGACAAGGACATAAGTTTCCTGAAACTTTGTAATAGTCAATTATCGACAGTCAACTTCCATAATTTCCTAGGGACTATATAGGTTTTTGGATCTTTTACTTTCAATCTCATTCTTACTAAGAGTCTATTGATTAACTATCATGTAGCATTCCTAGAAATGCACAGAGTTGTAAGAATGTTTTCAGAGCCATATTCTTATAAGATGGTGAGACCAATATTGTCTCTGACAATCTGCGAATTATAATGTTGGAGATGAATGAACAAAATATAACTTTAATCTGGTAGTTATATTTCTTGAAGTTAGAATAGTAGTCCAATAAATAATTCAGGAAGACATGGAAATAAGCAAAAAAGGAGCAGCTTTTTAAAGCCATACATCAAAACAGTGTTAACATTTCAAAAGATTGCAAAAGAGACCTGACTTTAGATTTGAAGAATCTAAAAAGATATTTTATTTTCACTTTTGATCTAAGAAGATAACTGATAGTTTGAATTAATAACTGATTATTTTCTGAAAACCATCTAAGTTCAGACTACTCTTTTCTTCCTAGTTGGATAAGGAAAACCTCTCATGTAATATAGATCTGCACAATTATTCACATGATGAATAATAACAGATTTGAAATATGTGTATTACTTTACTTTATTCTATATAATCATATTAATTTTAGAAATTTTCCCCAATGTTTTATTCTATAAATAAAATCACATTTATAGCTTATAGATGAGTCTCCAATAATGGCTGCCAATTCTTACATGATTTATTAATAACCATAAAATTATAATATTTATGGAACTCAGCATATGAAGAGAGAAATAGGAACTCCAGGAGCAATCAAATTATGTTTTCAGGATAGTATAAAGTCAACAACCATGATTCTTTTTCAAGTCATGGAAATCTGATTTATTCATATTTTAGTACCTACAAAATACACCTATAAATATATCTTGAAACCAACTGATACCTATATGTCTTTCACATGTATAAGAAGTATAACTGAAAAAACTTGGACTATCCAGAAACACAGCAGAAAAATGAAGTGGAAATATTCAATCCATAGTGCCCCTGCTTGAGTTATGATGCCAAAAAGAGAGAAATCTTATTGTATTAGAAGAGTTGTAAAATAAAATAACTTTATTAAGTTGTAGTATATGTTTGTATTTCTCTCACACAATATTCTCACTATTAAGATTTTAAATGAGTATGTTGTAATGAAAACTACCATTGGCTCCTCATTGTTATTTATTTAGAATGTCTTATAGGAACTTTACTGTAGCAAACTAATTGGTATTAATGCAATTCATTTTTGTAGAAAATCCTCTAATTGGTAGTTTTTGACTAATGTAAAATGTGATGCCAGAAATAATTTTAATATTAAAAAGCATTTTCATTTGCTGTAATAATTAATCATTTTCTTTAAAGACATTGTCACTATTTGAAGACTTTAATTAAACCTTCAAAAAATGAGAGTAACAATGATAGCTCAAATCATAAAAATATGTATAAATGATAAAAAGTTCAGTGAGATTATAATTTCCTAGAAGTTACATTAATATTCATTCTACTAATGGTAAAAGACATCTATAATAAAATATTCATTGAGAATTGGAATTTGGAACATCAATATGATAAGTCAATCTAAAACTAAGATAAAAAAGAAACTTATGTAAAATAGAATGTCCAACACAATGTAGTGGAGAAAAAAAAAACTGTTCTAATTGATTAGTTCAGGAAATATGGAATATTTTAGTAGTTAATTTAGTTCTTATCTATAACCATAAAACTGTAAAGATATATAGAGAGATGTTAGTGTGATTCCTTATTTCACCAACTATTTTAAATAAAATCTTATTTTTAAAACTTATTTATCATTTCCAGACAAATCACTGAAGAACTTTACAATTCGCAGAGAGCATGAAAACACTTTTCTGCCAGTACATGTTTTTATGACAAGCAATGCTAGAACACTGAAAAAAGTGGTAGCATTAAAGCTAAAATAGCAACTACTTAAATGAGTATTCTTTCTCATACTCACATACATAGATCCGGGGTCAGTCTAAGCAGTCTGCCTATAGAAGGGTAATACTACAATTTCAAATACCAGATATAGGCATGGTTCCTTGGTTCATATTAGTCTTCAAATGTTTTAAATTAATTTATGAAGATTATATTTCCATCATAACCACCATTACCACATGTAGGGTCATAATTCCCAACCATTCTTTTATTTAATATTCTTTGCTACTATGGCACACATGTAAAATTTGAGAAATAGGTTTTTGTGATATTTAATGATTTTTAATATCTCTATATTTAATTAATGATGACAATTGAATCATCATATTTTCATAAGTTAAATCTTGAGCTTGAAGAAATTATTACTCTGGAGCTTGCAAATACATGTGTCTAATGCAAACCAATTTTTTTCTTAACATTTTCTGTAATTAGGATGAATTTCTCAAGAAGCAAACTAAAAGTCCTTTACAGTCAATATTTCTTCACTAAATAATTCCATTTATTTTTCCTTCAGAAATACATTTGGATAACATTTTTGCATCTTTTTTAGATAGCATTCATGACCACAACTAACCTTCGGCCAATTAAATCTGAATCAAATGGACTCAACCTGTGTTGTGCCCAGTGGTATAGGGGGAAGTTTGTAAATTGTATAAGCTCCTTTGCTGCAGTGCTGTTGGAGGTGCGTTTTGACATTAATCTACCATGAGCTACAGTTCTTGAATGATGATAATCAATAACAAGAAGTCATCCTGCAGTCCCATTACAAACACCACACACACACACACACAAACACACACACACACACACACACACACACGCACCCTAGTGGATTTAGAGCATCAGTAATAAATGAAACTTGACCAGGTTAACCTGCTAGCATGTTTTGATGTTTTTTTAATCCTTGACCTTACATAGTATACTCTCACTGATTCACAGAGAAAAAAACTTACAAAATTTTATATATAAGTTAATACAAAAACCTAGAAAGAAAATACAAATGATCTAAAAATGATATATTAATCAGTATTGCATTACTACACAGCTAACTTTATTAAAAGAAAGGCTTTGTTTGGTTCATGGTTTGAGGTTCAAGTTCATGGGATTGGCACCAGCTCTCTTTCCATCCTGGCAGAGAGCAACAAGGAGAAAATATGTGGGAACAGCCAATTGATTCGTCCTTGAACAGGAGCTGAGGGAAGGGGTCTGGTGTCCCATCTACAATGACATCAGGGCTTCCTAATAGACCCACCTCCCAAAAGCTTCACTAACAGTGCTATTTTGGGAAACAAGACTTTCCAGTCTCCAAGCCTGTTTTTTTTTTTTAATCTTGATGGATGCTTCCAATACTCCATAACTCTTGCATATTGCACATCTGCAAAACTATCATCATGTGGATAATTCCAATATCTACCACCAGGACACGCTGTGGCTGAGCCCATTTGATGTATAGTTGCACTGCTTTAGAGCATTCGGCAAGTGAGCCAGAGTCTCGGGGCACCCCCCAAATATTTTTCTGAAAGAATTACTACCTATAAAGTCTTTAAACAAATTTAGATTTCCTAATCTCTAAGCCCATGAATGGAGAAATAGCATGCAAGATTTCTCAGATGCTGTAAAGGATTTATTCAATTTTCCTGCCAATCTCCCTTAACAAAAGGCTACTCAGCCATCCCCTCAGTAGGCGCCCTTTCACTCACTAACATGCTTCTTGATGTCTTCTCTGGCCAGGCTGCAAATTTTCCAATACATTTTATTTTGCACTTTTTGTGGTCCCTGCAAATCTGGCTAACAATGGCCAATAACATTCATGCTACATACTAAGTGCTCTGCTCTTTTGAAATCTTTTCTGACCGATGAACAGTCTCATCATCTTTTCGTGGGGCTTTCTGCAAAGTCTTAGAACATGGACTCAAAGAATCCAGGTTCTTTGCTCTGATGGAACAGCAGTGGATTTTAGCCCAGTTCCCAATAGGATGGATTATTTCCATCTGAAATTTCATCAACATTGTCTTTATTATCCACAATTCTGTCTTCAATCTGGTCGTGTAAGCTCTTTCCAGAATCATCTGTAATGCTCCTTTTACAGCACTGTAGACGTTCTATGGCCTCCTTCTCCAAACTCTTGGTTTACCCATAAAACAACTCCAAAAGCTCTTCTACATCTTCAGATAGAGTAGTGACTCCTCTCTCTACCAATTATCTATTTGGTCAATTTATAATCAGCTAACATTATAAAACTTTATAAAAACAAAAGGTTTACTTAGCTCACAGCTCTACATTCAAGTTCATGGTGATGGCAATGGCTCTGTTCTCAGCTACAGCATTTCATGGTGGATAGCAACTGCAAGAGGTCCTGTGAGGAGAAACGAGTACTCATGTCTATAATAGTAACTGAGAGAAAAAAGTCTAAGTCCCTACTGAAAGCATGTCTTCAAAGAGGATATTAACACTTCTCTCTAGATCCTGCCTCCCAAAATGCGACTCCTTTTGTAAAAAATTTTATTGGTACATTTAAGGTATACAATATAATGACATTCATCATTGGAAATTTGCACCTTTACATCATCCATCTTGGTTCTTATTTTTTTCCCATTCTCCTGCCCTCCCTTCAACCTCTCTACCCTCCCTATCTACAAAGACTTTGTTTCCATTTTTTCATTTTCTCATGCTAATTCCATTCCCTTCTTTCTTTTCCCCTATCCCTACCATTTCCCCTTCCCCTTTGGCCCTTTTCTTCCTATTTCACACTATTATACCCTTTAGTCCTTATTTAAACTTTCAGTTTCTCACACTAGAGAAACTCTTCTGTATTTGCACATGTGTATTATTTATTTCACTTAAGAGTATCCCCTCAGTGTGCATCCATTTATCTATAAATGTCTCTAGTTTCTCATTCTTTAAGGCTGAGTAATACTCCATTTTATTAAAAAAAATATTTTCTTTATCCAGTTGATGAGCAATTGGGTTGGTTCCAAATTTTAGCTATTACAAATTGTGCTGCTATGAAAATGGGTGTACATATAGCACTGTGGTATGATTCTTTTAATTCTTTGGGGAAGATACCCAGCAAGGGAATATTTGGGTCAAATGGGACTTTCAGTCCTAGTTCTTTGAGGTATCTACATACTGATTTCCACAGTGGTTGCATCAGTCTGCACTCGCACCAGCAGTGGAGGAGGATTCCTCTTTCACCACAGCCTTTGTTACTGGTTAATTTCTTGATAGCAGCCATTCTTTCAGGGGTGAGTTGGAATCTCAGTGTTGTTTTCATTTGCATCTCTCAAATGACCAGTGAGGTTGAACATATTTTCATGTGTTTCTTTGCTATTTCTACTTCTTTGTCTGAGAAATATCTGTTCATTTCAGATGCCCCTTTTTGGATTGGGTCTTTAAATTTGGGAGGTCTGGTTTTTTTTAAGTTATTTATATATTCTAGATAATAGACCTTTGTCAGAGGAACAGCTGGTGAAAATTTTTTCCCACATTGTGGGATATCGCTTCACACTGTTGGTTGTTTCTCTTGCTGTGCAGAAGCTTTTTAATAAGAAGAGATATCTACTTTGATAACCTATATGCCAATAAGATGAAAAACACAGGAGAAATGGACAGATTCCTAGATACTTGTGAATTACCAAAGTTGAAGGAAGATAATCTAATCATTCTAGATGACCCAATATCAATCAATGAAATTGAAAATGTAATTAAAAACTTAACAAATGAGAAAAGCCTGGTCCTGATGGCTTCACTGCTGAATTCTACAAGACATTTAGAGAGGAACTAGTGCCACTACTGTTTAACTCTTCAATGAAATAGAAAAGGAAGCAATACTCCCAAATTCATTCCTGGAACCAAGCATCACCTTGATCCCCAAAGCAGAGAAAGACCCAAGTGAAAAAGAGAACTACAGGCCAATCTCACTAATGAACATAGATGTGAAAATCCTTACTAAGATACTGGCATATAGAATGCAGAAGATCATCAAGAAGATCATACACCCTGATCGAGTGAGATTCACCCCAGGGATGCAGGGATGGTTCAATATACGCAAATCAATAAATGTAATACTCTATGTCAATAGAGCCAAGGACAAAAACCATATGATCATTTTAATAGATGCAGAAAAAGCATTTGACAAAATCCAACATGCATTTATGAGAAAAATCCTACAAAAAACTGGAAAAGACGCTCTCTACCTCAATCTGAACAAAGCCATCAATGAAAAACCAACAGCCAATATCATACTGAATGGTCAAAAACTGTAATCCTTCACAGTAAAATCAGAAACAAGACAAGGATGTCCACTATCACCACTCCTGTTCAGTATAGTTTTGGAAACATTAGCCACAGCAATTACAAAAGAGAAAGAAATAAAAGGAATAAAGATAGGAAACGAGGAAGTCAAATTTTCATTATTTGCACTCCTTCTTAACAACTTTATCCTGAGGACCAATATTTTAAGGACAATCAACACTTGGATGTCAAAATTTAATCATATTCCAACCATATCAAATGTATGTTGGCATTTTGTATTTTTCTAACGATCTTTTATTTTTAATTAACAAAAATCAAATATAATTATCCTGTACATGATGTTTTGAAATATGGATACCTTTTGCAATGGCTACATGAAAGGGATATGAATTATCTCACATGCTTAATCATTACACATAAGGTAAAAACACCTAAAAGCTCCTCTCTCAGAAATTATCAAGAATACATTTGTATTAGCTGTGGTTACCACATTTTAAAATAGAGCTTTGAAACTTATTCCTCCCATATAACTAGAACAGTTTATCCTTTGACTATCATTTCTCCCTTGTCCTGGCCCCACCACCTTCTTCCCACTTTAAAAGATTTTAAAATGTCCATGTAAGCATTGGACTAAGTCTCCAACTTAAGTGTACTTTTTTGAAATTTCTTTTGTAATGTTCCTGGGCCACTGGAACCATTATCTGGAAAATTACTTACTGAAGACCTCCAATCTAATTTTAGACCTTGATCTCTCCAGAGCAGCTATACTTAACCTTGGGAAACTTTAACTTTCCTTATGACTTTACATTACCTGTAGACTCATGTTATTGCCTTATATGTGACTTCTAAATTGATATCTCTAGCTATGACTTAATCCTCATATTCTTTTTTAAACTATCCAGTGTTTTTAGAATTTTGAGGTGTGCTTAATACTGAATATAATTTTATTAAAATATATTTCAAAGGAAGAATTTGTCAGGTGAATTACTTAATCAATATTCAATTTTATTTACAGAATTGAAGAGAACATTGTTTTGTTGACTTCATCACCTAATCATATCCTTCTTATTTCTATTACTATCGTCTCATTCATTAGAAATTCAGAACGATCTTTCAGTTTACTTTGCATACTCTAGATTTTGCTTAAAAATTCAATTGATTCTTCCTTTAGTCAAATTGCATTGTATGTATTCATCCACTCTCACCAGCCTTTCCTCTTACAGGAGTATAATTTGAAAGTTTTATGATTGCTTGATTTCCATCTCTCTCTCTCTCTCTCTCTCTCTCTATATATATATATATATATATAATTATATATGATCCAACATCCTTTATATATTATCAAACATCCTTTAAAACAACTCAAATTCTTTTGTGGAATATTTACGAAAATAATTATAATTTGTACTTTATTTTCTAAAACTAAGTCAAATTTTTATGTAAATACTTGCATATTTTATCTTGGCAGCTGTACTGTACTATACCAAGGCTTTCAGGGCACATTTCACTTTGTCTCCAGATACTAACATCAGCCTTGCACTTTATGTGCTCGGTAATCATAAGAATAACGAATTTTAGTAATTATTTTAGTAAAAGTTCTGCAGTTTTGTAAGTTTATTTTCTGGACAGACAGGAAAAGATAATCAGGAGATAATATATTGGGGGAGCACAATTAACAACCTGCACCCCAATACCAACTTGTTTTTCTTAACTAGAGAAGTGATTATAACTATTTCTGCATAAAAGCTATAACAGCAAGCACATACAAACTCCCCCCCACACACATTATGTAAAAAAAAAAAAAAACTGAACAGTGTTTATGTCTTCAGCTAACAGAAATTGTCATATTTCCCTTACTTCTCTTATATAGCATATCACATTCTTTTTTCTTCTGTATTTGAATTACTAGGGGATTTAAATTAAAAATAATAAAGCAAACTATAAATCATGTGCCTTTCTAGCCATATGAGAAACTCTTTATGTTATACCTTTCTTGCATAGTTTTTTTTTAGGACTGATCTGTTAAAATTTCCATTGGAAACTCATTGTGTCACTTAATGAATTCCATTTGTACCAAGTCTCAACAATTTTATTCCTAATTCTATGGCTTGATGAAGTCATGCCTGTTGGCAGCAGCAGTGTTAAAGTGTCCTGTGGCAATTTTGTCTGTGCAGTATTTCATAAGTTCGGAGACAACAGTGAATAATTGTTATATATAAAACTGGAAAGTAAATTTATTCTTGAGATTTTTACTCCAATGCTGAATTAGTTCAGCCTAGTTAAATTTTAATGATTTTTTTTAATTTGTAGATGTTAAATGTTCCCAATTCCACAGTTTATGTTATTGAAAACTACTAGAAATTTGGAAAGCATGCATTTGTTATCTGGAGTTATGTCAAGTATTTTATATTCAGAAAACTACAATATTTTTCTGAATTTTCTGTATTTCTACGATAGAAATATACCATAAACTGTGATGTTATTTAAAAATTCCATCATGTAATTTATATTTATGTTTGTAAATGTTTTAAAATGTTTAAAATGTTTTAAAATCACTTTGCTTTTAACATTGCAAAATAATGTAGATATTCCTGATAGAACAGTTTAAGTCTTTTATCCACCCCCAAAAATGCAAAGGCCCAGATATATAAATGCACTGGCTATACAGGGGCATTATCTGATGCACAATGAAGTAAAAAATAAACTCTACAACTTAAGTTTTAGGTCACTAAGTATCGAATCAGTTCAATGATAAGAAATGTTGAAATAATGAAAAGTTTGAAATTATCTGATTTATTCTTTCATTTGCAGGTTTGGAACAAAAAAATGTAGGAGAATATACTAAATATTTTGATGTGTTCACAGAGACAGTAATGTTTCTCATATCTTTTACCCTTCCCCTCAATGTTTTACTAAAATCACCAAGTGATGATGTATTCCTAAATAGTGAATCTTACTTCAAATAATAACGATGGTCTGGAAGAAAGGGAATTTTCATATAATCCGGTAAGAATGTAAATTAAAACAGAACATCAAAATCTAAGTTAAAGTGATAACTGTTCTTAAGCTAATGTTTTCTCTTCTTGCCTATAAAGTAACTCACATAAATTTGTGCATAAAATACAAGCAATTATATTCATTTCATGAGTGGTTTTATTAGAAAATAATTTCAAAAATTATTGTCCATTAACGACTTAGTTTGGTAGGGTGCCATTAAAAAGACAAAAAACAGACTGATAGCTTAAATAACAATTTTTTTCTGGAAGGTCTGGAGGATGGAAGTCCAGAAACAATATGTTAGCAATTTCTTCTAAGGTTTCCATCCTTTGCCTGATGACAGCAGCCTTCTCTCTGTGTCTTCACATCTTTCCTGTGTGTATGTCCCTGGTGTCACTTCCTTGTCCTATATGAAAATTGGTCATATGGTCATATTGGATTAGGGCCCTGACTTTATCCATGCTTTCATTGCTTTTTTAAAGGTTTTATCTGAAACCAGGGTTACAATGTATGAAAATAGTGGGGACATAGCCCATAATAACAAACAAAAAGTGGATTAATATTGTGGTCTATATACGCAACAAAATAGTAGATATGAAACTAAATTATATCAGACTAAATTAAATGATTGCAGTAGCAAACATTCTAGTGGCTTTCAACAACAAAATTTATTGTGCTCACAAACTCTATCATAGGTTAACTCTGACCTACTTTCTCACCTTCGCACTCTGGAAATTAATGGACAGAGATCCCCTACATGGTCCATCAAGCCTTTCATGAAGAGAGAAAGAAACTACAAAGACATAACATTGGCACTCGTCTTTTCTCTACATTTCATTAACCAAAACAATTTTCTTGGACACCTATCACGTCCACAGGACAGAAATAATTCACTCACTGAAGAAGAAGCAGCTATTGTATACCACACCACAAAAGGAAACAGACTTCATTTTAGATATCAGCACGGATAACTCTCACATTGAAAAGTGATAAAAAAGAATTTGAAGATAAAATATGCAGTATTATATGGTAGTAACAAAATAAAATGGAATACTTTGAAGATATTCATTTATTTAACATTAGAAAAAGATATGCAAAAGGGGACTGTACAGAATTAAAACTGGTGCATACTCCTAAAAAGAGAGAATAAAAATGTGTTTGGTGAAGTGAGCACACTGGAATATGTGGTATGTGTGGTATGTTCTCTGAATTTTCTTTGTCTGAAAAGACTCAATATATGTCATATTACCACACAAACCAAGCACATGAGCTCTGTCTGCTCACTGGCTTTATTTAGCCGTTCCACAATACATACATATATTGTGATGTCATGTTGTACAACATAAATACATATAACTTTCTGTCAATTAAAAATAATTACATACATATGTGAACAAGACATTTGTTAATATTTGTTGCCAGTATAATGAGAATTTTGTTATTTTTTCTTGACCTGATTCATGGATTTATTATTATTTCTGTATTGAATTAAATGTGATGAGAAAAGGTACATGACAATCCAGCTTAGAATATCTGAAATTTGAAACCTCCCCTTCCATTTGTACATGTATATCTCCCAGTGTCGTGCAGCTCAAGGAGTTTAAAGACATTCAAACTTTTACGTGAACTATGCCAAAAGAAGTAGATATATTTTTAGAATTAAATAGATTATCTTTAACCTCCAGTTTCTCTTTATGTATATTCCAAGTTATCTACAATGTAGAAGAATTACTTTGTAAAAAGGAAAAAAGGAAATGTCCATTTGAATTTTTGTCTTATGCTGTACAGTAATATTTTTGCTACTTAGGTGATGTTTAATTATTTGAATCCTCATTGCCAATGTTCTCCTCTGTGGTACTTTACTCATTAGCTCTCATGAACAAGCTTTGTGCATTGTTGTCTTTTTATTTATAAATATTATAAACTTCTGATCATTGCATCCTTATATTGTCACAAATATATAGCTTTGGGTTTTACATATAGACAAGATTAAATGACCAACAAGCAGGAAAGTTTCAGACATTGACAAGAGTGGTATTGACATATATATATGATATATGCTATATATGATATGTGACATATGCTATATAGGACATATACTATAACTTGTAGTATATGGTGTACATCATTAATGTGTACATCATTAATATACACATGACATTTTTTCAATAGAAAATTTCAAAAAGAAAAAGATAATGGTGCACATATCAGAAACACTAGAATAGTAGGTAAGAAATAGGAAAAACTTAAGTTTATAAAATTCAGAAAATTGAATTTATAATTGATTTATAAAATAATTTAAGACTATTAAATTAAAAAGACCATGAATATGTCCTATACATTTTATTAATCTTTTGTCCTTCATTTTCCACACTGTCAACCTCCTACTCTTCAAACCTCCATAATATACTCTTTCTGATTCTTCATTTCCTCAGAAAATACTTCCCACTTTAGAAAGAAAAGCTCTTAAGGAGAATATTCTGATCATTGGCTATATAATCGGTCTTATAACCTCAGTCCATCTTCTCCTCTTCTGCCACACAAAATTTAGAAACTCTCATTCTCAACTAAGGAAAACTCTTCCCCTATTTCCTGTGGTTCTATCTTTCTTATTTATAATCGGATTTTTATTTCATGTTTCAACTTCCACCTGGGCTTGCTCTTTGGTCCAAATACAGGACTGATGGACTAAGCAGACACAGGATGAGGAGGAAAGCTGCAGCTATCATGGTGGTGGTTCAAAGAAACGTTAGGGAAACATGAGCTGATTGATTGACTGATTGATTGATAGCTGTCAATGCAAAAAAAAAAAACAAAGAAGAAGAAGAAGGGACCCAAATAGGAGGATCTTTGCATGCACTACCTGTATTCATCAGTTTATTAGGGCTTGGGGAGATTGAGGACGGTAATAATGGGCCTGGACCCTTCCCTTTTTTCTGATACTTTAGGAGTGGTTTCTCCATCACTTGTTCAGAAAAACTTCAGTATCTGGATCAGCAAGAATGGGGGAGGAATGGCACAGCTGACAGCCCAGCTGCACCTTCTGGTGGAGTAGAGAGGGTACCAGGTGTACTAAGGCAGACTTTCCCATTCAATCCTTGGGTCAGACCAAGTGGGATCAAATGGACTCAAGGTGGAGTGCACGACAACCTTAGCCAAACTACACTTTCCAACTGGCTATCCTAAGAAAAATAAATAAGAGTCAGGTGCTTCTACTAGGTCTCATGTATATGCTCTTCATTGGAACTTTTGCGAAAGTGAAATTCTTAATTTTCATGTAGTCAAATTCATAGAGTTAATTTATGGTTAGTTTTAGAAAATTTTTCTTCTCTAAGTTATGTTTCTGGGTTTTCTTCTAAAACTTATTAGATAATTATTCACATTTAGAAATAAAATATATTGAGTATGAAAGATATTTGTAAGTTTTAAAGTAAGAGTTAAGATTTATTTTTAAATGAATGTGTATTTGACCTTTATGGCAAAGACTATCATTTATTGACAATATTGTAACAAAAACTTTATTATGGCTCAAGAGAGTGCATATGAATGTGTCTTCACTGAAGGCTATAATTTGTTACATTTTTCTATTTATCTGTGTTGCAAAAAGCTCACTATTTTTTTAATCCAGAAAACCAGAAAACAAAATATTCAAATTTGTTATCATTTGAGTTTATCTTGAATTATATCCTAATTATTTGAAATTTTATTCCTTTATATTTCAACAGTATTATTAATTGCTTATTAATTTTTACAATCCAAATAAAATCTATTTAGACTCTTTCGTATTTATGGACAAATTCAAAGAGAGTTCACATTTTGTAAAATTATGTTCCAGTCTGTAAAGAGGGTATATTTTCTTTTCTACATTATGCTTATTGGCACATTTTGGATACATATAATGATCACATTCATTATATGGAATATGTACCTATACATGATATATCTCAATTGTTATTTTTTCTCATCCTCCTCTCCTCTCTTCCATTTTTCCCCTCTTATTTACAAAAGCTTTGTTTCTATTTTATATTTCTTTTCTTGTTTTTCCCTTTCTTCCTTATTTACTTAGAATTCAAAAAACTCTTCAATACGGTCTTGCAGTTTTAATTAAAAGGTTTATACATGACATTTTAGATACACTCTTAAGCTCTTAGTAATCTTAATGCTAATAAAATTATACAAATGTTTTTGTGTTTCATTGTATTTATAAGCATATATGTTTTGTATAATTAACTTGTAATCATGGTTTTACAAACTTTTCTTTTACATTTTAATAGGATGTCTGTATAGTCTTTTGGATGTCCTATGTTTACATTATTATCATCAGTAAATAATGTTGATTTTTATTTCTTCTTTTCAAGCATGCACAGATTTCATTTATTTTTCTCTTTCTATTGCACTTCCTCTGATCACCATTGCAATGTTAAACAGAAGGACCAATAGTAGACGTTTTTGTCCCATTTTCTATTTCAAAAGGAAAATTTTCAATATTTCATCACTAAGTGTAACAACTCTGATAGATGTTTCATAAAATTTAATTTTCAAAATAATAGGTTCATTTTGTTTTAATTTCATAAAATTCATTTTTATAACACTAATTTTATCAGATTTCATTTTGTGTAACTAGATTATCATAAAAATTTTAATATTTTGTGAAAAATATGCCCCATATTGACTAACCTTCAAATATCAAATATGTCTTTCTTTCCTGCCATAAATTCTTATGATTTTCTTTTATTATATATGGCCAGATTTAGTCTGTTAACATATTTTTAAATGTTTGTGTCTCCACTCATGGGGGACATTTGTCAAGCATTATAGTTGTTCTATTAGGTTTAAATATAGAGATTTATAGAAAATGTTGGTAATTGCTTTCTTTTGGTTGTTGTTCTATTCTTTGGAAGAGCTTAGATGAAATGGCATTATTTCTTTCTATTTGTTTACAAAGTTTACTTTCAAAGACAACTGGATCTGGTGGTGAGGAAATATAGTTTTGAAGAGGGTTAAATTATATTTTGTTTCAGGTTCAAGTACAGCAATTAAAATTTTGAAATTTCAATGATGTCTAAAAACAACATATATTTCCTACTCTTGATTATGTATCAAGTTTTACTAAATTTTTAAAGATCAAGGGCCCAATAATAAAAGAACTGCTAATGTACTCAAATGAATCAATGTGGCAATGTAGTAAGGAAGGCACAGTAATAACTTCACACAGGAACATTACTATAGTATGGAACATTAGTTTAAAAATGATTGTTAGAAAAATAGTCCAATTTATATTTTATTATAGAGTACCAAGCAAGTCATGAACAGAAAAAAAAACAAACCTCTAAAAATTCCTTTTAGTTAAATTAACAGTATCTTTTTAAAAGATAATATAATAAATCATGTTGGGATATTGTAGTATATAATCTACCCATCAGAATATAAAGATAATAAATAAAATCATGTCAATAGTGAACATTAGATATATATAATTCATCTAAAATCTAGTTTTTATAAACATCTTCCAGTGTGTCCTATATCAATTATTCTTTTAATTATTCTTATTAGATTACATTTCCAAAATGTAACCACCAATAAATTATTTTCTGCAAATAAAATAACAACCAGTGTTCTTTCAAATGAGCATGTAGCTATTTGTATCCTAACAGCTAATAGAATGAGATTTTAGGGGATATCTTAAAACACAGAGAAATATATGAAAGGAAAATTTTATGCCACTAGCATTATTAAGTTTTATGTGTTTTATGAAATAATTTGAACCTACCACAAAATTACAGTGAAATCTTTACTTTTTTGTTTATTTATTATTTTGTTATGAAATGAGAAAGTTTCTACTTTCACTCTATCCTGCAAAGATAAATTACAATACACAAGATATTATGAGAGAACTTTTTCAACTTATTTGGAATGTTTTGCTATTACTGACTTGTAAAACTGGTTAGTTGTACTGAGAATTATTCTCCAAAATATTTCTAACCTGATGGAAAATGAATCAATATTAACTGGTGAAAGATTTTACAACTTTGAAAGAGGCAGACAAACTCTGAAATTGGTCTCTTACTACTTGAAAGAAAGTCCCAACAGTGTGCAGTCTGTGGAATGAAGAATAAAATAACATGATCTTTGACATGTAATTGATTTTAGTTGTTGGAAGATGCTAAACTAATCAATAACAGTGATAATAGCAGGAACTAGCCTGTTATTTTTGGAACTTCACTAAAAGTATTATCTGTATTCAAAACAATGTGAAGGTAATTGGTATGATTTCTCCACCATGAAATGTCTGCCAAAATAGCTATGGTAGTGTACAAATCATGATATGCCCAAAGCAATAAATGATACCTAGTTGAGTATAAAGGCAGAGAATCAAACCTCCAAATTCAGTTAGACTGTTTGTGGCTACAAGTATAGAAGAGGCCAATATAATGGCTGAAATAAAGAAGTATATTTGCTCACACAGTAATGCTAGTGGTACATCTGAATCAATCTAGCTAAATCCAGTGGATCTGGTCCACATCTTTACAACTTCCCTGACTATGAATTAGTCTCTTTGCACCCCTAAGGAGACCTCCTTCATCAGAAAAAAATGTCTATGAGAGTCAAAACATCACAGTCATAGAGCACAACATTGAAAATAATGTCTTTTGGTGACTTTATTTTAGGAAATAGAAAACTCTTTCCCCATCCCCCAACAAAACTCTCTTGCATCTCTATATCTCAGAGTCAGACATAACCCAATTTTGATGCCAAAGAAATTTTTGCAGTTAATGTACTTAATGATTACTAGATGATTTATCAAAATTTTGTCTAGAACTGTGAATGAAGTAAGCTTCCTCTTTGCTCTGGTAGCAATATATCTGTATGATAATCTTAGATAATCTTAAACAAATCAGAATACTCTCAGTATTAGAAATGGAAAAAGTTTTATAAGTTGGCAAATAAAAATACTACTAAATCTAATTTTCATTTGTTTTTACAGATGTAATAAAAATTAGAGGCAAAAGGAAGATGGAATTTTTATCTAAAAAGAGAACTTGGAAAGAAAGAAAGAAAGAAAGAAAGAAAGAAAGAAAGAAAGAAAGAAAGAAAGAAAGAAAGAGAAAAGGAAAAGAAGGAAGGAAGGAAGGGAGGGAGGGGGAGAAGGAAAAAAGAAAGAAAGAAAGAAAGAAAGAAAGAAAGAAAGAAAGAAAGAAAGAAAGAAAGAAAGAAAAGAAAGAGTTAATGTTCCACTGAAATCTACTCCATATATCATATATCCTGGCATATTTTACATACTATCGTGAGATTCTTTTCTTCATTTAATTTATACTCCATTTAGGAAGACAAACAAATTAATATTGAAATGAACATGATAACTACATAATGTTAAAAATCAAGGAAATAAGCAAAGGAGGAAATACAGAATAAAAGATGAAAAAGTCAGACTAATTTTTTCAGAATGACCAAGGAAAGGGTAGAAAATTTCCAGAGGAGATGATTTAAACATGAAATTTGAAAAAAAAATTAAGGCCAATGAGGAGAAATATTTCAGTAAAAGAATATAAAAAGAATAAAAGCTCTGAGATATCTGTGCACATTATACACATACACACATATACACACATGCACACACACACACACACACACACTCACGCACACACAAACTCCTCTGTCCTGTGCTAATGGAGCTAGGATCTACTCTGCTAAGGTTAAAGTAGAATAGAAGAGATGCACAATCAATCAATCAACCAAGTAGGTTAGCATCTTGGACAAAAGTAAACAGATGAGAATGTTGGGGACTAGAAAAGGTATGATATCTTAAATGGAATGATGAGGGAGCAGGGTCAATGAAAATATAAAATTTGAGTGATACCAAAGAAAATGAGAAAGCAAGTCATTCAGATATCTGATAGGAAAGACAGTTTAGGTAAAGAGGAGAGCTTTCTGACATTTTTGATAAAAGCAAGAAGGCTGAGCCCGGAAGCAAAAGTACCAATTAGAAGAGCAGATGAGTTATTTCAGGGCAATTCTAGTCTTGCTGAGAACTTTGACATTTACTCTAAGTGACATCAAAGCCATTGAAGGATGAGGTGCATAGGAACAGTGTGATTTTCCTGGTATGATAGATTTAATATGATCACTCAAGCTACTGTGAAGTGAATTAGAATTAAAGGAGTAAGGGTAAAATGGTGAATGTTACTAGGAAAGTACTGAAAATGGAAGGTCATGGAGTACAGGGACAGAGTGGTACCAATGGAGGTATGAGGAATAGTTGCATTCTGGATATGTGTTAAAGAAAAAGCTAAAACAGTAGGCTTGTACATTACATATGAATATGAAAAATGTCTAAAGAAAAAATAACGCTTTCCAGATGTCTTAGGAAAATGACCATTTCTGAATATATACAAATATAAATACCATTAAAAGATAATTTTTCATGCTTCATTCAATAACTTGATCTTTAACAAAGGGAATCTATCAGTAATGAGATTAAATTATCTTTGGAAATAAATTATCTCGTGATAAGTAAAAAATGAGCAGATACACTATCATTGTTTTACAAGTATCTCTAACACAATAGTGTGTATCTTTGAATGAGTTTTCTACAGATGTACAATGTCTGAAAACATAGACATCACAATAGATGAAGAAAAATGAGAAATATTTTTAAATGATATTAAAAGACTGACATAGAACAGTCAATATGCAAATTTCAAATGAATTGAAAGGTTTTCATGTTAATGTAAATTTTTGCTCAAGTATCAAGATATTCACAGAAGAAAAGCTTTTACTATAACTGAGGAGTTAATGAATTTTTACATACTAAATACATATCATCGTTAGTATTCATAAAAGAATCATACCTTAAATAATACCTCAGATATCATTTACTATTACTCTCTTTCAATGACTATCTCAATAAATAACTACCATCCTAACATATAAAACCATAAATTAGTGTTACTATTTTAATATGCTGTATATGAATGAATTCATTCAACGTATCTTCCTTTGAGATATATTTATTCAATAGTACGATTAAGAGATTTATCTAGATTGAGGGGTACGGTTGTCAATCTCTTCAATGTATTTTGTGTCACATTTCATTTCCAAAATTGCCCATTACACTTTCTCTCAGCCCACATGATCTTCTGTAAATCCACTTTGCCTTTTTAGATACCCATGAAATCCAGTTTCCCTCCTCTTGAATCATGCTGACCTGAAGGACTTTTTGGTGATCAATAAAATATTTACTGAATAGAGTGTGACTTGTGACAGCCAAGGCTAGGTCAGAAGTATTGAAGAGTACATCTTGGTCTCTTGAATTACCAACTTTTTAAACATTGTCTCAGGTCTCATCTTTCTTAGTACACCTGTAATACTGAGATAAACCCAGGCAACCTGCATATGCTTCCATCCAGCAATCACAGCTGGACATGAAACACTCAAGTGAAGAAGTCAAGTCATCCCAATTGAGACTCAAGACATCCTGGAATGTAGATAATCTATCTCCTATCTCTGCTCTGCCCAGTTCCACTTTTGGATTCAAAATATCTGGAATCATAATGTTTGTTACTTTATTCCACTATGAATATGTATACAACCAAAAACAGCTGGAATATGAAATATCAGAGTTCTTTTAATGTGGTATATTTTGTCAGCTGTGAATGAAATTTTGCATTGTATCAAGGTTATCCTCTGATAAATATTTCAGGGAACCATATTCCCTCTGCCTGTTTAAACTGTGCATTTGTGTTGGGTATATGGACAGGAATAAAATACACAGGACACTAATTTATTCCGATTAGGAGACAGAGCAAAAAAAATTTCCAAAGTAGATTTAAAAATTTACATTCCTATGGGATGTATATGAATTTTGAGTATTCAAATCTTTAACCACACTTGACATTTTTTAAATTTTCATTTTAGTTTTTTCAGCGGATATAGAATGTTGTGACATTATAGTTTTCATTTGCATTTCTCTGAAGTCATATGAGCAAGATTTCTATATTTTTTTGGACATATGGGTATCTTCTCATAAATACTAAGTCTTCAACTCAAGTTTAGTTGAATTTTCTTTCTTTTTCTTATTGATTTTAAGAATGTTTTAGTCTATATTCTGGATATGGATATTAAACATTGATGTTTCTTCTCTTTGTTGCCTTTTTACTGTCCATGATGTCTTTAATGGTTGGAGATACTAATATTAACATAGTCCAGCTTATCTTTTTCTTTTTTCAAAATCTATGCTTCAACTTATGTGCATGTATTAATTTCCAAAATTTGTGTAATCATTATGTACTGCAAACATGTACTGATAAAAATAAAGATTTAAACCCTGAAGACAAAGTTTTCTTAGTCTATCCTCATATTTATATTTTTCCAGCACATTGGAATCTTTGTGAATGATGTGAAATAGAAATTGCTTGAATGTGAAAGGTGGAAGGTCACATGTCTACTATTGCTTATTGATAACCATGTATTGAAGATACTGTCATTTCCCAATACACTGCAGTTGCTGTCTTTGTCATAAATCACAATTGACTTTAAAGATGTCATCATTGCTCAACTGTACTTTTCCAGCAGCTTGTAAACTAGTCAGCCTGGGACTGTTCCTTTAATGTCATTTCTGAAAACTAGAAATCTGACAGTATAGTCCTCCAGTATGACATCTCTAATGGTTTTCAATGGCTAAATCAGTTTCCTCACTTCAAAAGTTAAAAACACAAAATCTATGGGTCTTTCATTAACCGAGGTAAATAAAAATAAGGAAAATAATTGATGGAGGGGAGAATTCTCAGCAATTTGTGCTTTTTAGAAATAATTAAAAGGAACTATAGACAGGAATTGAAGACCCTCTGGTTTATCAAATTCAGACAAAATTCCTGACCATAGCTAGAAATATACTTACTATTTATTTCATTTATGTTCAACTCAGTTATATCTTCATTTACATTTAATATTCTGAAAACACTCAACAACTTTAATTTCCAGTATAAATAATATGCTTCTTAATCCATCCATATATTTGCATTTACATAGCACATGTGCCACAACTGTAAAAGGTCATGGTGGTAAACCTCTACTGTGTTTCAAAATCCACCACAGCAATTACCCATACTGTTTGATTTTGACTGATATTGTTCTATTACTCCTTCACTTCCCACATAAAAATATCACTGTCACTGATTCAGTATTCTGGAAATGGAAGACAGTGACATTATTTCATATGTCTATCTTTCCTGAAAAAATCCCATGCCCCTTGATACAGGCCTGGGGCTATATTTGTATATCTTTGTATATGCAGTGCCAAGCACAATGTCAGATATGCACTACATAGAGCATATTTTAACTAGGACTAAGATCATATTAATATTAATTTATGAAAGTGTACTTAATTACTCAAAAACATAATAGCACATGATTAATTACTCAGAAACATAAAGACATCTAATGAAATTTGTAGTTACATATTGAAAACAACCAATCTATAGGAATCATATTAGAAAATCACAGCTCTATTTAATACTCAGCCTATGCTTAAAAAATTCTTATTTATTTTGAGGAAAAAAAATTGTTCATGATCAATTTCCGTCCTCTAGACTTATTTACAAATGGATCTGCTTTGTTTCTGATAGTCTGTCTAATACTGAACAATGATTAACAGACCAGTAAAATCGCACCGTGAATCACAGTCCCAATGCACACGTCCCTTCATTAATCTTGAAATCAATTTTACTCATCTGTACTTACTAAATATCAGTAAGAAAGTTCATCTAAATCAAGACTCACGCAAGTCTTTCTGAAAATACTATCTTAGAAAGTATTCTTAAAATTAGTGTTGGTTGGTTAGTTTTAAAATTGGTGAAGTTAGTTTTTTCAAGTTACACACATTCACAAGTTGAAATTTTTCAGTTTAGGAGCTTCAGCCAAGTAGAAAACCTATGAGGCACAGAATGTCAGTACTTTTACAATGTAATCAGATTCTAATTTGTTCTCTAATTAAGGTATTTCCTGAGCCTCTGCAGTTATTTTTTTTAGCACGTTGAGGGGTAGGAAATAATCGGTGAGCTTAGCCGGCACATACCAATGACGAATACATAGTGCTATTTAATAAATTCTCACCTAATTAATAACATTAGTTACCGTGCAAACTGTGCACGCCAAGCTCACGAAGCACCAGTGAAAATCAGAGGGACGGGTGCTGAGTGACAACAGGAATGAGAACAGGAACGGCGGGTAACATTAACATCCCGAATTACTTGGGGAATCGTTCAGTTTCATTTCTAATTTATTTTTTTTAACTCTACATACACTAAAGCTAGAGATTAAAAATTAATATCAGGCACTAAATTTATGAACTTTTCAACATGTATTCTTTTCGTAGAGAATTTATTATGGTATATTATATATGCGCTTTGCTAATTAAAGAAAATGAGTGTCAATTAAATTAAGTAATACGCTCAAGATTATTTATTTAACAAGTAATGTGAACTGGACCGAAAATACTAGTCCTACGTTAAATTAAGTATTTAATGTAACTCTTCACTTTGCTTCTATTCCACTGATGTAATAATGGTTATGGTATCTTACATTTTAAAGCTTAACAAATATGTACCCTTAACAAATGTGCAAGATATCATATACAATACATCAATGTGTACATACATTTACCAAATGCATAACATATATTCAAGCAGCATAATTTGTGATAGGTATAAACTAGAAATTAGCAAAATTTTCTAACAATAGCAGAATTGATAAATTGTATATTCACTTAATGAAAATAATACAATGCAAAGAAGTGAATTAGTGGCTTTTACGATCAATCAGATGGACTGGATGGACAGTATTTTTAAAGCAGCCATTCAAAGAAAACTACTATATGATTTCATTCATATACAGTTTCAAATCAGATAAAAACTATTAAGATGGTTGAAGAGCAGTATGATGATGGATTCTGGGTGTTGGTACTGTGCTACTTCTAATTTGAGTAATTGATTACAAGAATGTGTCCCTTTTATGAAAATTAATCAACTTATAACATATATTCTTTTCTTCTGTTAGAACACTTAAATAAAATCTATTCCCTCCAAAAGTAAATACAATAACAGATGTATGAAATATTATATTACATGAAGGAAAACGTTTCCTCTGATTTTGTTATTTTAATATGTACTTGGAATATAAACTGGCAATGTAAAATAGCAAGTGAATCAGTAATTCATCCAATATAACATCTGGTAAAGAGTTTGAAACCTAATTATGTCTAAATAACCTATCATAAATAATATCTCAAAGAGGATGTTTTCTTGATTCTAAATGTCTAGTAGAAGTTCCTTATCCTTTCAGATTTTCCTGAAGAGTGCTAGTGGTTAGGGATGATATAGGTGCTTTCTTTACGTCTTGTCAGATTTCCTACTTCCTTTGAATTAGTTCAGTGATGAATAGATAATTTCCTGTCTGCTACATCCTAAGTCAAAGGTATCATGAAAAACCCCTAAAGATCTTTAATTTTCACCTTAGAAAAAGGGAAATATTTACATAAAGTCCCTTCATTTACCACATTTACTAAAATTTAACTATCAGGAAAGTGTGTGGATAGAATTGAAACATCCTTATTCTAAAAGACCTCCAAAATTTTTGTCAACTGAGTCTTCAACCATCTTGTACATCTATTTGTGCTCTTTTCTTTCACTTTTTCCTCCTGTGCCAACTTTTTCTTCTCCTTCTCTTACTCCTCAAGAGAAAATGAAAGTAGGAAAGAAGAAGAGCAAAAGTGTATGGAGGAAGTAAGAAAGGGGAGTTTATCTTTGACTTTCCTGTGCAATGTATTTCAAACTCTAAGTTCATCCATATGGATCCCTCACTTTTCCTTCAAAAAGACTTCTTAGATTTCTCTGAAATAGCCAGTATTCATATAGATACACATTTTTCCTATTTATTATTTTGGAACTTGTCTTTTTCAATCAAGCTGAGTGGAAAGAAGCAATAAAAATATTCTATAGATCCAAACTGTGTACCAACACTGGAAAATATACAAAGCTATAATCTGTTTCAATTTTTAAAAGATTTACCTTTTGCATTTTTATTAGGTATAGTATATCCAACATTAATTTCTAGTGATGTGAACAAATTCACTATTTCAGCATCACAATAAAATGAATAGAGATGAATAACATATGTTCAAAGCTATTATTAGAACACTATCTTATATAGAGGAAAATGTTTTTTTCAATTATTCTAAAAAATTTACATTCATTCACATACTCCTGAGACTTTGGGTATAATTATATATAAGCTCATAACTTATCATTAACAATAGCAGAAAAGTAAAAATTATAATTATATATCAGTTTTTATAATGTTTAATCATTATTCAAATGTACTTTTTTAAGTATGCATACAAATTTTGGAAGAAAATATATGACATACATTTAAGGAAATGTTTCTTCTATGAATTTCATCTTGACAATTAAACAAATATTCTTAGATAAAAGAATTTAGTTGCTGGGATTCAGCAACATATTTATGGATTCACCAGCACTTATTTGTGTGTCTCTACATGTAGGAAGAGTATTTTAATGTAATTTTAAAAATAGAAAATCAATAGATATTTCAAAAGTTAACTATATAAATGACAACATATGTATTTGATTTATCAAAGCATAGTAATTAGTAATACTCAGAGCAAGTTATTTTTCTATGTCAAAAATTCCTTAAAATACTTTACACTTTAATACAACTTGCTACAGTCTCAACTAATAAAATTGTGTAACTTGATTTTATATACATATATATATAATACATATATTTGAGACACGGTCTTGTGATGTACTTCAGACTGTCCTGGAACTCACTATGAAGCCCAGGCTGGCCTTGAACCATGGTGATCCTCCTGCCTCAGCCTCTCAAGCTCTGGGATGCAGAGGCCTGCACCACCATGCCTGGCCCTAACCTGTTTTTTAACTGTAAATATAATTATTATTCTTGTGTATAGTTGGTATTTTCTAAGATTTCCTTACAGAGTTACCAATCCATTTTTATTCCATTCTTTCTTGCCTCATAGACATTACTTTTGTGATCATTTTCATGTCTTCGATTAAGTGTATCTTTCAAATTTCCTTCACTAATGACAAACCTCATGTAGGTATGGAAATATATTTTGTGATATGGATTCCTAGGTTGTTTTTTTTCGTTGATATCCTGGCTTCCATGGTTGCTGTTTGAAACAAGCTTTCAGTCTTACCATCTCTCCTTTGAATGATATTTTCCCTCTTACTATTTTTTAATTGATGTTTCTTTGATTTTGTCACTGCTTACATGTAAGTTTTTCTACGTATTTTATTTGGAATTATCTAAGAATTTTGGATGTGTAGTTATCTAAGAATCTTGATAATCTAAGATTCTTAGATCTTGGGTGCCCTTTCATTCTAAACTATTCTCACTCTCTGTCCCTTTCTTCATGTGCTGACCCATTTTTGTTGCTTTACTTTTTGAAAACAGATTTTTCTCTTTTGGTTGCCATGCTGCCTAACTTCTCTCATTTTGTGGTCTTTGTCACTATTTGCTCATTCTGAATACTGTACTTTTGCTACACTCTCTTCCAATTCCTTTTGTGTATTACTAGTTGCATTTAACAACCTTGAAAACACATCCATTCAATATTTTATATATTCTATTTATTTTTCAAATATGCTATATCACTGCATTTAGTTTCAAAGTTTTGCATAGGCTTTGCATACCTTTTAAAATGAATTTAAACAGAGTACTCAGAGTTGAATAGTTTGTGTCTGATAACAGATATTCAAGGCTTGGTACATCTATGTCCACTGTCTTTTTTAAAAAAAATAGCTGGTTGTCATTCGTGGTCTTTGTTTCTTTTCAATAAAGTTCAGGATTTTGTTGAAAACATTTTGTGGAAATACTTTCAGGCCTAGGATGGTTTACACAACCAGAAAGCAGCAAATTAATTTTTCTTTTGTAAATTTAGTTCTTATTACTCAGAGGGTTTGTCTTAATATAGAGTATCATTCTATTACAACACAGGAAATAAATGAAGGAACTTATGCCATTAACTCTTAAATATAATCTCTTAAATAAAAATAAAATTCTTATTAAAAATGGATGGTAAATGTATTGAATCATTCTCTAATGTTCAAGATTTAATACTGATTTTTATTCTGTGGGAAGCATAGTGGAAAGAAATTTCTGTAGCTCTCCTTTATTTTCTCTTGCTTTTAGGGTGTGTGTGTGTGTGTGTGTGTGTGTGTGTGTGTGTTTGTGTGTGGTGTTACTTGGGACTTAGCTAAGGGCTTTCACAATGAGTTACATCCTAGGTCTTTTTTTTTTTTTTTACTTTGAAATGCTGTCTCACTAAGTTACTAAATTGCCCAAACTCAGCTCAAACTGGCAGTCTTCCTAAAACAGCATCGCAGAGTGCTGGGATTATAGGCATGTGCCACCATGACCAGGTTTTTTCTCCTGCTTTTAAAATTTTTCTTCTACCTCTTATTTGGGGCATAATTTTTATATCCCCTTTATCTGAATCTATATTTTAGATTTTAAAATATTTTTCTTAATATTTTCATTTAACCTCCTTATCATTTGTCTTTCTCAGTAGGTTAGTTAAACCCACTGAGGGCTTCATTAAAAGGGTCCGCAGGCAATGTCACAAGTTCCTATTTACTTTCTGGGGCAACAGAAACATTCTTTGTTTCTGTGTTTTGACACAGTGTCTAGTTATATTTCCCAGGCACTCTTAGGTTCAAGAGACCCCTGCCTCCAGCCAACCAAGTAGCTTGGACTACAAATGCTCTCCTTTGCGTCTAGGTAAAATTCTGCATTTTCAATGAATATTTAAGAAAGCAATCTGAGTAAGCCCAGTTATATAAAGGGGAAAAAAGGTAAAAAATGGATAAGGCTTTGCTTTTTAAGTGCACATAAATGCTGCTACTAGAAGAAAACACAATTAGACGGAAGGTTTATTAAGATTTTTAATATATTATTTAGCCAAATTAATGGACTTAGTGCTTATAGCAGTATTTATTTATAATGTTTTATTTCATTTTAAAAGTTCAAAAATACACTACTTGCACTGAAAACATTTTCACTAATATCTTTAGAGAAAGTCCTACTTGAAATAAATGGAAAGAGGATGAAGTTTAAAAATTTAATTCCTCTTACTCTAAACCAGTGAGGTGGAGAAAAATGAATGAATATTAAAGGTATCTATGCTCATAATTTATAGGTCAGAATAGTAAAGTCCAAACTGATAAATTATTCAAGGAAAATCTAAGACAAGCTCAGAATAAGATCTCTATAATTAAGGGAAGAGTGTGAAATAATAGAAATGTTACTGCTAATTTTCTGCTTCTTCATCCTTAATATGAAATTTTTTTTAACTTTAGTTTCTGTGTCTGTTCAATGGGAGCAAAGATACTTGTCTTTTAAACTATTAGAAAAATCTAAAATTACATATGTGAAACATTAAACATGTACTAAAAATTTGAGAATTTATTTCTCCTGTTTTAACACAAAATTCCAATGTTCTTGGTAGTTCATGTATGAAAATCTTATTTAAAACTGTATGAATTCATATTGTGTTTAATTTATTTAAACAGTTGTTTACTAAATGCAGGGTGTATTATTATAGGCACTGTTGGGCACTCAGGGTTAGTAGAAGGGATGTGTAATTCATACAAGCAACAAGCCTTGTCTGAATACAGAATAAATAACAACTCACACATATATACAATACTATACCACAATATGCATAGTTACTATTTATAAATATTGGTGAAACACATTTTCCAAGAGAGTTTCATTATCCTATGTTCACAAAATGGTCACTACAGATTAATGTGAATGGAGGAAAAATTGTTTCCTTAACATATATCAAACTGTTTATGTTTAGGTTGGCAAAGAAAGGAAGGATTACAAGGAAGAAGCTGAAAATTAAGTTCAAAAAATATCAATGAGCATTTAGTCTAAGCTGGGCACTAAGTAGAACTAAGTGCTGTGTTAAGAAGATGTGTTTTTTTTTATAAAATGGAGTACTACTCAGCCATCAAAAGTGAGAAATTAGAGACATTTATTGCTAAATGGATCCACATTGAGGTGATACTCTTAAGTAAAATAAATAGGAACCACATGCAAATACCAAATAGTTTCTCTAGTGTGAGAAACTGAAAGTGTAAATATAATGTGAAAACAGGATAATGTGAAATAGGAAGAAAAGGGGCAAAGGGGAAGGGGAAGTGGGAGGGGTAGGGGAAAGGAAAGGAGGGAATGGAATTGCTATGAGAAAAGGAAAAAAGGAAACAAAGTCTTTGTAAATAGGGAGGGTTGGAGGGGTTGAAGGGAGGGCAGGGGAAGGGGGAAAAATAAGAACCAAGAGAGATTATGTTAAGGTGCATATCTCCAATGATGAATGTCATTATATTGTACACTTAAAATGTACCAATAAAAGGATATACAAAAAAAAAGACTTACAGTGCAGTCAGGATTCTAGACACTCGACAGGTGAAGATGTGTGTGTTCTCTGATAGGAAGAGAGAATATGAATGTAGCTCTCTCCCCACAGCTTGCATCAGGTAGAGAACTATTTGTCTATCCATCCAAGGTAGAGCACATGATATATGCAGACCGGTGATTGTAGCTCCCTGAATTCCCCTTCTACTGAAGAGGAAACACCCTGAAGGTATCAACCTGCCTTCCCAGGCAGGAGAACACAGGAGGCGAGCCTTAAAAGTAAGACCTTTGGTTTTCATTTTGTTTTTTGTTAACTACTTACCGGTGAATTCATTCAATTATCTTCAAAAATATTTGAGTGAAATTACTGTTTATAAGCACTAAAATAAGATTTACAGAACTTGTTAATCAGTAACTCTTCTTTCATAAAACCTGGATTTGCTATACATTTGAACCATTCCTATGTCTTGCTCACTAATACTCTTAAAAAGGATAAAGACAAAGATTTTTCTCTGAGCTTATTACTCCCACAAATCATATCTTATCTTTTGACCTCAACTCTACTGGTTTCCAATATCTTCTAACACTTGCTAAATTCTGTATGGAAGATATTGTGAGGATAAAACCTAGTGTTGGATGATTTATTCTCATTAAACTTATTATACACCTAGTATGCAAATTCAGATGTGAAATCCTAAGATAACTTTATTTTAAAAATATAAAACGGCTTTTCCCACGTCTTGCCTTCCTATTACTATTTAAACCAGGATATTAGTCCAATTAAGACATGTAATGAATCTAGAGATTGGTTTTTTAGAACAAAGTAGGAATTTAATGAAGATGTATAAGAGCATGAAGTATTTTAACCTTTTTAGTAACATCTCTATCTGAAAAGAAAATTTATTATTCATTCAAAACATCTCCTTTAACTTCTAAGTCCCCCCAGCCCCAGGTCACTAAGCTATCACTTATCCAAAGAATTGATAACATTTATGTATGGTGATTAAATAATCATTTTATAATTCCAAAGAATGGATAACATCTATGTATGTGATTTCTACAATTCACATATACTCCTATAGAAAACGTATTTCAATAAAATTCCATTTTGTTTCTGGATGGTCAACTATCTTAGTTGAAAAACCGAATTGAGAGAGCAACAACTTGACTCCATTTATCTAACACTCCATCGTTTTGAGGCATGCTGGTATTATGAACACTCTACAAGGAGAGATCAAAAATCCCGTGAAGGTTTTAATAAAAACATTCATTACAATAAAAGACACATTTTCATCAATCCCCCTCAAAATACATCCCCTCCCTTCAAACACACTTATCCCATCATTCCTTCCACTTTCTGAGCCATTTCTGAAAGTCCTCTTGTGTGTCTTTAGTTTCACTGTCCAGGTGCCTCGGTGTCCACAATCAATTCAAAGTGTTTACCTTTCATGGTCATTTTGACTTTGGGGAAGATGTGGAAGTCACATGGTACCAGGTTGGCTGAATGAGCTGGATGAGGACACACTATTATGTTTCTATTTCCTTGTCATTCCATCGCATGGCACTCAGCTGCTGCATTCACTACTTTCTTTTTTATCACAATTCTTAAAGCCATTCAGAAAAGAGGACTTCCTGAACTGGTCCACGAGAGTTACCCAGTGCAAATGAGAAGTCACATTTTATGGGATAAGTGTGTTTGAAGAGAGGGGGGATATTTTGAGGAGGATTGATGGCAATGTGTCTTTTAGTGTAATTTTAAAAATTTAAAATATTGACCATGTATTTTGATAATGTCTTGTATTTTCTTAGGAGGTAAAACCTACATGGCATGTTTTACCCAAGATAATGTCTCCTTTTGATCAGATATGTTATTTTCCAAAACAGACTTCAAAATTTTTATTCATTTTTTTCAATTTTGGGTGACAACTTACATATTGATCTTTTGATTTATTAATCTTTATGTATTCTGTGATGTAAAGAATGTAACTGAATATAACCAGCCTTTCTCCAAGCTGATTTCAGGAGTGCTATTGAATCTTTGCACAGTGACAGGAAAACTTTGAGACACATGGCTAATAATGTCTACCCCCACAGGCTCTGTCACAGACACCAAATGATTCTTTGAATTTACAGCAAATATATGTTATGGGCTATGCAGTCTCTTTTAATTTATTGCAACCCCCTGTGCCAAAGGTTAAATATTTGATATATTTGGTAATTTTGATAATTTTGGTTAAAAATATGAAGGATATAATTCACAACTAGAATAGTGCTAGTAAGCTCTGTCATCAATAAGCCTATGGGAACTTACCTCACGCAATTGAAAGGAAATACAAAGAAATATAAAGATGTTTACACTTTTGTGGCAATGGAAATCAGAAATTCATATAGCAAAAAAGCAATAAAATAAATCAAATAACTATCAATATTATATGTATATGATATATGATGAGAATATATTTTATAAGAGAATAATCTGTATAATTAATAAACAAATATGAGTGGGTTGTATTCAGGTAAATGAGGATAAGGTCACATTTTCTGACAGCGATCAAACTATATTGGCTATGGCAAGTATTTGCTATATCTAAATTATTATTAATTGGTTAAATGCACAAAATAGATTACATTTTAAAATTCTGTATAAAATTAGGAAAAGTTTTAGCTCATTTGATGAGTTGGGCTACAAATGTGTAGGATTTCGCTTGTTCCATCACACCTTTCATCACAGTATAGGAAAACATCTAAAAACCAAACAGGAAAGCATACATTGTAATAAAACTTTTGATCTATCACAGTCTTGCTTATTATTGTCATAATTTTTCTTACCTTTTTTAACATAGCAGCAAAACAAATCTGTCTGTATTTTAACCACAACAACAAACAGCTAAACAAGACCATAGTTTTTACCCATCTGTGTATTTTAAATCAAAAGAAATGAAGAGGAAGAAGTATTGTTCTTCCCCCCAAAAGCAGCCAGTGACTAATCCTCCTATGTCTATCTACTGAGATTTGAGAAATAATCCTGTACTCTTTGGTTCCCTGCAGCCTCTGTTGACACTTGTTATTTGTGATAGGAGATGACTGCCAAAGTGGTTCTTAAATAGAGTATTTAATTCACTGAAATGATATAAACATTTCCTATAAGAATATCAAAACAAAAAATTCTGAGATCCTAGATATTGCTATAGAAATATTATCCCTTAGTATTTAAATTTAACTTTCTAAGGTGATTTATTTATTCAACCTATAGAAATTATGGTAAATTACATTTCTAAATTAACAAATAACCATCATTAAAAAATGGAGTATCCCCCTAAGACCTAATTGGTATGGCACATCTGTATTAGTTCAGAGTAAGAGTCCATTGTTTCAAAATTGTGTTTTGCCTTGGCTAATGCTAATAACCATGGAGTAGACTATTTTAGTACCCTCGGTGTCTCTGTGGTGATAGTACCCTCTATCAGCTTTGGCAACATGCTGAGAGACTAAAACGATCAGAGAAAAAAGGGGAAAAAAAATTTAGAAGTTGCAGCCCCTAGCAATATTCCTTAATGGGTGAGGGACAGAAGTGGCAAAGCTCATCACAGAGCTGCAATGCGCATCACACTACAACTCCAGGACCGTCCCGGAAACTGTGACACCTCCGGGCACTCTTTCATTTCAGATCGTCAGCCAAAGCATGGCACCAAAGGCCAGGGAGAGCCAGAAAAATCGACCTTCTGTCAGCAGCCAAAATGACCTCATAATCTTTTCCTATTTGAAAATTGTTAGGAAGCTGTGAAAAGACTTCGGAAAAAGGAATTTGGTAAAAATATCTTTCCCAAGATTCTTCCAAGACACTCACTATATTCAATAAATATGCAAGAAATGTGTGTTCATGGATAATTAGGGAAAATAAGACAAAGATCATTTGTTGTTTACAGCGTGCAAAGAACTACAAGGGGTGATCAAAATATACAGTGGATGTTTAAATGTAAAAAGAAAAATTACAGTGAAAGGCACAATGCCATGAATTGCCTTCAAAAAAGTCGTGCTCACTTCAAATCAACACATTTATCCCGTTCTTCATGCCACTTTCTGACGTAGATCTGATAGTTCCCTTTCATGAGTGCCTTTCTGAGGTGTGATCAAAGATATGATGAATTCTGATGCCAAGTGCCATCCAGTGGAAAGGTGGGCTCATAAAAACAGTAGTGTGTGTCCTTATCCATCTTGTTCACTAGATCTGATAGGATGCCACTTCGGGCACTTCCTCGATATCAAAATGACCATGACAGATACATGTTTTGAAAGGATGCAGGACATAGAGACAGCCACCACAATGTAACTGAAGATTCATGAAAGAGGGTTTCCAGAACTGCTTCCAAAAAATGGCAAAAATGATAGGATGGATAAGTGCGTTTAAAGTGAGGGAGGGGAGATTTATGGCACTGTGTCTTTTACTCTAATAATATTTTTAAAACTTAAACATTCATGGTAACTTTCTATCAAGCTTATATGTTAAGAACTTCAAATGGATAATTCTCCTTAATAATCACACTAACACCGTCAAACAGGTACTATTATTCCCCCCCCCTTTTACAAACAGTGGAATAAGATGAAATGAAATTAAGTGGCTAGTCAAAGACTAAATAGCAAATAGATGACAGAGATGGAGTTTATGCCATGCAGTCTGATGCTGAAGATGATTGTTTTTCTAATTATAATACTCGCGGTGTCTTAGCTATTTTCTTCATTGCCAGGACACAATACCCGACAGCCATAGGTTAAACGAGGAAAGGTTTATTGTGTGGAGGTTCGAGTCCAAAATCCATTGGCTCTGAGGCAGGGTAGCATGGCAGAGGGGGGAAGCAGAGGAGGGCTGCACAAGGGCTGGCTGTGGTCAAGGGAGGAGGGAGGAACCTGACCCTTCCAGGCCGTGTGTCCAGTGAGCCACCTCTTCTGACCAGCTTCTTCCCCAGAAGCACATTTAGCTCTAAACTCATCAGTGGACTAATCCATATCACACCCCATGATTCAGTCACCACCTAGAATCCCCACCTATGAGCAAATGACACTTTGAGAGGCACTAGATGTAAACTATAAACACTGTGTTAAAATAACGTTAAAATGTAACAATTCAAATCCTTATCTCTCCAAATTAAGTAATTAAAGATCTACTCTTTACTCCAAATATTTGCTACAAAGATTACTTGTGATAAATAACTGTTGAAAAAGATTATTTGACCAACAATTAACAATTTATATTCAATACACTTTGTTTAATAATATCTTTATATCTTTGGTGCTCTCAATATCACATAATTTTCTCCATGCAAATCTATTTTAATTATCCTTTCTCAGTTTCTTTCATAAAATTATATAGACATTTCTTATTGTTAATATATTATTATTCAAACAGATAATTTGGAAATAATTATGTTCCTTTGTGTTTTGGAGTTAAGATGGATCCATTAGGCAAATCTTGTACATTTCCTAAGCAAAGCACTATGAGTCTATATCACTGAAGGAATCCATTTGCTCTGTCAGAGCTTAATTGTTTCTTGTAAAAGTAGCAGCAGTTCAAAAATATAAGGAGACAGTTTTCTAAAATTCATCAAGAGATAAATATAAGTACAAGTTTGAATACCTGTGACCAGTCCAATAGGTTAAAACTGAAAAAAAAGTTGTTTTATGAAAAACACTACCCACTGGACCAGGATTTTAAAAAAAAAAGATATTAAATATATCTAGAAATGATTTTTTTCAAATTCATTTTCATGTTTCACTTTATTATCTTACTAATGATTGTCAATAAAATTAACCCATTGTTTTAATTGGATTTTACACATTTTGTTAAAGAATGATTATTGCTTAATTAAAAAAAAACTATCACGAATTTAGAGTAAGCCCCTTTACCAAGCTATTTGAATAAAGCCTGTCAAGGAGAGTGAATAGGTCATTACTAGGAACATAAACAACTGTGTTATCTTGCCATCAAGTGGTAGTTTCTGAATTGCATTGCAGATCCCCGTGTTTTCTCATAAGTGTATCTTCTATATCATCTTTGCTTTGCTAAAAATTGTTGAACTGATTGTAAAAATAAAATGAGAAGCTAATAATGTATGTTTTCTAAAAAGTGGTCAGATTTAAGAGTTACTTATGATAAAAGGAGTTGGCGTTTGTGCTTCCAAGTTTACTTAATTAATTCAAATTCCATCAGGTTTTTAAATGTCTAGGATCAACCCAAGCTGATTAAGTATAAGTACTCTAAGAGCTTTTTGGCATAAGAAGCCATGGTATCTTATTCTCTCCTTTAATCTATTAAAGGTTCAATTTGGTCCTCTAAAATGTCATGATGGTGCCCTTACCCCCAGTCCTTTTGCATGTGACATTATTTTGAGCTAGAGTTGGTGCAGATAAAGATGAGGTTACAGTACAGTGGTCCTCTCGGGGAGTACTACTCATGCCTTCGTGTGGAGAGAGAAACATATATGCAGAAATCACAGAAAATAGCTGATAGGAAGATACACAAAGGAAGGGCCCTGAGAAGACTTATGCAGAGAGTGGAGAGATCCAACCACAATCCAGGGATATCAAGGATTGTCTGTAATGACCAAGAGCTGAGAGAGACAAGGAAGAATTTCTATTTAGAGGTTTCTGAAGGCCCAACTGGCACCTTGGCTTCCCACTTCCTAACTCCAGACTTGGATTTCAATAAATTTCTGTTGTTTTATGTCACCCTTCTGTGGAACTTGGTTATAGCAGCATCAGAAAACTAACTTAATTCCCTTTCAAAATTAAAGTGTTTGTGCCAGATAACTAGTTAGAGACTAGTACTGAGAAAGCAAAAATTTATGGAGCACTTAGATAGAGCTCTCCCAGAGAGAAAATCTTTATCAAATTATTAGTTTACACACTTATCTAGGGATAAAAATCAACATAGGTTTCTTTAGGTTCAGAGATGTTAAAGTCAGGGCGCAGTTGAGAATAAACAAATAACAAAAACATCGGCAAAGCAATTGGTGTCACCACCTGTGTTCACTAAGTGGCTTTTTCCAAAGGAAAAATGAACCTCTTCTGCTTGTATGACAAGTGACTGTTGTGCAGGTTGGAGCAAGGTGTCATCATCAACAGAGTCAGATGCCCCACAGGGACCCACAGATAGGAGCACACTTTCTTTGATGATCTTACTTGAAGACAAAAGTTTCCAGATCCTTGAGAAGGATAGTGTGGACCATGTCAGCTGGCAAGATTTTTGATGTTGTTTACATCTTAAAGGCCCAGAAAAAATATGCAATTGAAAACCACTACAGAAAATGCTGAGGAAATCACCTCTGAGATGGAGATTCTGAAGGTCTTAGGGGCCCTAGAGGCAGAAGGAAACCTGTCTATGTTTAGATAAACTGAGGGGAGGGTTAACGTGGGTCCCAAATGCTTACCTTATTTCTGCTTTTTAAACTAGCTCCAGATATTGTCTCACAGGAGAACATAACATGACCTGACCCAAGATAATATCCCCATCATTGAGCTTTTTTTCTCCACCCATTCTTCATCACTGCTACTGTTTTAGATTTTAAACTTGATTCTGGGAGTTAAAGTACTTCACTAATTGCAAACTCTGAGAAACCCTAAAATAACTGGAATATTTATTCCTAATCTTGTGTACTTATTCCTAATCTAAGACAAATGCCACCATCTGTATAAGAGGTGAAGAACTTGTTAGAGACTGACCTGAGAAGACAAGAACATTCTTTCTATCAAATCTCTGCTGTTAACCAGATCTGTGATGACTATTTAATCAATCAATTAAAGTTAAATTAGGGAATGAGGCTCCTTTATCCCCTGTCCATGGTGGTTTGTTTTGGTAAATAGGCTTGCCAACAGAAATGTTTTCTTATTTCCTCTTTTGCTTTTAATTGAATGTACTCCTAAAGATATAGAAAGGTATAGTAACAGAATGATCACTCTATTTATATAATATGTTCTTCCCATACAGTTTGTGGAGAAAAAGGAAGTGCCACAGACAGCTATTCCCTCAGGCAGTTTTTCTTGGGTCCTAATTACCTAGGCCATTAAAGGTGTTATTTTGACTATAGCCTGTGGGTATTTATGTTAGAAGTTTCTAATAGAATGGAATAAACAGTAAAGTTCATAACCCTTACTTGTTAATACTTTTGCTCTAGAAGCATTTTAAGATCTGTTGAGTAAAGTTTCTTTACACTGTTAGTATTGATTTTGTATAGCATTTCTCCAGAAATTTTTAATTTTTAAATATCAGAGAAAAATGGCAGAATTACATATGTGTGTATACATCTTAGAAGTTCATTGCTCTAACCTATGAAATTGAAGTGGAAATTTAAATTCAGAATAAGTACCACATATGTGTCCCATATTCTGATTGTATCAGAACACTTTCAAAATATCTTTTTAAATCACTACCAATTATAAGTTGTTTAAACGATCCCAAGCAATTATTTAAATTAAACAACCAGGAAAATGGCAATTATTCCAGTCCTCACACATTGATGGTTTCAAACAGTATCTTCAGATGCTATTAATGAGTCTGAAATTAGAACAAGTTTAAATCCAACAGTAAAGCATTCACTGACTTTAGAATAGCTAGAGGTGTGTGTTTGTCTATTTTGTTTGGAACTTTCTCAGGATAATATCTATTTCCAGTTTGAGGCCAGCCTGGGCTACATAGTGAGTTCAAGGCCAGTCTGAACTACATAGGGAGACTGTCTCAAAATATAAAAATAAAAAAGAAACTGAAAATCATGTAGTAAATTAGTATCATTATCTCATGTTTTACTACGTGATCATTTGTTATAAAACATCTATTTCCCAAGTCATTTTGAACTGACAAGAATTCATTCTAAGCATAAAACATAAGCAAGGCCTATGTAAATTGTATTTTGTAAAGTTCTACTAATTTTCTGAAAGTAAGCTGTAGATTTGGCTTTAATCTCTTACTAGCAATATCAAGATGGTACTATGAGCAATTTTTAAATATCCATTTCTTAGAAGAAATACTATTTTATACAAATCCCAGAGGAAAATCTCTTCTTTAAAAAATTTGGATTACCTTTATGAAAGTTGCAATTTAAATACTCTTGAAGGAAACAGTGAATCTTAAAAGACTCTATGTGACAGTGAAAATAATAACTTACACTTATAAAATATTTTTACATGCCAAGCACTGTCTCAAGGTCTTTATATATTTTAACGCATTTAATTTCTGCACTAATTTTATGAAATAATTATTTTTAGTATCCCTGTGTAACAGACAAGGGAACTAAAAAGAGATGTTAAGTAACTTTTCTAGGGTCAGAGTTGCTAAATAGGGAAAATGAAACAACAAATTCAGGAGCTCCAAATTTGTAGCCCTTTCTGCCACATTAACTGCTTTCTAATTTAGGATGGGCTAAAGCATCATTACCCAATGGAGAAAACTGACATTTATTAAAGCATTTTATTAAATACTAGGCCAAGCACTGAAGTAGTCCTGGAAAGACCATGAAATACAAGGCAGCCCTGGGGGGACACAAGCAGAGCCTAGAGAGAGGGCTAAAAACTCCTTACAATGAATTTCAATTAGCACCCTATCTTCTTGTGAAGTAACCAAAAGGCAAATGCTTTCACAAAGGGGCATAGGCCCAGCCCATTATGTCCTCTCACCTAACAGTGCAGAAACTGGAAAATCTTGCTGGCCTTGAATGACCCTGGATTTGAAAAATTTGGTGAAGTTGGAGGATACAAGGTCAATTTTCATAAAAGATACAAAATCAGTAGCATATTTGAGCATCAATAATAAGATTGCTGAAAAAAAATCATGAAAGCAATCTCATGCACAATAGCTGGAATAAAATAAAATAGGAACAAATTTAAGTACGAAAATAAAGGACTTCTATGATGAAAATTACAAAATTCTGATGGAAGAAATTGAAGAGGACATTAAAAAACCAGAAAGACAATGTTATGGCTGAGTTCTAAAATGTCCCTCAAAATCTTATGTGTTTGGGAGGCGATTAGATCATCGGGGCACTCATTAATGAGTTCAGTTGCTGAATGTGTGGTTAGGAGGTGGGGCCTGGTTGGGGGTCTATCACTGGTGGTGCGATCTAGAAGGGTGGATTCTTGTCCCCAGCTCCATTTCCCTCTTCACTTTCTGCCTACTATGGAATGAGCAGCTTTTCTCTGCCATGTTCTTCCCCTACGCTAGTTCTACCTTGGAGCCTGCTGACGATATCTTGAATTCCTGAAATAGTGAACTAAATTAAAATTCACCCCCTTTAAGTTGTGAGTGTTGTGTATTACATCCCAGCATGGGAAAGATGATTAACACAAACATCCCTGTTCTTGCATTGGAAGAATTAATATTGTTAAAATGTCCATGCTATCCAAAGTGATTTACAGATTCAGTGCAACCCTCTACCAAAATACCAATGACATCTTTCAAAGACCTGAAGAAAAACAATCCCAAAATTTATATATAAAAGACTCTAAATGAAACAAGGTCAATGTGAAGCTATTTCCACAGCTTCTTTATGCTGGAGTGATATTTCCACACCAGGACTTGGTGCCAATAAAATTTCATCAGAACCAGATTTTCAACATTTTTCTAGTGGGCCAAAGCCTGGCTAACTATACATATGCATATTTCCTAGCTTTTTTTTTTTCTACCTCTTCAATATTAAAGTTCTTCTGTGCTTTCCAGAGAATGGACTAGCTTTCCTTCTAATTTGGCCAAAGTATAAGTAAATACATATTTCTTTATTGTTGTTGTTTTTTTGTTTGTTTGTTTAGTACTGGGGAATGGAACTCAAGGTCTACACATTGAACTGCATGCCTAATCCTTTCTATTTTTATTTTGGACTGTCTTAGTTTAGTGTCACTCTGTCACTAAATTACCTAGGCTGGGTGCAAACATGCAATCTTCAACAGAGGCTCAGCCTCCCAGAGTGCTGGGATTAGAAGCATGCATCATCACATCCAGCTTCATATTTCTAATTTCATGGGCTTCATACTCATGATTTCTTTGTACTCATGATTTCTGGCAAGTGGATGGATCCACATATTTGGAGCCCAGATTCAGGCCTCTGTCCTGGCTGCAGGTGACGTGAATAGTCAAAACAATCTTGACTAAAAAGAACAAAAGTAGAAGCATCATACTACCTTTCCTCAAAGTATACAATGAAGATAAATTAATCAAAACAGCAATCTCAGCATAAAAAGACAGACACAAACCAATGGCAAAAAAAAGAGTGTCCAGAAATAATCTCATGCATTTATAGCCAATTAATTTTCACAAAAAGTACCAAAATATACATTAGAACAAGGACAGCCTCTTCAATAAATGATGCCAAGAAAATGGATATTTGCTTGCAGTAAGAACATTGAAACTTGACCCTCATGCTTCACCCTGTACAAAGATCAATGAAAACTGGACCAAAGACATAAATATAAAACCTGAAATATGAAAGCGCTGGGAAGAAACTTAGAGGTAAAATTTCAAAACATCAATATAGCAGTGATTTTTTTGGATAATACACCTCTAAAGAAAAATACACATGTGGGATTATATCAAATCAAAAAGTTTCTGCACAACAAACGAAACAATCAATATATGAAGGAGACAATGTGGAAACTATTTTGCAAACTATTCATATGAGAAAAGATTAATATTGAGAATATAGAAAAAACTAGAATACAGCACCAAAAACCCCATAAATAATGCAATTAAAAGTGGCAAATGACCTGACAGAGACTTCTTGAAAGGAAAAAATTTCAGACTATCAATAGATTTATGAAAAAAGTGCTCAATATTGTTAACCACTGAAGAAATGTAAAGCAAAACCAGTGTTATGGATTATATCTAGATGTTCCCCTAAAGACTCATGCACTCATAGGTGAGTTTTGGGGAAGTGACTAGATCATAGCTGTGTGATACTGGATTAGTCCACTGACGGGTTCATACTGGGTGTGACTTGGGGAGTGAAGCCTGGTGGGAAGAGATGGGTCACTGTGGGTGTCACCTGGAAGGATTTACATCTGTCCTCCACCGATCCCTCCCTGTTTCCTGCCTGCTTTGTCATGAACTGTTCTTCCTCTGCCGTGCCTTTCTGCCATGACCCTCTGCCTTGGAAACAGCCAATATGAATGGATAAAGAAAATATAGGATATATACACAATGGAAAATTATTCAGCCATAAAAAGCATCCTATTATTAGCAGCAAAATAGGTGGAAATGAGAGACACTATATTAAGTGAAATGAGTCAGACACAGAAAGACAACCATTAAATCTTTCTCATATCTACATAATAAAAGCATTGATATGAAGTAGAATAGTAAATTCTAAAGGCCCAGGAGACTAACAGGGCTGGGAGATAGAGGGAGATTGGATAATAGTGATACAAACAAAACTAGATAGAGGTAATAGTTCTGGTGTTCTATAGCATAGCGGTGACAGTAGTTCACAATAACCATTGTCCATTTTGTGAATAACTGGAATAGAAAAGCCAGTACACACCAAACAAAATAATGATAGGAGATGAAATTTTTAATTATCTTGATTTTGTCAGTTAGCATTCTATACATGTACTGAATTATCATACTGTCCTTTATACTATGTACAATTACTATGGGTCCATCAAAATTTTAAAAAAGTTTGAAGAAATGAAATGTCAACTATCCTGACTGAATTATTAACCATTTAAATGTTCATTAATTATCACACTGTGTCCCATAAAATGTACAACTAAAATAATAATGATTAAGTTTTTCAAAAAGTAGTGGGAATACATTTGCATTTTAACCTAAAATAGATGATCTTTACAATGACCCCCTAAATGTTTGGATTATACATCTTCATATGTAGTATAAGCAGGACTGCCATGTAATTAAAAGTACTATAATATCCTGGATGTGTTAGTGAGGCAAAAAAATAAATAAATAAAACCACCATATAAAAAAACCATGAAGGGACTAGTCAGTGGTGACAAACCTATGGCGTGCATGCCACAGCAAGTTGTTTATATCATTGAAAGCTCTAAAAGTTTTGCCATCACTGCACTAGCTGAACACTCATATTTTCATCTTACCAATAAAACATATAAGACTGATAGATTAAAACTGAAACAGCTGAAATAAGTTATTATGAAATTCAGTGTGGATAGTAGTATCACAAGATTTGATTCCCTTTAGTGGAAATATGAATATACATTGAGGGAATAAAGTAGAGAAAAATTGGGGTATTTGTTTTCTCTTACGCAAGTATGTTTCCTCACAATAGGAAGATATTTTTAGGTATGGTCATTAGATTCTTGGGCTCTTTAAACATTCTGAGACCCTTAAAGGATGGATGGTATGGCTAATCCATCTTCAAAGAAAAACCTTCTCCAGTGAACAGAAGAAATAGTGAAACAATGTGAAGAGAGAGAATGAGTGAGAAAAAAAGAGATACACACAGACATAGAAGGAAGAAAGGAAGGAAGGAAGGAAAGGAGGGAGGGAGAGAAGAAGGAATAAAAGGAAGAAAGGAACCAAATTTGAACACAAGTAGTAACTTTACTCAAAAACTTTCTGTAGAGTAGTACTAGATGAAGAGAATATTTCTTATCTAATTTTGGTGCCTCCATCTACTTTGCCTGCCAATCAGTTTTAAAGATGTGCATGAATTAAAAGAGGAGAAAAACAAAAAGTAAACTGGTTAGGTAGTCATTCCTATGTCTGGGAGATTTGTACTAGAAATAGAGAAGTTCTTTGGGTAAAATTTTTTTTGGTATAAGGGATATTTTAGAGAGAGAGAGAAAAGAGGAAGATGGAGGGCCATGTTGGGGAAAGATTGGGATTGTGGCAGAGTTTTGAGTAGCAAGCCCAGTGCTCTTCCGCTACATGACTGCTTATTCTTCATAAGCACCTGGTTTTGAATTGGCTTGATCCTTGGAGCAACTATGTGGCTCCTTGGAAAGTGACTCAAACTTATTCAACCCTAGTGTAACATTTTTAAACAGGCAATGTGATACACTTCAAAAAATCATATGGGGGGATATACAATGTATCTAAAGTGCATATCACAGTCTCCACCATATAGCAAATAGTATAAGTATACATTACTAAATATTAATCAAATTTTCTGCTACTTTGGTATGTTCCATTAAGGCATATTGCCTTCATGGTTTGCATGTGCTTGACATGTATTATGGTAAGATAGTCTGATGAATCTCTTTGCAAAATAATAAGTGTTTAAATTTCTTTTTAACCCTATTAAACACTAAACTATCACATATCTGCAGGTTATTCCATGAATCAGAGATTTTACTGCTTATCTAAATGTCAGCATCCAAAATACTCTCCTTATAGGCAAACATTTTCTTGCCTGCTTTGTTAAGCATAAGCAGTACAACAACAAATTCATTCATACATATATATCAGGTGCATACTTCTGTATTTGAGGTCCTCTACACTTGAAGCCTAACTCCAATGTTAGGCTGTTATTCCAGATTGCATGAAATCTACACATAAGTATGAGAAAGTCCAGGTATGGCTTTGGTTTCACAATCGATGTATCCATTTATATCCAGGTTAAAACAAATGGAATTCTCCCTTTTGAAAGAAGAAAGGTAAATAATTATACTACCATTAAAAGCAAAGAAACTAGTCTTGATCATGAACATCTGCTGGAAAAAAATTATCCTTCAAAATGTATCTTTAGAGCTTGCAAAACACTAGCATACTAAAGTGAGAGTTAGATATAGATCAAGAAAAAAATTTCTTTACAGTACTCTGAGATGAGAAAATATTCAAAAGACTAACCATAATATATTTTTAAAATGCATTTTTCCTGATCAGTTTACTCAATCATGCATGATTAATTCTTGTTCTGTCAGATCAGGAAACCTATAACTTAGAATGACAATAGCTTATTTTAAAAAATATACCAGGCACACTGTGATTGTGAGTAATTTTTAGCTGTCTAAAGAGTGTGGAAATTCTGTCATTTGTGTACCTTTCTAAAAAATAATTGAAGGCAGGAGAAAGTCAGCACAAAAGTACACAAATTTATTCAGGTACGTTAAGAAATTTTTCAGACCCAGGAAAATTATACTATCTCTCTTTAGGAGTTCATTGAATGCTCCAAAACCAATTTGCCATTTTTAACAAAGAAAAAAAAACCACAGTCTACTCTTGCAGTAATGCAACAATTGGCAGTCATGAGTTCACAAGATTTTTTTTTCTTTTGACTCAATCCATCCAAACAGCCAAGTTTGTCAAAATTTGAGCACATTTTATTGCTCTTTTCAGATTTATTACATAAAGTTCTTTCCTTCAAACTTTCTATAATTTTTCTGTCATCATAAATTGAATGTTTAGTATCTTCACTCATTTTTATACAATGCACATATTTTTACTTTATAATAGTAGTTTCTTTTATTTATGATAATCAAAAGCTGCATTAGTGATCAAAATATACATACAATTGTTAATATATATTTGCATTTATTTAATAACTTTGGTCTCAATTATAGTCTCAGCCAATCATATTAATTACAATTGCAACTGAAATCCTTAACTTCTATTTCCTAGTAACAGAGAAAACTGGCAGATGAAGAATTATGTCTATCTTATATGGATAACATGGCTCATAAATATTTACTGTATGTTCCCCAACAATTATGCATCTCTATTTACATGATATAAATTGGGGTAAGATACAAAACTTCATTTGTTTTCTATTGCTGCATAGCAAATTACTACAAGTGTTGCAGCTTTAAATAACACAAATTTATTATCCCCCACTTTCCATAATTTAGGAGGAGTTTGCCTATGACATAGCCAAGTTTTCTGTTCAAAATCTCACAGGTTGAAATGTCAGAGGACCCTGAGATTTAAGGACTTCTTCTAATGTCATGCCTGCTGCTGATAACTGTAGGACTGAAGTGTCTTTTTCTTGCTAGCTTTTGTTGGGTCCCTTTTCACATGTAGAGAGTTTCTTCAGTTCCTAGCTAGGTAACTCTCCCACAACCTGGAATCTTAATTCTTCTAAAGTAGCAAAGGAATCTTTTCCCTTCTGGTGTGACAAAATTTCACAGAAATTAAGATAATTACAGCAATGACTAGCCCATTATATTGACAAATATGTCTGAATTCAAGGTGGAATTATACTAGGTTGTGGTATTTAGGGATTTTATTGTACCACATACATTAATGGTATCCAAATCTGTCACTTTCTTATCCAGTGGTCACTGTGGAGGGCATACATCCCTATGATAGTCTGTTTTATAAACTAGGCTCAGCCTAACAACAATAACTACTAATAAATTTTTTAAATTACATGACAGCATACTGTAATAAAATTGATAGCATCACTAAACTTGCTCGTGATGGCCAGGATTAAGAAAGCATCCCTTGGATATAAGCATGACTATACTTCAATAATTGATCTGCTAACCCAGACGGCCAGCCATTAATGGCCCTGTAGTCTACAGAGCATGGATATATTGAATAAAGGACAATGAACATCCAGGGTAGGATGGAGTTATATGATGTATGATTTTATCTTACTCTTCCTAATGTCATGTAATTTAAAATGTATGCATTGTTCATTTCTCCAATGTCCATTTAATATTTTCCAACTGTGGAAAGTGAATCCACAGATGAGGTAGGGAAACTGTTTAGGGAGTTCAGAATTTTTTAAAATCTGAATTATTAAAATGTTCTTCAATTTCTTTTAAAATTATGTTTGTTAGTGCATAGTAATAGTCCATGATGATGAGGTTTATTTGGGATATTGTTACATGCGTTCAACATACCTTAAGCAATTTCAATCCCATCACTCCCTTCTTCCTTCTTTGCCACTTCCCACTTCTGCTCTTCCTGGTCTCCAGAAGTCCACCTCCTGGTTTCCTGTCCCCTGTCCAGTTTTTTAATTATTTACTTAATAATTTATGTTTCTCATATGAGAAAAAACTGACAGCTTTCTGAATCTGGCTTCTTTCACTTAACATGATGGATTCTAGTACTATCTATTTTCCTTCGAATTACATGACATCATTCTTCTTTATGGCTGACAAATTTTTCACTGTATATTTCATTTTTTATCCCCCATTCATCTGTTTATTCATTATAATTATCTCTTAATTATTATATGTTTGCAATGCATGATTATATTCATTTTGGGAAATTGGTACACATACATATAATTTTATCATATTTTATTCTCCTTCCCCTCTGCTCTTCTCTCCTTCTGCATCTCCTCAAACTCTACCTCCTAGTTTCCTACCATTTTGCCTTTACAAAGCCATGTCTTTTATATACTGTGTATTAATTTTGTCAGAATTTTTACAATAAATGAGCATTGGATTTCCCAAAGGCGTTTTCTGTATCAATTGAAATAACTATGTGATTTTATGCTTAAACTCTTATTATATTTATTGACTTACATATATTGTACCAACTTTGCAACTCTGAGATGAAGCTGATTTAAGTTATGGTGTACAATGTGTGATCAAAAAATAAAGCTAATTCTAAAACTTTTGAAAATTATTGCACTAAGAAGCACATTGGCATGAATCCCACTCAAATTGTTTACCCCTGGTTCAAACACTCATATCTTATTACACTTCATGCTTTCTGAAGCTGCCCTGGAAGTCTTTTTTTCATCAGTGTCTTTATTTGCACTGCCAGGATTGCCTCAAAGCTTTTAGCTTTCATGGACACATGGCACCAGATCTGTTGAATAAGGTGGATGAGGACACACAGTACTGGTTTTACAGGCCTGCCTTCGCGTTGAGTACCACTTGGTAGCAGCATTCACTACATCTTTGATCTCACCTCATGAGGACAGGAGAGGGAATTCCAGAGCTGCTTCAGAAAGTAGAAAGAATGATGTGTCAAGTGAGAGTTCATCTTATAAGGCCAAAATCATTTTGAGGTAAGTTCCTTCTATAATTATTTTAAAGAGGATTTTTATCATTAAGAGGTATTGAATTCTGCCAAATGCTTTCAGGATCTATTGAGATTTTTATGTTTGTTTTTATTTGTGTATATTACATTTATTGATTTAAATACATTGTACTATCATTCTTACATCCCTGGGATAAAACCAACCTGATCATCTTCTTAATTGATTTTGAATTCAGCTGGAGAAGGTCTCATTGAGGATTTTTACATCTATGTTCATCAAGGATATTGGTTTTAGTTGTCCATTTTTGTTAATTCTTGTCAGTTTCAGTATCACGGTGATCTTGTCTTCATATTACTAACTTTAGATGATAGTTTCACATTTTATTATATAGAAATGTTTATGAAACATTAGTATTGGTTCTTCTCTAAAGACTTGGTGATAAAAACAGCATGGTACTGGCAAAGAAACAGACTTGAGGACCAGTGGAACAGATTAGAAGATGCAGAAACAATGCCAGACACACTCAGCCATCTTATCTTTGATAAAGGAGCCAAACACCCTCACTGGAAGAAAGATAGCCTCTTTAATAAATGGTGCTGGAAAAATTGGGCTTCAACTTGCCAAAGATTAAAACTAGACCTGTATCTCTCACCATGCACTAAACTAAAATCAAAATGGATTAAAGATCTAAATATTAAAATAGAAACTCTGAACCAGTTGGAACAGAGGTTAGGTAGAACCCTTGAAGACATCAGTATAGGAAAAGATTTTATGAACAAAACCTGAGTTGCCCTTGAACTAGCACAAACAATCAACAAATGGGATCTCTTCTTATTAAAAGGCTTCTGCACAGCAAGAGAAACCACCAGCAGTGTGAAGAGACAACCCACAATGTGGGAAAAAATCTTCACCTGCTCTTCCTCAGACAAAGGTCTACTATCTCAAATCTATAAAGAACTTAAAAAGATCAGACCTCCCAAATTTAAAGACCCAATCCAAAAATGGGCATCTGAAATGAACAGACATTTCTCAGACAAAGAAGTAGAAATAAAAAATAAATTCATGAAAAAATGTTCAACATCACTGGTCATTTGAGAGATGCAAATGAAAACAACACTGAGATTCCACTTCACTCCAGAAAGAATGGCTGCTATCATGAAATCAACCAATAACAAATGCTGGCGGGGCTGTGGGGAAAGAGGAACCCTGTTCCACTGCTGGTGGGAGTGTAGACCGGTGCAAGCACTGTGGAAATCAGTATGGAGATACCTCAAAGAACTAGGACTGGAAGCCCCATTTGACCCCGTTATTCCAGTGCTGGGGATCTTCCCCAAAGAATTAAAAGAATCATACCACAGTGATATATGTGCACCCATGTTCATAGCAGTGCAGTTTGTAATAGCTAAAACTTGGAAACAGCCCAAATGCCCATCAACTGGAGACTGGATAAAGAAAATGTGGTTTTTTTATAAAATGGAGTACTACTCAGCCATAAAAAATGAGAAATTAGAGACATTTATAGCTAAGTGGTTGCACATTGAGGCGATACTCTTAAGTGAAATAAATAGGAAACACATGTGTAAATACCGAATAGTTTCTCTGGTGCCAGAAACTGAAAGTGTAAATAAGGACTAAATGTATAATAGGTAATGTAAAATAGGAAGAAAAGGGGCAAAGGGGAAGGAAGTGGGAGGGCTAGGGGAAAGGATAGAAGGGAATGGGATTAATATGAGAAAATGGAAAAATAGGAACAAAATCTTTGTAAATAGGGAGGACTGGAGGGGTTGAAGGGAGGGCTGGGCAACGGTGAAAAATAAGAACCAAGAGAGACTATGTAAAGGTGCAAATTTCCAATGATGAATGTCATTATATTGTATACCTAAAATGTACCAATGATTAGAATGAGTAATCGATAATGCAAAATAGGAAGAAAAGGTTCAAAGGGGTAGGGGTAGTGGGAGGGACAAGGGAGAGGAAAGAAGGGAAAGGCAAAATGCTGAGAAATGGAAAAAGTGGAAATAAAGTTTTGTAAATAGGGAAGGGTGGAGGGTGTGAAGGGAGGGCTAGGAATTGGGAAAAAATAAGATCCAAGATGCATTATGTAAAGGTACAATTCCCAATGAGAAATGTAATTGTGTTGTATACCTACAATGTACCAATAAAAGAATTTAATACAAAAAAAAAAAAAAGACTTGGTAAAATTTAGCCATAAGCCCATATGGTCCTGCACTTTTCCCTGTTGGTAGAGTTTCAATCTCATTATTCGCTACTGATCTATTTAGATTTCATATATTATCTTGGCTCAATTTATGTAGGCCTTATGTGTATAGAAATTTATCCATTTCTTCAGGATTCTCCAATTTGTGGGAATATAAATTTTGAGAATAATTTTTGATGCTCCTGTAGATTTCAATGGTGTCTGATATAATTGTACATTTTATATTTCTAATTCTATTGATTTTGCCTTCTTCATTTGAATGTTTATCTGAAGATTTAGCAATATTTTTCATCTTTTTAAAGAACCAACAGTTTGATTTGCTGACAGCTGTTTTATTTTTATTTCAATTTCACTACTTTCTGCTCTGATCTTCATTATTTCTTTCCTTCTACCGCTTTTGAGCTTTGATTGTTCTTGATTTTCTAGGATTTTGTGATACATCACTATTTATTTGTGTCCACTCTGTCTTTCTAATGTAAGCACTCACAGGAATAATCTTCCTTCTTAGTATTGCTTTCATTGTATCTGGAAGATTTTCATATTTACTGTTTTCAACATAAGTTTATTATAGGAATTATGAAACTCTAGTAATATCTTCAGTGACCCAGCCCTCATTTAAGAGTATACTTTTTAATTTCCCTGTGTTTGTGTTGCTTTTGTGGTTTCATATCCTGTTGATTTCTAGTTTCATTCCATTGTTATCTGATACGATTTATAAAATTATTTCAATTTTTGTATTATTTGAAATTTGATTTGTGGCCTAAAATATGATCTATTTTGAAAACAAAATTCTAAGTGATGAAAAGAAAGTTATTCTGCTGGGATTGGGTTAAAGACTCTATACATCAATTAAGTCCACTTGAACTACAGTGTAGTTTCATTCCAATGTTTCTTGACTTTTTGTCAGTTTTTCTGTTTGAGATACTGGGCTTTTGAATTCTTCTAGTATGATTGCATAGAAGTCTATCTCTTCATTTATGTTAAGTGATGTTTTCTTTATGAAATTGAGTGTGCCAATGATTGTTGTGTATGTATTTATGATTGTTATGTCCCCTGGAGGATTCTTCCTTTTGTCGATATATATGGTCCTCTTTGTCTCTTCTGACTGGGTGTTATTTGAAGTCAACTTTGTTGGAAATAAGTACAGGTACTTCTGCTTGTTTTTTTGACTCCAGCTGCTTGGAGTATCATTTCTCTCTCCTTTTGTTTTTCACCTTCTGTGTCTATATCTTTGGAGGTGATGTATGTTTCTTGCAGATATCAAATGAATGGGTCTTATGTTTTCATCTAGTCTACCCGTCTGAGTCTTTAAACTGGTGAGTTAAGATAATTTCCATTAAGTGTTGTGATTGAAGGAGATGTATTAATTCCCATCATTAATTGTTTCTTCTTCATTTCTCACATTGCTTTATATTTTCTCCCTATGAGATTTCTCTTTCTCTTCGTCTCCTAGTTATTGTCTTCTTGATCTGTGTTTAGCATTCCCTTAAATTTTGTTCTGCAATGCTGTTTTGGCACTTATGAATTTCTCTAGTTCACACTTTTTTTCAATGTCTTTATTCTCTTTCAATTTTGATAGACAGCTTGACAAAATATAATAATCTTTCATGGCAATCATTCTCTTTCACAGCTTAAAAAAACTTCAGTCCCTCCCTGGACTTTAAGAATTCTGTTGAAAAATATGCTGTTATTATGATGACTTTGCCTTATAAGCAGACTAGAGTAGTCCTTCTAACAGCTTTTTCCTTGTTCTAAATTTTTGACATTTGGACTCTGATGTGTTGTGAGGAGGTTCTATTCTGGTGATGTCTCTTTGGGGTTCTAAATGCCTACTTTTCCTTAGTATTTATCTCATTCCCTAGTTTTGGGAAGTTTGCTGCTATCATTTTAGTGAATAGATAGTTTAAGTCATTATCCTGTACTTTAATTCCTTCTTGTAGTTCAATGAGCCTTAAGTTAATTCTTTTAGATTTATTGTGGTACATTTGGATTGTCTGTCCAATGATGCTTGTTCTTATTCCTTTGATCTTCTCTGAATAGTCTATCCACCCTGTCTTCAACTCTTGACATTCTTTCTTCTGATTATTTCTCTACTTCCTAGACTTTCAATTGAGCTTTTCATTTGACTTACTGAAATTTTCATTGCCAGGATATCTGCTTGATTCACTTTTAGAACTTCTATCTCTTAACCGATGTGGTCTATCGTATTCTGCACTGACATCCTTAAATCAGTTTCCTGTTTGTTTATTGTTTGATCTTACCTATCATGTTAATAATTTATTTAGCTGTTTTTGTCTCTTCTGTGATCTAATTGATCATTTTAACTGTCAATTTTTAAAGTTCTTTTGAATTTTATTTTATTACTTATGGGGTAAGCTTTTGGGGATTTATATATTTTGGAGAACTCTTGTTGTTTTGTTTTCTTATTTTAGTTGTGTTTCTGTATTGAGATTTGTACAGCTATTAGGTAGAAAGTCTGTTCCACACAATGTAAAATTCTTCATTAATCTATCAACCTCTTTGAAAAGGTACTGTGAATGCTAGCACATTTGAAGTAATTGAAGCTAATATCCTTCCTTCTAAATACTCAAATTGGGTTCTGTTGGACTGCTACAAGCATTATTCTTTCTCAGCTATTCAGGAGAGTAATTTCTTTTAAAAAATGTATTACCTACCATGGTACATCCCTCGAAAAATATTGTACAAATGTTAACACAACTAGGAATAAGGCTGTTTTTAAACATAAAAGCACTCCAGAACATTTTATCCACAGAGAAAATAAAATACAGGCACATAAAGATACAAAAAAATTTTCTGTGGAGTTAAAAATGAAAATAAAGCCCTTTAATTAAGTAAAACTCTAAAAATGGCAATCTTTTCTCCAAATTGAAAATCACACATTTTACTCTTTTTCATCTTCTCCTATGTGCATACCTCTGAGCTTCAGCTTTCCCTCACATTTACTTTGGGATGTCAAGCTCCCCCCTGAACCTAGGAAATTTCTTTGTTTTGCATTCAATTTTTTATTTAATGTCATACAACTGATATTAATAAAGAAAATATAAAAGCCATTCTATGAAAAGTAATTTTTCATAACAAAAATTATTAGAAAATAACAATGGTAAATACACTGTGTAGCATGAAATTTCTTAAGCAAAAGATGTACTAACAGGCATCTGAATGTTCATTATTTGGTTTCACTTTTGAAGCTTTCATATTGAAACAATTGTACCCCATTCACTATATCAGTTTGAAAACCAAATTACGTGTTTAATCAGAACTACATAATAGACTGTAAAGGCTCTGTGTGCAGGCAAGATTGGTACCATGCACTGCATCACCAAGGCAAACTAGGTATTTTATTCTCCTACTTGGAAAGATAGTGAATGGGTAATAACAAATAATAGCCAATAATAAAACAAATAAAAATAGGAAAATGAAGAGGACCAAAAGATGCAGGAAGGAAAGAAGGAGGGGAAGATGGGGCTGCAAAAGAAAATTAAGATGTGCTATGTACACATACCAACTCTCCTTGACAAATGCAATCATTATATACTGCAAATACGCATTAATAAAAATAAAAATCAGAAAAAAATCTCGTCTTAACCATATTTCAATCGGCTTTCTATCACATCTTAGAGACTTTCATTTTCTAAGTTTTAAAAGACAAAGATATCATAGGTCATACATTTTAGGGTACAAGAGCTTGGCAAACAAAGCCATTCTGTCACAACTCAGGAAGGATTCACTTATAAGAAGACCAGGGATTTCAAAGTGGCACTTGTAACTGTCCTTGAACCAAGGTCTCCTTTCCAATCCAGTGAAAGTTTGACAGAATAACATCTCAGTGAACTTCCCTAAGAGTCAGTTATCATTCTCAAATGTTGAAAATATAATGCTGAGAAAAGAAAACCCAGAAAACATGAAACGTGTCAAAATTTCACTTACTTAATGATGAAAAGAGGAGGATATAAAACTAGTTCAAAAGAGGCTCTGAGAACTGACATTTTATATAATAGGTGAAGAAAAGGAACAATAAGGTGAAATCAAATTATGAACTAAAGTATTTTTATAAACATTCAGGACATCCTTTCTTTACTGAATGGAAGAAAATAACACTTTTTAACAGCTTTATCAGATTGTAAAAGATTGAATCTCCAAACGATTATTCAAAGTTGCAGTTCTGCAAAGGGATTATATCTCTCAGACAGCTTGTCCACAGTGCAGTTGCAGTGTTTACTTATTACATGGTTACGTTTTACTTTGTGTTCACATTTGGATAATTTTATTATATATATGAGATTTTTTACTATAACATAAATTCTTATCTATATATATTGTTATATTCATGTGTATATATACATTATGTTATATACACATAATTTGTGCATAAATAAACATAGTAAGAAACATCTTGTTAATTTTCAACTCAAATGAAAGATAAAGAAATGACACAATAACAAACATATATTTAGTGGCATTATGTTGGTTTTTCACTGAAGATGAGATTTATCTAATTTGATGCATGTAACTATAATTTATTATTCTCCATTCCTTTATCTTTTGTATGTCTGTCTGTTCATGTGTTTGCTTTGAGATAAGATTGCAGTATGTAGTCCAGGTTGGCCTTCATCTCGCTATTTAGCCCTGGGTGGCCTCCAACTCACAATTCTCCTGCCTCAGCCTCTCAAATCCTAGCATTATTTGTGTATGCCACCATGTCCAGTTCACCATTTGTTTGTTAATGAAAAGGTGGGTCTTTTGTTTTTTCTTATTATAAACAGATGAATATACTGGAAATATCTAGTTTACATCTTACTATATAACAAGGAGTGCAGAGTCATAGATTATATATAACCTCAAATTTATAAGATAAAATTATGGTCAAAATATTTTCACATTTTTTCACTCTTAAGGACTGCATTTAATCATCATTCTACTTATATTACATTTGTACATTGTAGTTTTAGTTTATAAGCTTTGTAGAAGAAACCATATGAAAATGTCAGTTTCTTTTAATCAAAGAACAGTAGGAAAGTACCTGCAGGTAAATAAGTTTATTACTCTCGTGATGAGGGAGAATATGTAAGTTAGGGAACCATGGGGAAAACTCAGAAGAACAATGTTAGGGAAAAAAATACAAACCTACTATAAAATTTTGGCTTGTGATGTTTACTTTGAAGGAGGATCTAAAAAAGCAGCAGGAAACTGGGTAGAATTGGAGGACATAACATTGTGCAAAATGATCCAGGCACAGAATTTTAAAAAAATAAAAGGTTATGACCTGAAAGAACAAGGTGCACTATTAGGGCTGGGTAAAGAACTGAGTAGGGGAGATCCAATAAGACCGAATAGAGGGAGTCACGTCAGAGAGACTCGGAAGATCAACTTAAAACACGGGGGTTGGACAGAAAACCTGGAAGAAGGGGAAGGACAGAAGACTTGATCCCTGCTTGGGTTGGGAATCTTCAACATTGTACCACTGTATACCCGAGTCAACACTGGGAAGCTGTAGTTTATCCCATGCCAGCTGGGACAGTCATTAGGGACACGAAGCTAAAATTGGTCGGGTTTGTGTCCATACGTGGCATGAGGAAACATTTGGAGGTGATGGTTAGGTTTATTATTTTGATTCTGGGAACAGTTTAATATCATTATTCACATATCAAACTTAGGAAATTGTACATTTCAAATATTTACAGGTAAATGTTACTTTTTTTTTGTTGCCAGGGATGGAACTCGGGACCTTGTCTTGGGAGGCAGGCAGCAGAACCACTGAGCTAAAGCCCCCACCTGCTAAATGTTACTTTTATAAAGCCATTTAAGTAGTTGTGTTTCCTGTTTGAGAAATGAAGAACTGGATCCTAGGTAACAAAGAAAATAAAGCCTTGATTTTATGTTTTTCCATTCCTCTGAAACATCAGCTCTGTGTCAAGCTTTAAAGCCAGTGTACCTTGGCCTTCTAGGATCCTAACATCCCAAATTCTGATTAGCTGAGATAGCTGTTAGCCCTGGAGGGCAACTCTGTCTTTTGCATTCACTCATCATTCTAACTTACATTCTGGCTCACAGAATGAAGTACATTGTTTTTTATTTTTTTGGGGGGGGGTTGATATTCCTAGTTCTCTTACTGGTGTAGAGTTAATGATATATTTATAATATACTCATTGCACTTTATCCAACTCCTAAATGATTCGCTTTATATAATATTTAAAGTGTTGTGCTGTAATAAAATCTTAAATAGGTGTGTGTGTGTGTGTGTGTGTGTGTGTAAAATACTGATGATGCATATGTATTGATACAGGCCCACTCAAATTCTGGAAGCAGAGGAAGGGGATCTCTGGAATAGTCCAGAAATTCACAGTTTTCAAAGAGATAGCTGTTCAGTCATTTCACATATGATGAGATTTACAAATTGATATACATTATGCTTCCCTTAGAAATATTTTTATGTTTCATTTTCTAGAAAGATAGAAATCCACAGAGGTTGCTATAGAAAAGTAAGGCTAAAACTAAGATTAAGTAGATTTATTTTGGATCATAAAGTGGACAAAGAAAAAGAGACTGTTGGAGACAGAGAAAGATATTAACTGGGAAAAATGCAAAAAAAAAATGGAAAAAAACAGAAAAATCTAAATAAAAACTTTGCTAAGCTCGGAATATCAGGTTCAAAACTTGCCTCTGCCAATTATTAAATATAAAATTAGAAAATTACTGTATCTGATGTTCAGTGTTCCTTTGTAGATTGGCAATGGTAATTATAGAATTGACATTGGCATACATGAGTTTGTTGTTATTAAATAAGACATAACAGCGACCTTCAAGTGCTTTAGCATGCACTACCATGAAAACTGCATAATATCAAGAATCAAAGAATATACGCTGCATACATATCCAGCACACACACACACAGCTATAATATGAACTTGAAACAAAAGTTACAGTGAGTAATGGCTAATATTTCTTAATGCCTTAAAGTGATGAACCCTGAAATACATATTTTATTCCATTTTATTTTTTAGAAAATTCTGCTTTACACACTAAGATTATTCTGTGATGCACTAAGGGGTTATAAGTTATAATTTTAGACACACAGAGATAATGTATATATGTCAATTATGAGATCACTTAGCAATGTTCAAACAAGTTTTTAAAGTTATGTCTTTTTTCTACTATATTTAATTATTTATTATTTCTACTTTCCTATCTTCTCTTTTTGATTATTTGTTGGCTTTCCTGTCCAGAGTCAGGGTTCTTAATGTAAATATTTATTTTCTTCATTTGTTTCCTTTTGGAGTTAGTGTTTCTGAGGTTTCGCATAATCACATACAAGAATAATATTTGTGGAAATGGTTCTTCATGAAAAACAAAACAATCTGTTTTTTTAAAACTTCTTACAGAATTGCTAATGAACCCTTTTAATAGTTAAGCCTCAAACTCCTATATTTTTAAACATTATCTCAACTATTGCTCCTGAAACAAAAGTTGATTTTTTATGGAAAAACAGCTTATTCATTTAATACATATACATTAAGTGTAATCAGTCAGCATCTGTTCTAAGTGCTCAAGAAAAGAAAAAAATCTTGTCACTCCTTTTTGTTTTACCACAAAATGAGAACACTTATTCTACAACTGATTCTCTTGAAGATGAGATACATTTGCATTTTCCTACATTTTGAATCTGCTTATAACTATGAATTCTAAAAAACAAAATTTCAATCGATTTGTAAATTTTATAGGCTAGCTTTTATATTGTAATTTATATTTTGGTAACTATATAATATGTAAATCTTTCAGCATATACTTATTTTAGTTGTATCTTTCTGTAATATGCCCATAATAATTGATTTTTAGTAATGTGTTTGCTTCTTTTATTGTATTGTTTTGACAGTAATAATTGAACTTTGTAAAAATCAAATAAATCTTACTATTTCTTCAATCCATAAATTCTAAAATTATCTAATTCAAATATTAAAAAGAAGAAGTAATACATTGTATAAAACTTCTATTAGGCATCAGAATAATTTTAACAGCTTTAAGGTACAACTCATGTACCACATAATTTAGCCCTTTTATGTATACAATCCAGTAGTCTGTAGCAAATTCCCAGAGTTGTGAATCCATAACCACAACCAAATTTAGAATATTTTCAACATGTAAAACAGAATTCTATAATTATTAGTAGTCATTTCCTGTTCCTCTTCCTTCAACCTAGCTCCTAGTAGTCACTTATTTACTTTCTATTTCTGTATACTAATCAATTATCAGTAACTATTTTATTTCTTAAAGTACAATTTTAAACATGACTCATAGGCAATGTAGTAGACATTTTATTTGATGACTTCAAAATTTTATTTTAAAAATATCTAGACTCAGAATAACACAATGGCATACTGAAAAGAGAAATAGCTAAGTTTATCAATATAATAAAACTAAATTTAATAATAAAATAATTAAATTTTAATATAAAATTTTCATACTAATAAATTATATACTTTTATTAGGATTCTATAATCTACATGAATGCATTGATAAATATATGGTATTTTAAAATATATTCCTATGCATTGGCTTTTTTGGCTGATTTTTGAACCCTTTTTGCACAAAATATAGTAAGTTTTTCTATCATACTTTACATGTATTTTTTAGTAGTTTTAATAACTGAAAAATTCCAATAAAATGGTATTCTACAATTACTTAATCATTTCTGTTTAAAAGTTTGGACAGTTTTTGAACATTATAAAAATCAGTAGTATTGTATTGAACTCAAAACATATCTTTTGTCACCTGTAAAAGGAGAAAGTCATAGGAAGGATCAGATTATTCATTTAAAATACTGAATAGAGTGCTCCGCACATACTTTGTAATCAATAAATGTATTGATTATAATCAATATTATTTGATCTTACAGTGTTCTTTTCTGGGAAAAGACAGAGAATGAAGTGGAAATTAAATGACACAAGAGATACTGCTTGTAGTTCACCTCTTGGAGCAGTCCAGTGGAGGCTTGTCTATCTAGCATAAGTAATAAATAGTATCTTCTTTAGCACCTTGCTTTTATTTATTGCTTTGACATTCGTTATGTTGTTGTTATCATCTCCTGGGCTAAAGAAGATGAAGTGCACTAACAGATATCTGTTTTGTTCTCCTGCCACAAGCAAAGAGAAAAAAAAAAAAGAAGGGCAAGTATCTTTGTTTTAAGGACCTATTCTGTAGCTGAACGTGTCACCTCCAACTAAATCATATTGATCGGAATCTAGTCACGTGAACACATTAGCCCTAGCTACCGGGAATGCTGGAAAATGGAGTCTCTGGGTGAGTGGCTATGTGCTCAAAATCGGGGACGCTTTTACTGTGAAATATCCAGAAGTGTATGTAGTACACTCAACTACTTGCGGATGAACTCGATATCTCTGCACAAGCTTATAGCTTAATTTTGCAAGATACAAGCTAAAATACATACTTTCTGCTTCCACATGCACACTGTTGTACACTACTACTGTAGGAGCTGTACACTTCAATAAAACTCTGTCTGAAAATACTCATTTTTGAAAGGAAAGGACTGAGTGAGAATGAGGGAAACAGTAGGTTCTCATAGCAGTTATTAAATTTAGAATGGCAGGAAATATAAAGATCCTCTGACCAGGCATATGGACATCTTCTCCTTTGTAAATATTTTTCTAAACAAACCTGTCCACTGTAATTTACCATCTATGGGTCCCTCTTACAGTAGGTTCTTTGGTATCCATATCCCACCTGGTCTTATCAAATGGCATTGGACACACATTCTCATCTGTAGCAGCTCAGCTCCACAGCCTACTCCCTTGGCTACAAGTTACAGCCGCAGATGTTGCAAGTTGCTTTAGGTACTAAAGAGTCTCAGACATTGAGGTAGTGTCTGATTTTTTGGTGATATATTTATCAGAAAACTTTAGTTGTTTCTGGATTATTCAGTCAGTTCTATATGTAATTTAGTGAGACCAAATTTATCATCTAAATATGTTATTATTGGCTTACAGTTATTTGTTTATTTTTCTCTTCTCACCTGAGATATTCTTTTGTAATTTAATAAAAACTAACTTGTGGCCATCAAAGCAGTAATTTTAGGTGGGAAGAATGTCTCCAGGGGGCCTGGATCCTGCTCTCCGATAGAGGAGCCTTAAGAAGAGGCTCTTGAGAAGGGCTTTGACTTTATCTTCTTAACTCTGGCTGTTGGGGATAGAAAAGTGTTTTTTCATTTTTGGGGTTTTTTTTGTTTTGTCCCTTAGCATCGTGGTGTTTCAAATCACAAGGTGTGATGGTCTAGTAGATTTAGATTGCAGGCAGAGGATAGAGTTACCTCAGCAGAGCTCAGATAAAGTTTTTGCAAAACATGAAGTTGCTGGAGGTTTTCATGATTTGGGTACTTTTTAAATTACAATCTACTGGGCCAGGAATGTAGCTCAGTGGTGTCACTGCCTGCTACGCAAGCACAAGGACCCGAGTTCGATCCCCGGTACCAAAAAATAAATTACAATCTACTTAATTGTAGATTGTCATTCAGTTGTTTTTGTTTGATATTTCTTCATGAGTAGATTCATGTTATGGAGCTTTAATGTAACCATTGTATATTTTAAGGGTTCCATAATATAGTATCAAAGGTTTGGTGGATTAAACAAATTTTATTTCTCACAATTCTGGAAGCTAGAAGTCTTAAATCAAAGTATTGGCATGATTTGTTTCTGTTGAGACCCTTTTCTTTGCTGGTAGATCATCGTGTTCACATACTCTTTCTTTTATAATGAATAGTCATTTGGGATGAGGGTACTTTCATACTAAGTATATATCTTGTTCTCATTACAGTTTACTTTTATTTATTAATCATTTGCTTGCATCTTATGAACTCATTTTTTTCCATTGCATTTAATGTGTCACAACTCATTTTCATTATTTATTTATTTGTTTCTGTAAGTGTCACCAATTTGGCTAGTGGAAATTCATTAAGTTAATTCTGTGCCCTTAGACATGTGTTCATCGTGTTTCAAACACTTCTTTACCTTGTGGAATAAGATATTCCAGGATTATCTCACACTTTTCTGACCATAGCTATGAAATTAGTTATTTTTTCCAGGTAATTTGTTGTTATTTAGTAGAGGATGATATTTAGAAGACAAAATATAGTCATCAAGGCATGTTCCTTGTTGTTAGTACATCATTATTTTTATTTACTCCCTTATATAAAGTTATGGAATACAGCAGACATATATGTACACACATAACAACCACATCTTCTTGGGGGCCTGCTTTATCAATGCTTCTTTTCTGGCCAAACTTCAAGCTTTTCAAATAATTCATCTACTTTTTTTCCCTCTTGATTCTCAGTGTAAATCTGGCTAAAAGCAACCAGCAGTACTCATGTCACAGCCTGAGTGCTTTGAATTTCCTCTACATGATTAATTAGTCCACCACCTTTAAATTTAGTCTCTCATGAAATGGGTAAAATGTAGACAAGTTATTTGCTCTAATGTAACATAAATGGGCTCGAGGCCCATTTACACAATATACATGATAGTCTTGCTTTCCATCTGAAAACTCACAAGCACAGTCCTCACTGAATTCTTACTTGCATTCTCATCTTCCAAGTTTGCACCAGAATCACATAGCAGGTTCTACTGAAAATGTTCTACACTCTCCCTAGCCTGCCCGCTCCAAACATGTCTGAACTCCTCATAAACACAGCTTCCAAAGCCTTCTAAACCATAAGGTCACATATAGTCACACCAATAGCTCCAATTCTCTGAATTTTCTGTATCTATCATATTGATATTCCTGGGACAAGAGACCTAACATACCAACTTGCAGGAGGAAAGACTTCTTTATGTCTACATTTCAGAGATTTGAATCATGGTCTGCTGGCTCCAAAACATAAACATCATCGTGGAAGAACATGGTGGAGAAAGCTAAGGCGCAGCCAAGAAGCAAACAGACAGGGAAATAGCCAGAGAGGAAGGGGCCAGGGAGAGGTATAGTCCCTAAAATCATGCCACATGACCAACCCAGAGACATGCAGAAGAGTACCTTACTAATCTCCCTAAGCATCGCTCAAGTCAATCACATTAACCATCAAAATTAACCATCACAGTTATGGTTGTAAATTTAATTCTGTTATAAAATAATTTATATCCTTATATCATCACTATATACATATACACATACATCTACACATTCCTATGTACGTGTATCTGAAATAAAACTATAGATTTGTTAGAAGAGAATAATTGTTTTAACATTTTTCTCCACTGTATGCAATCAATGACCCAAATAGCTGGGATATATGTAATCTTTAATTTTATCATTATCATTGAGAGAAAAAAGTCAATCACACAACTTTATGTTTATCTGAGTGTTGGACAGTTAAGTACAAATGTCCCTTTACATTTAGTTTTTTGGTAATTTTTCCCTAAAATTTGAAATATACCATTCTTGCTTCATAAACTAATCTGTTCAGGATGTAAATTTTACTTGATGACTCAATAATCTCATTAACAATCTTAATCCTTTCACTGTGTTGTAATAACATTCCAGGAAAGTTACTTTTTCTTTTCTTTCAATACCATTGTAGTCAGCTATCTCCCATTTACATGTCTCAAAGAGTCTTATTCAAGTGATCTGCACAAATCTGCTATAGGCTAATGCCAAGTGTAAGAATTATATATTAAATGATAGTTAATGATGCTCTGAATAAAAATAAGCATATTGGACATACTTCTCAAATGAACTTCATGACAAAATTCATACATACTGAGGCATTCCTTTATTTGCTATTAGTTTTATATTTCTTATTAAATATTGAAATTTTACTACTGAACATGTAACCTTGAGACATTATTGTTTGTCTGTATTTCTAATTGAATTCAAGGCTTTTGAGTTTTAAGCCATCACACTCATTTGTCTTGAACTGAAATTCGTTAACAAAAGGTTTGTCAAATAGTTTATGTACGTTTTTGCAGATGTTCAATTTGAATGTAGAAGGGTAACACTGAAATATATATAGTTATTTTTCTGCTGTGAAACCTAATATTGTGTTTATATTATGCAGAAATCAGCACTGCTGTTGTAAATGTTTCAACTAGTGCCAAATATCCTTGCTAGTCCATCCGCACTTCAAAATGTCATGTCTTTCAGCTGTTCAACCTCTACATGCCAAAAATCAATGGACCTGCATCTGTTGTTTCCATTTTATTGTTCTAAATAGAAACTCATTGCCAAGTGGATACTTAATAAATTATTTATGTAATATTATTGCTGGTAAGAACAGCAGCGAATATATTTATTTTGTGAAGTTCATGAAGCATGTACAATTAAATATTTTTTCTATTTATATTTTTTAAAAAGTTAAAGTGAATAAAAGTTTGTTTCATTTAATAAATACCTGTGATACATGTGTATATTATTTGTGTATTTATAATATTACATATGCAATATATAATACCCATGTTGTGTCTATCTATAATTATTACTACATATATTATAAACCCAAATCACATATTTAGTTGATTTTTATGGAAGTAAAACAAGTATACTATTTATAACTCTACAGGAGAAGTAACTAAAGTAATATTATTTCTCACTACAAACTCATATTCATGTATTGTGATATAACCTCCAAGGTTTGAACATTTTTTGAGATTTTTTTGGCAATTTACCTAAAGTTTCATCTTAAAAGAAGTAGAAATTTTATAAAGTTCTACAATTAAATGTTTTCGTACTAGTACGGTATTTCACATTTCTACTGGAGCTATTCACTGGAGTGGTTTCATAGGTCTTTATTTCTGTAGAATCCAACCATTATTTTCCATTTATAGCACTTGTTAAATTTATCAGCTTTTGAAAGACCTAAAATTTCTACATTAGAGTCAAAAAGGGCCATAGGTAAATTATTTTATGGGGCAAAGAAAAATGTGCATAAGGAAAACAATACATAAATGTGTGCATAGTATATATATATTATATATGGTATATGTAGCATATATAGTATATATGTATAGTATATAATATACAGTATATATAGTATGTGTTTAGTGTATATAATATACATGTATACTATATCTATCATTTTATATATATATATATTAATACTTGAATATTCAAATCCAATTGCAGACATTACTGGGCTGAGATCAGGTTTACAGATGAGTACATTTATGATTTATCAATCTACTTCAACTGTTATTCCTCCCAGTAGTTAAGGCAGATAATTATTTCTCTCCTGGCCTAATAGCTAAAATAACTAAAATTAAAAGAAATAACCATTTGGGAATGAATACCAATTCTTACATACAGACTCTGAGGTCTAATTAAGGTGTTTCTTCTTTCTTCATATTTTTCACACTGCCTATGTAGTAGGTATCAATTACTATCTGCTAGAAATTTCCCCTAGGCAAAGTATAATATCTTATTTCAAGGAAATAAAAACCCTAGGCATAAAATGTCTTCCAGTTGGATTAATAGGGAAAGACTCAGACACACTAGAGTTAGCATTTCTACCTAGAAGTCTTTGCGTATAATGATTTGCACTACAATGAAGCTGAAGATACTCTGTAGAAGAGGTCAGAATATCACAGCATATAGATCTAGTGGCCCTAAACTCAGTTTACTGTGCTAAACTGCATCAATTCTTGTTCAATTTTTAAGGATTTATTTTTATTAAGGGATTCCAATCCCAACATATCCAACAGTGCTTAAGTGCAACACATTGAAAAAATTATTTTATCAGAAAAGGCAAAGAAACCACTTATGTTAAAAATCAGGGGACATTTTGAACCCTGCATTTTAGCTTAAACATGTACCTTCGCTTATATTTCACAACTAGTCATGTGATATTGTATATTAATTATATTAATTGAATGTGATTTCCTTCAAAGTAATAATTTTTAACTGCATACCAGTTTTATTCAAGGCATAGTAACAAAACGTAGCTAAGTCTCATTTGTTAAGTATGTTTAAAATATATGTGATGGTTTATGTTTCAATACTGTTCACAATTCTCATGTGTGTGGATGGTGACTGCATAATGGGGTTGTTACCACTGACTCGCTTTTGGGAAGTGAGGTCTGCTCAGACGAGGCAGGATGACCTGAAATGAAATGTCTTCCTCCTTAGCTTGGCCCTTTTCCCCATGCTTCTGGGCTGCCATAACATGTGCAGCATTTCCTCCCCTGTGCCTCTCTGGGATGCCATTTCGGCTTGGGGCAACTGTGGACTGTGACTGTGAATTCACAAAAGCATCTTATCCTGTAAGTTATGGATGTCGTATCTGTAACAGGACAAGGAAAACAACCTTTCTTTTTGAAAGAAGCTTTTGCTCACTCACAATATATTTTTTCATCTGTGAAGTCATTTTCTGATTTTTCATTACAATTTATTTTGGCTCAATCATATCAAGAAATAGTGCCCTGAATATGATATCTATTGAAATAACCACAAAATAATCTATCATCAGCTTATTCCAACTAGGTAAACTATGTTTATCTGCCTTGTTGTTTCACCCAGCGTTACTCTCCTATTTTAAGCACATAACACTGTGGTTATTTGCTGTTCAAAAATAGTCTGTTTTGGGGTATATTATCAGTTCTAGTGCTGATGGCAGCAAATAGTTGACCAAATTCTCTATGGAACTTTATATATAGTCATCTTAAAATTTTAGAACAGTCCAGAAATTTTTCAGAATGACTATTTTGTAGCCATTTTATCTGTTTTTGATATGTTGCTGTGCTCTTTAATCAACAAAATACCTAAGAAAATGCACACCTTAAAGAAAGGACAATCTTTTCAATACATACTACTTGAAAATTGGATATCTACATGTAGAAGAATGAAACTACTAGGCTCTATCTCTCACCAATTACAAAAATCAACTGTAATGTTTTATAGATTTAAAAGTGAAGCCTGAAACTATTATGAAACTACTAGAAGAAAACAGAGGAAATGCTTTAAAGATCTCCTGGAGTACACCTCCAGATAAAAGGGAAACAAAAGCAAAAATAGAAAAATGAGGTTACATCAAACTAAAACCTACTGCTGAGCAAAAGAACTAACCAAAAGATTGAAGAGACAACTTACAAAACAGGAAAAAATATTGTAGACTATCTCATAAAGAGTTGGTATTCAGAATAAATGAAGAAATCCAACAAATCAATGGCAAAAGAACAACTTGAGTAAAAACTGGGCAATAGATCTAAACAGATATTCCTCAAAGACATACAAATGGCCAACAGGTATGTGACCAAAAGCTCAGTATCAGTAATGGTCAGAGAAGTGCAGTTCAAAAGTACAATGCCTCAGAAGAGGAAAAGTGCTATATTCCAAGTGGCTATTATTACAGTGGGTATGGATAGCAAGTGCTGGTGAAGGTCCTGAGAAAAGCAAGACCTGTGTATAGTGGTGTGAAGGGAATTAATAGAGCCATTTTGGATAACAGTATGGAGATTCCTCAAAAAATTAAAAATAGAACTGCTATATGATACAGGAATACCACTCCTGGATATATATCCAAAATGAAAATCTGTATGTTGATAGACATCAGTGGTCTCATTATTATTAAGGGACAGCCCCAGACTTGGGAGTAAAGTCCTGGATTCAAGTCCTCAAGGCCCTATAATGAAGAGTATGATTTCCTCAGGTTTACAGTGGAGGAAAAGGCTAATTCCAAGAACAGTGTAGACTACATGAGTAAAGTGCAGTTCACTGATACTTTCCATTCTTTTCTTCTCCTTTTTTTTTTTTAAAAAATTCCAAGACATCACCTGATTCTGTTTAAAATAATTTAAAATATATATTTTAGTTTATATGATATTTTATAATCGTTTACTCTGCGTATTCTAAATCTCAAGTTATATACTTCCTGAATGCAAAAAGAAGATCATTCATTTCTTTATTACATCCCACCGCCTTTCTTTCAATGATTGCAAAATAGTAGTTATGTATTTGGTTTTTAAGTGCTTGAAGTCTGCAGGAAAGAACATTTCTGCTAGTGGAGATTCATTGCAATATCCTTCTAAAAATCTTAAATAGGCATGAAACAAGATTGCACTGAATATTGTTTCTTTTACTCCTACCAGCAACATTTCTTTTACTAATGTCAATTTTTTTCTGTTACTTATTGAATCAGGTTTCATGGAATAAAAGATAAATAATATTTTGTTTTAATTTTGAGACATGGCCTCACTAATGAATAAAAAAAAATATTATGGAGTAGGCGTCCCTTGAAGCAGAGCCCATGGTAGAGATGTGAGGAAAGCTAATTTGGAGGTTTTTATGGATCAAATCCATGCAGCAATGAAAGAAGCAGGACTGAGTGGACCAGAGCTACCGTATAGATGTAGTCTCAAGAAAGTTCTTAGATGACACCGTGGCAAACTCTGAAGCTGGGACTGCATTTCAGATATGTCACTAACAACATGGAGCAGTCATTGAAATCAAACATGGGGATGCTCTTGAGCAAGATGACGCTTTTAGCTCAGCATAACAGCACTGTGATCTATCAGCCCCAAGGAGTCCTCAGTGGTGGAGGGATCTGGGCAATGTCATCCTAGAATCACTAAGGAGAGGGAAAAACGAGGCTGCAGTGACCCCAAGATATGTGACGAAGATTCTTTAAAAATAGGTTTTTAACAATAACATTAGATATCACATAATACTCCTAAAACTTTTTGAGAACCATATGGATTTTATTTTTTGCCTTTAAAAAAAATTTTTTTATGCTAAGCCAATGAAAGTGTGACTCCATTACCAGAATCAGGAATAGCCTAACCTTAGGCTGGGGCCACAGAGTTATACTAATTTTATTATAATCTTTATCGCTATGTCATATACTTATTTTCCCGTTTACTTATTGCTTGTTTCCATCCACTAAAATATAGTGTGAGTGAAAGTACTGTTCACAGCTGTATTTCTAGAATTTAAAACAATGCATCAAACAAACCATTTATCAAATATGCAGGTACATTTGAAGAGTTTACATTTCTTTGTTTTAGAAAGCAACAGGGATGATAGCTTGGCAAGACCCTTAAAGAAGAAACAGGAACTGTCAAAATGGAAGCGTCACGGTTTGAATAATTATTTTCTCCTTGGATATACTTCCTAAACAGTAAATCATTTTAATATCTAGCCATTGTTGAGTCAACCAAAGGTGGAAATCATTTATACTATCTTCTCTTTTTTTATTTTAATTTAAAGGTCAGTTTAACATGTAGTTGAATTCTGAAAGTTTCTTCTTTTGCATTAAAAGATGATGATTCCTTAAACGCACCCACAAATGTGAAAACAAAAAAATGCACACACTGCAACTTTAAATGTGCTTTTATTATATGCTAAACCTAGTTTTTTATATCCGATAAATGTTCTATAAATTATACATAGAGTTGTGTATATAAACACATTTAATTATTATCAGTGAAATGGTTTAATTATATGGCACTTGTGACTTCTGAAAGGAATGCATTAAATTTAATAAAATTGTGTATTAGCGAGAATTCACTATTTTTGTCTCTGTGTGTCTGCATATCTGTGTATATGTAAATTTCTATTGCCTATTTCAATCATACTTCATAACCATTTTATAGTTATAGGTTGTTATTTGGATCTTTTACCCTTATATTATCTATTCACCTGCTAAAAATAACATGATGCTTAGTGATACTACTTCCTGTCAGTAATTTTCCAGCATTTGTATATATTTAAAACTGAATTTAACCTTTATGTTACTTCAAAATATTGAGATGTTCTATATTTCACTCAGTGAAATTTCCTCTGTGATAGACTATGATAGACTATATGTTTAAATAATGGTTATAATATGAGCAGGCCAAAGTCAAATAAGAGGAATCCAATTGTCTGCATTCTAATCTAATTTTCAATATTAAAATGTCTACATGTAATCTACATCAATAGCCCCAAACAACTGTCTTGGTACTTGCCTAAACTTCACTGAACAACTGTATTCTATAACACTGTTGAATATTTTATTTCTCCAATATTACCCAACTGTAATCAACAGAAAATATTAAAAATGTAATGAATTGTGATATGCTTTTTGTGCTGTCTCTTCTATTTTGGATTAAAATCTAAAATGAATACTCTTTTCTATTCATGATGCATTAAGACTATAATACAATATCTAATTACCCAGCAGAAATGGTATCCAGATAAAGACATTATTGATTTATCAGAATCACTTTCCTATATGTGAAATATCTCAATTTCTGTCTTTATTCTCTGTATCTCTGTCATTATGATTTTATGACCCTGTTTGGGTTTTCAACTAAATATACTTCCTGTAGCTCCTCTCAAAATTTTCTAGAAAATTCTTTGGTGATGACCACTTAGAAAAATAGAATGTTACTTTAATTTAAATAAACACACATTTGGTCTTGGACAGCTTAGCAAACTCCAATCATTTTTATGCCAAATTTTTACTTGTCCAATTTATAGTTGAAAACTCTTTTAACCTTCTTTCCAGAATTTACAATAATTAAATGCAGTGGAAAAAACTCTTGTCTATTTTAAGTTTTAATAGTAATCTTTTCTCCAAATACTATTATATATATTATAAAAATAATTTTCTTCATTTTACATTTATATTTTAATACAATTTATTTTCATAAGAATGAGAGAAGTGTTAGTGCTCCATGAAGAGGGGGACAGAAATGATGGAGGATGAAAAAAGAATAGTTTTTCAAGGGACAGATTGAAATATATCATTTTTTCAATATCTAAATTTAAAATTGACCTCAAAATTAACATGTTTAACTTTGTTACATTCCATTTTATTTTATTAAAAAAGCTGAGGCTGAATAAAATGTTTTTGTCACTATAAACAGTGCTTTAACATCGCATAAGCACTGTGAATAATTCCAACGTATGCTAACATATGGTACTGAAATTGGAGTAGAGTGAGATTCATATAAATAATAACAAGATCAAAGTGATTCTTGTAGGAAAGAGAAGTTGAGTCAGTAAGGATATGAGATTCAAAAGATATACAAGCTCTTGCAAGATAAAATAACTGTGGAGGAAGATAAAGTCACAATGACTCATAAATGCACTGATAAATTTTCTGCAATTTAGGAAATTTTTCAAACAGAAGCTTTCTACTAACAGCTGACCAGATTTCTACAGAGCAAATATCCTATCATGAAGAACAAGGATAGCAGTATAGAATTTTCTAAAATCTCTTGATAGCTTTTGAAAGCTACAGAGGCAGTAAATAATATTCAAGAGCTGGAAAAAAAAGAAGAACCCAGGAAATGTGATGCAATTGCCCAAAATGAAAGCTGACACTGGGGTGAGAGCCAGAAACACTGGGAAGAGCTTTTGGAAGTTTGCAGCACTGTGGGAACAAAAATTAAGTCAGATTTCTTAAATTCTACATTATTTTATCTTCAGAGGCTTGAAGTTATTCATCACAACCTACTAAATATAGATAAATATGTATCAGTACATGAAGATGGGAAATTAATTACTCAAATTAAAAATAGCTGTTTCTAGTCTGTGCCCTTAGTAGCAAGTATGGAACTTTTATGTGAGTTAGAATCCTGACAATTCAAGGAAAGACAATCAGAATCAGTTACCCCTAATGCAACTTTCACTTTGATTATGTATTAGTAATATAAAATAGTACAAGAAAGGTAGTACTGGTTAAATGAACAGTCATTTAATTCCCCATGCATGTATATGCAAAAGATGTTTTTGCTGATAAAATTTCTCACAAAGGTTCAGAATTAGTGAGATTTAGATTATGAAATAAAATATGAGTTAGTCTTCCTTTTAAAACAAATCATCACCATACACTAAGCAATTTTTTCTTGAGTTTTTTGTTATCTTCACATTCTACACCTGTTCTAGTAATGAATTCTACATGGTTAGTACATTGTAAATTGATATAAAATTATATTTAACACACTACTTTAAACTTTCAGATAATTTAGTTGTAACTGATCAAGTCTGGTGATTCTACATTTGTTCTTCATACTTAAATTATTTTGAACTTCTCTCCTTTTCATTTCAATAAAAATAAAAAGCTAAAGTTATTATTTCACTTCTTAATTCTTGACCATACTATCTTACAGTTTTACTTAGCAATCTGTGAATATTTTTCAAAATGGATTATATTTATTTTAAGTAGAAACAGTAAACTAAACTTAAAAATCAAGTTCTAAATGCACCTAGTAGATTATTTGGCCTCCTGAATCCATTTCTGATTTATGAAGCAGAAGTTTTAAACTTTGTTACTTCATAATTAAAGTGTTAGTATACTCTAAATAATAATGAGATTGGTTTTCTTTATACTTCTATCTGCTTAGCTAAGCAACAAAAAGAATACTGTGCTTGTAGTGTCATATAGATATGAGCCTGTTTTCTCTGCCATAGAGAGATTGATTTTCATGCCCTAATGAAGTAAAATCCTAACTGCATCCTTCATTCAGTCATTCACAGATACAAATTTAACATTTACTTTATACTAAGTACATTTCAGTCCCTGGTCCTCTTTATTGTCATTCCAAAATAGGGTTTTCAAAATATGACTTGTGTACCTTCATGTGGAACTCATAAAGTCTATGAACTCCTTGAAACAAATTGCAATGCTTTATCCTCATGTGTGTATTTTATTTTTCTATAAACTTACATCATAATTTTTAAGGAAACTGATGATCCTGAAAAGATTAAAGACTACCAACAGTATACTCTTCATTAGTTACTTCAAGTATATTCACATTGCTAATTTTTTATGTCTTCCATGCTTACATTCTGCACTTCCAAATAAAAGTTCACTGGAAATCTCAGCCTGCATACAGATAATTCCTTCTAGCAATCACATTTTCATTAATTTTATTGTCTATTTTTCTTAAAAAAACTTGAATATATCATGAAATGTAACTGTAAAATAGCTATTAAAGTAAACTAAATACTGGTCACTTAAGTGTGTCAGAGAGATAGGAAGGATGTAAAAGTCATTTTTCTGCATCATTACCATGTAACTCCTCTTTTATTTCTTAAATTTGTTTAAAATCACCGTGATTTTCAAGTAGCTAAACCCTACATCTTAGTATTAAGTCTACATTCCATTTCTCTTTTCACACTGCAGCCTTAGCTCTTTCCTTCTGCTGTATTTTTGAGACAATATATTACTAAATCACTGTTTTCCAGGCTGGGCTGAAACTTCTGATCCTCCTTCTTCAGTCTTTTAGAATATCAGGATTACAGACATGAGCCAAATTTATATTCTATTCAAGTACTAAGGATTGTACAGTATTTCTTATATAAATACTTTCCTTCTTCTTCCAGTGTCTCTTCCACAACTGTGGTTTTGTTTTCATTTGGACAACTACAATATATTCCCAGGGTGAGCAAGCTAGGTTTTCTCTGCTTCTCTAGACTCATCCTGTTTCCTTCTACATTCCACTTATTAGCCCAGGCTAGCTTTCCTCCAGTGTATGTTTTTGGCCCCTTTGTCAAAAAGTAAATGGCTAAATGTGCCTGGGGTTGTTTCTGCATACTCTGTTCTGTTCCACTGATCCACATGTCTGTTTTTGTGCTCGTACCATGCTGACTTCATCACTGTAGCTTTGTAATAGGTAACTTGAAATCTGGAATTGTCATGCCTCTTGATTTACTCTTGTTACCCAGGATTGTTTCTGCTACTCTGGTTCTCCTGTTCTTTATGCGTTTTAGGGTTGTTTTCTCTAGTTCTGTGACAAATGCGGTTCATAATTTTATTTAAATTGCATTAAATCTATACGTAAGATTTGGAAGTTTGGTCCTTTTGACAATATTGGCTGCCTATCCAGGAACAGATGATATCTTTCCATGTACTGATGTCCCTTTTTGATCTCTTTTTTCTCGGGGTACTGAGAGTACTCATTGTACTGCAGAGGTCTTTCACGTCCTTGGTTAGATTAATTCCTAATCTATTTTTTCTTCATTCTATTGTGAACGGCATTGTTTTCCTAAATTCCTTATTGATGGTGGATTTATTATGATGTACAGAGATAATATTGATTTTGTTTCCTGCAATATTGCTGAATTTGATTTGTTTTGTTTTGTTTTGTTTTGTTTTGTTTGGTACCTGGGATTGAACTTGGGTCCTTGCGCTTGCGCAGCAGGCAGCGAAACCACTGAGCTAAATCCCTAGCCCTGAATTTGATTATTAATTCTAGAAATCTTTTGGTGGATTTTTTGGATCTTATATGTAGAAGATCATGTCATTTTCAAAGATAATTTGAATTCTTCTTTTCTTACACATATATCTTTTATTTCTTTCTCTTGCCTAATTTCTCTGGGTAATGTTTTGAGCATTATATTAAACAGGAGTGGTAGTGAATATTTTGGTTTGTTTTCTGATTTTAGAGGGAAAGTTTACAGCTTTTCTCCATTTAATGTAGAAGATCTTTATCAAGTTAAGCTACTTCTTCCCTATTCCTAGTATGCTGAAGGGTTTTGTTTTTTTTCAATCATGAATGAGTGTTATATTTTGTCAGTTACCTCAACTGATAGGATCATATGATTTTGTTTCTTCTTTAGAGGATGAATTTCTTTTGCGACTTGGTTTTTCTTTGTTGCGCAGTTTGGCCTCAAACTGAAGGCATTTCCTACCAATCATGTAGATGTGTTTACAGGCAAATAGCCATTGTGGCTAGCTTTTAATGTTGACCTAGTCTTGCATACCTGGAATAAATCCTATTTAGTATAGGCATAGACATGACTACATTCTTGGATTTGATTGGCTGATGTTTAATTAAGAAATTTAATATCTATGTTCATAAGAGATAGCAATCTATAAATTTCCTTTCTTGTGATGTCCTCAGCTGGGTATTTGAATAATATTGGCTGAATTAAATAAATTGGGAAGTTGTATTAGTTTACTAAGGCTGACATAAAAAATAACAGATTGACTGATTTAAACATAACAAGTTTATTTCTCACAGCCCTGATAACAGTCCACCATGAAGGGGCCAGTAGGCTGTTTTCGGCTGAGGTGTCTCTTTTTGGCTTTGGCTTGCATATGGCTTCCTTCTCTCTCTGTCCTCTCATGATCTTTTCTCTGTTCACACACATCCTGAGTTTCTCTAAATTCCCCTTGTAAATATGTAAGTCAAGTTGGACTGTGGCCAACACTAAAGGTATCATTTTAATTTAGTTATTATTTTAAAGACCCCATCTTTGAATGGTCACATTCTGGGGCACCAAGGATAGGACTTCAACATATTGTGGAGAGGTACAATTGTGTCCATTACAGAAGCTTCAATTATAGTTCTACTGGAGAGATTTAGTATCACTTCCTCCTTAAATGTTTGGTAGAATTTAGCATTGAAACTGTCTTTAGTTGTACATTTTTTGAAATATCATTAATTGTAGATTTGATAACTTTAGTAAAACAAGGCCCTAATAAGATTTCTAGTTTTTCATTTGTGAGTTTTGGTGTCTGATATGTTCATTGATTTGGTGTATCTCACATAGATATTAAATTTCTGGACACAGAGTTGGTCAAAATGTTCCTGTGTTATTAATTTGAGGTTATTGGAATCAATACTGTTGACTCTATTTCCTTTCTAAAATTGGTAATTGTGTCTTCTTTTAAAATAAATTGTACTGTATTGCAGTAAGAACACATAACTTGAGATTTACTCTCTTAATAATTTAAGTGTATATTTCTGTAAACTACAAATACATTGCTATGGTTTAAAGATGAAATGACTCCCACAGACTCATGTATGGAGGGACTTGATCCCCAATGCAGCAATGTCTAGAGATGGGACCTAGAAGAGTGATTGGATCAGGAGCCTCATCAGTCGATGAATTCAATGAGTACATTAGCCAAACAGGCTGTTAGGGAATGGGTCCTGGTTAGAGTATAGATCTCTTTGGGTGAGACTTTTAAGGATATGTCTTTGCTTGGGTTCTCCCTTGCTCCCCAATTCCTGGCTGACATGAGCTAAGGAGATTTCCTCCACCAACATTTCAGCCTGAGAGCCAGCCATGGATGAAAACTTCTGAAACTAGGAGCCAAAATCAACCTTTCCTCCTTTAAGTTGTGTATGTCACATATTTTTGTCCCAACAACAGAAGGTCAACAAATACAATGTGGTATGGCACATATATAAAATGCCAAGTGACTATATATATATATATATAAATTTTTTTCATCTTCCTTAACTAAAGATGTATGCCCACTGATTAACAACTATCCTTTTCTCCCTAGCCCCAGTCCACAGGAATCACCATTCCTTTCTTTAATTCTATGAATTACATTACTTTAAGTACCTCATGCCAGTGCACTATTTTTTTTTCTGTTGGCCACTTATGTCTTCTTCAATTAAATATCTATTCAAATCCCTTTGAAAATTGCAGATTTTGCTATTATAATAGGTTTTTATACATTTAGAAAAAGAACTCTTTATTAAATCCAGGGTTTAGAAACATTTTCCCCCAATTCTATAGTTTGCCACTCTGTTCACATTGTTGTTTGTTTCTTTTGCTCTACAGATATATTACAGTCCTGTTGTCTATTGCTTTTTTCACTGTGCTTTTGGAGTCATATCCAAGAAACCTTTAACAAAACCAACGTCACCATTCTTTTTCCCCATCTTTTCTTCTGGGAGATTTAGAGTTTCAATTGTTATGCTAAATCTGTAATTAACTTTGAGTTGATTGTTGTATATATTGTAAAATAAAGATCTATATGGGTTTGATTTTATTATTTTCCAAATAGATGTCTAGGATTCACATCATGATTTGTTGAAGAGATAAACTTTTTCCTACCATGCATCCTACACACTCTGGTCGAAGATCAATGGATGATATATGCTTGGGCTTATTTGTAGGTTCTTTATACTATTTCATTGATCTATTTGTCTGTATTTATACCTGGATCATATTGATTTATTATGGAAAGAAATATATTTTGAAAAGAGAATGAGAGATCTGTAGCTGTTTTTCTCTTTCAAGGTTGATTGATTATTCAGGGTCTGTGTAACCTGTTCCATGTAAGGATTGTTTTTCTTTCTGTAAAAAAAAAAAAAAATGCATTTGGATTTTGCTAGTAATAGCACTGAATCTGCAAATCACATTGGATTTTAGGAAGATTTTAATATTATTCTTGAAGACCATGAATATGAAATGTCTCACTTATTTGTATCTTGCTTTCTTTCACCTATATTCTGCAGTTTTTAGTGTATAAGTAATCTGCTTACATGGTAAGAGGTAAGGCAGAACAAAATGATCTTCAGTCCAATTGGTAAATTTCAGTCCTTTGCTATGGCTATATCCTTGGGCAATGACTTTCAAATTACTTGCACAAATGTTTGTCACCTTTCTCTTCTCTTCATTTAGAAGACAGAAACACTAGAGGGTGCTGAAGATAGCGATGTCAACTTCCTCCATAAAGATCAGGCTGTGGCCATGTTTTTTCCTTTGCTGGGTAAAGCTTTTAAAAAAGTAGCTTAGTGCACAAACTTAATTCTTTCCATGATTCTGGTTGCAAAGCTAATCAGATGAAAATCAAATCAAATTCAATGGTTAGGTTCAATGTTGACCTTACGGGAAAATTTGATTTGGTTCTCTTCCAGTATGGTTGAATCATGGAAAGAATTAAGCTCATGAATAGGGTTACCACTGTACGTGCAGAGTGTTTTGGATGTGTTCAAGATGATAAATTGTCCCTTCCTTCTTCCAGAAGTACAACAGATTTACCTGACTTTTTACAACTGAACATGTTTGGATTTCCAAAGATAAATCTCAAGAAAATGAGGAAGCCATCCAAACACTTTTGATCCTAGAGTTTCTCACTTGTACAGCAGCCCATTCTCTACCTCCAGCTACTAATCAGAATTTCTGTGGGCTTTTATAACAGGTTATTGTAAACTTAGTGATCCAAAATCATTAAGAATCTATTGTTTTACAGTGTGGTTTCTAGATATTAGTCCCCCCACCAATGACTTTGAGGGAGAATCCATTCCATACTTTTCCAAGCTTCTCATGGTGACCAACAGTCCTTGACTTTTTTGGATTGACTTGCACCATTCTGTTCTCTGCATCTTTATTCAAATGGTCTTCTCTTCCCAAGACATCCGTGTGTTTCAAAGTCTCCCCTATTTATTTATTTGTTTATTTTGTTTGAGTCAGATTTTTTTAAATTTTCATGTTGGTAGTATGTAATGATTACATTCATTGTAGAGAACTGGTATATGAACATGTCACTTCTCAATTTCTTTTTCCCACTTACCTCCACCCCCTTTTTGCCAGTATCAGATTCATTTATGTTACAAGTCCTTATAAAATAACAACCAGACTAATAAGACAAAAAATATAAAACACGTAAGATACTTTTAGATACATTGTTCATGCTTACTTACAACAGCTTTTTTACTCTTTTTTTTGCTATTATCTGTCTTTTATTTCACACTTTATTTATATATTGAGGTTTTCATGTAAGAGAAAATATATGATAATTAAGCTTATATTCCTAATATACTTCACTTAGAATTATGATCTCAAGGTGCATTCATTTTCCTACAAATGACTGGTTTATCATTCTTTACAGCAGAGAGGTACTGTACTCCATTGAAAATAAATACCATCTTTTTTATCTGTTGATGGACATATAGGCTGTTTCCAAAACTTAGCTATTATGAATTGTGCTGCTATGAACATGGGTGTGCATACATCACTGGTAAGATGTCTTTAACTCTAAGTGGGAAGATACCTAGAATAGGAATAACTGAGTCAAATGTAATTTCTATTTTTAGCTTTTGAGGAATTTCCATACTGATTTTCGTAGTGGTTTATCAGTTTACATTCCCATCAACAATGAAGAAAGGTGCCTTTCTCCCCACAGACTTGACAGCATTTGCTATTGATTGCTTTCTTGATGATCACCATTTTTTCTGAATGAGATGGAATCTCAGTGTTGTTTTAATTTGTATTTCCCAAATGGCCTGCAATATTGAACATTTTTTAATATATTTATTGACTGCATTTCTCCATCTCATAAGTGTCTCTTCATTTCAGATGCCCATTTCTTAATTGGGTCTTTATATTTGGTGGGTTAATATTTTTTAGTTCTTTATATCTTCTAGATATAAGATCTTTGTTAAGGAGTAGCTGTCAAAAAAAATTTCCCATTCTGTCAGCTGTTTCTTCATACTATCAGTCTTTTCCTTTCCTGTGCTGAAGCTTTTTAATTCAATGTGATCCCATTTGTTGATTCTTGGCACTTTGAGACATAGGTTTAGGCATAGACTTTCTGAGACAGTATATTTGTTTTGCTTTGTTTTCCACGATGAGTTTGAATTCCATATGCAGCCTAGGCTGGCCTTGAACTTGGAATACTCTCACTCAGTTTCCCAAATCTGGGATTACAGGCATACACTGTCACGCCCTGTTTCTCAGTCTTCCTTTATGAGGATACCAGTCATTGGATTTAATGCCTGCTCTATTCCTCACTAGATTAACATTTTAAACTGACTATATCTACAAAAATATTATTTCCAAATACTGTCACATTCAAAGGTACTAGGCATTAGGATTTAAAGCTATGTTGTTTGGGGCATCACTCAATCTCTTAGGTGGGTGATGGTGAACCTTTAAGAGACCTAGTGACCAAATTGAAAATTGCAACCTAAACATACTTATTTATTGCAAAGTTTTAACACTGCAGTTAAAATGGAATGCTCAGTTGCTGGGGTGACCTGGCTCATGTGCCAACAGCAAAGGCTCTGCATGCCCTCTCTAGCACATGTGCCATAGATTCGCCACCACTGTCCTCGGTGTGTAAGTGTTCTTATCAGTTTATATTCAAGCATCTTCTGCTCCCCCTAAGCTGATATGACTTCTCTCTGCTTTGTTTGTCTCTCTAGATTTAAGAAGAACAGTTTACTTTATAACTTCACTTATCTGATGGATCCAAGAAAACCTATTGATTTTGAGTTTCCTTTTATCTTTTTAAAAATTATAATATCACCATGACTCTTTCAAGGTTTTTATATACTGAAGTGAAACCAAAAGTTTGCATCAATTCCTGGCTGGCCCACGTGAAGAATTTTGTAATATTCATGAATGAGTAAAATGATTGAATATATGTATGAATTATCTATTCCTTTTGAAGTATGAAAATATATTAATTTTTAAATATATGTACTCATACTTCAACAAATAGATCTCCCTCTTATATACCTACCTATGTACTTAGCTTTTATCACATCAGACTAGAAGAATGTTTAAATTAGTTCTTGTGTAATATACGAATGTTTATTTTATCCATTTTTTAATGAAAAGTCATGATTGTTTACTGACACAAAGCAATTTCTCACTGTACATTTGGGGTTTTCTTTGTTCCTTCTTAGGGTCATTTGGTGGTAGTTGTTTTGCTTTTGCTTAGCCGTTTAAGTTTTCATTTTGTTTTATTTTCATTAGAGAGCAGAAGGCAGAATAATATGAAAGGTATTAGAGAATGTTGGATTTTGAGATTCAGTTTTTCTCCAACTCATGATATTTAACAAACCTTTTCTATCTTTTCTTCTTCCCTCCCTCCCCTCCTCCCTCCTTCTCTCCCTCCTTCACTCCTTCCTTCCTTTCTCTCTCTCTAGTTTCTCTCTTGTTTTTTCTATTTCCCTCTTTACTTTTTAAAATCTGGAATGCTTAGTGCAGGGCAAAATACAAATAGTGCTTAATAGATTTTAAAAGCCATATGAAAATGAAATATTTTGTCAAAGATGTACATTATTTCATGCTGTGACATTCTGTTGCTCTTCAAAACCTCTTTCTCTTCCCTATAACTTGAATAGTCCTTTAAAAGTTGTTTGTATTGCTATTGGCTATTGGATTAATGGATTACGATATTTTCCTTTATGGGTGGCAGTTTAGGACAGCTGGTTTCCTCTCACCTAGTTCCCACATTTCAACTGTTTCACTTTCACGTGCTTTAGAATCTTGGAATTACCTCACTTAAACTATTTGTTCAACATGAAATATAAACTCTCTGCATCATACCAAATGTTTTAGTGATATCCACTAATTAAACAATAAACCAGTCTCATATGCTGGTTATCAGAGAAAAGGATTGAGTCATCAATTAGGTTTTAAATGAAGCATATGAAATGTTTCTATTTCAAAGAGCTCACTTTTGTCACCTTGGATATTTTTATGGCATCTCTATGAATTTAAGCATTTTTAAATATCTCATGTTAAATGAACCTCTTGTTTGTTGCTCTGCCTTGTCATAGAACCATCTGTGCTGTATACTTTTGTGTGAATATGTGCATTGCATTTTACACATGTAATGTACTATGCTCAATTTAATAATTTCCATGTATTCATTCCCACAAAAGAGTATATACACAGGCAGTTATATCAACATGTAATGTCAAACTACATTAATATTTTATATATTCTTAGGAATGCTGACAACTGGAAAATATATAAATATATGTATTATATATACTATATACATATATAATATATATAAAGTCTATCCTCATTTTCCCTCTACATTGATATATGATTGATTTCTTGCTCAAAAATTTAGAAATAACACCAGAAAAAAATGTCAAGTCAAATGTATTATTTTGCCACCTACTCCTCAAGTAAAATACTGCAACTGTCCTCTATTTAATGACTCTTTTTTGCCATCATCATTCTTTTTTACTTTTATTATTTTTACCTCATATTTTTCTTCCAAATATTTATTATTCTGTATTTTACCTGTTCAATGAGATTGATTCTACATCTAATGCATTAGCATTTTTCAAAAATAAAATATTTTATATATTATTTATGTAAGTATGTGCCTTCAAATAGCTTATTGCTTCTATCATTGAGGTTTTCAAAAATATTATTGGCTAAATTATGAAATTGATCTGAAGAAGAAAAGTACTGAGCAATTGTAATTGAAATATTGCTTTTGTAAACAAGGAACATTTCCAAATACAAAATTCTCCTGAAACATATGGTTTGAAATGGGCTGTTTCCTTGTTTCAAGAATGACTTTCCATTAACATTGTTCCATTATTGTCAACGTGAGAAACACAAATATTGGTAGCAGAAATAATTATTTTTAAGAAACATTAGCAATTTTAATAGCTAAATTCTACCTTAAATTATTTTACATTTAACCAATAACTTTTGTATAGTATGTATTCCCTCTGGTAGTAAAAAAAAAAAAAAAAGGAAAGGTTGGGCCAGGGATTTAGCTCAGTGGTTCTGGTGCCTGTCTCACAAGCATAAGGTCCTGAGTTTGATCCCTGGTACAAAAAAAAAAAAAAAAGGAAAGGTAATAAAAAGATAAAGTGTGTGAATTAAACTTGAAGACTGATAAAAAGAATCCTGAAAGTTCATATCTGTTGAGTGGCTACTTATGATGAATACAGTATTCTGTGAAATCATTTCATTCATACCAATGCTGTAAGAACAACTAATATTCATTCATAGAGGAAGAAATTGAGGCACTTCGTTATTCACATATTTCCCATAGTTCACACAGCTCCTCAATGACAGAGGAACAATACCAGGGTGAATAGTTTGACCCCAGAGTCTGTTGTTCACTGCAAGGCTTGATGCACTTCTCAGGGTAGTTTTCACAGTGTTATTTCAGAAGGCTTTTATTTTAAACATCTTTTTAGAATGTCTACCTTTTTCTTCTCAGTTATGCCATATTAAAGTGGTTTTACATTCATTAGCATTTCATCATTTTTCTGTGTAATTTTCCTTGATAGCCACAAAAGCACATCATTCAAGTTATTGTTTACATATCCATTTCCCACTTGAATATTATAAGCTCTGTGAATGCCATAATACTTCCCTATTTATCATTATATTCAAAAGATATAGTGCAGTGCCACACACACCACAAATTCAGAATTTATTACAAGAAATTGATTTACAAAATTACAGCAGCTGAGAAGTCCTACAATAATCATCAGTAAATTGAAGAACCAGGAGACTTACTGGTAGTTCTGAGAATGTGAGGGGCCATGCTGAAAGTTTCAGTGGAGACCAGGAGAAAACTGATGTCGCAGCTCAAGCAGTTCGGTAAAGAGAGTGAACCCCCCTGTTTGTCATGGCTTATATCAAGATGTCCCTCCTCAGGGTGAGGAGGACCCCCCCCCCCCAGGGCATGCCCACCACCTGACGGGTTGGGCTGAACGGAGCCTGAGAGGCCGAGTGGGGCTGAGCGGTTGCAGGCTGACCAGGACCTGCTTGCTCCAGCTTGCTCCACCAGCTTTCCACCAGCCACCAGGACAGGGTGAGGAGGATCCCCCCGGGCAGGCCCACCAGCTGACGGCTGGGCCGGGCGGGAGCCTCCAACAATACTCCCCCCAACCCCCCGGCCTCTGGCCTTTTGGCTGTGCAGCTACTTGGTTACACACTGCAGGGGACAAAAGCCATTGTCCTGAGCTCCAGAAGTGAACTCCAGAGAGAGTACCTGTCTCAGGCTCCCTGATGAAAACAAGCCCACTGGAAAAGTGAAGGGAATCTCTGCAATAAAGGCACA
>NW_004624731.1:24790510-24917543 GCF_000247695.1 Heterocephalus glaber | reverse complement strand
GGAAGGAAGGAAGAAGAAGAAAGAAAGAAAGAAAAAGAAAGAAAGAAAGAAAGAAAGAAAGAAAGAAAGAAAGAAAGAAAGAAAGAGAAAAAGAAAGAAACAGAAAGAAAGCTTCTAAAGTCATTTCTCCCTCTCTGCATTAGATTTTTTCTCTGGTCAAGTAACCCTCTTGTATTACAATAAAGACTGTATCCTTACATTTTCAAAAATGTTTCAATTGGTAAATTAAACAATATCACTTCAATCTTCTCAAAAGTATGTACAGAACTCCCTACCAATTAAAATGTTTATTGTCAGTTTTTATTTCCCAATTCTCAAGCCAACACTGGGTACATTTATTATATATTTAATCAAAAGAAAATACAGTGTGAAGCTAATTGCACCTAAGCTTTAAAACCTTTCAGTGGCAATGGAAGAAGCACTAGCACATACATTCAGAGTATTTGGGGCTATTATATAATTAGCAAAAGTAAGATATTTTTATTCCAAAGGTTAATCCTCGGATTTCATTCTAAATCACTCTCATTCATTGCTCCCTTTCAGTGAGGTGGCATTGACATACCTTCTAACATTTCTAGGCCTTGACTTTCATAAGATTCGTGTATGTAGTTCATAGATTTTTCCTTGCTTAATACTAATTGTAAGATATATGGCATAGGAATGACTTCCACGAATATTCCTACCTCTCTGTGTTCCAACACACCAGATGTTAAGAAATACAGGATCATAAATCATACTTTTAATAGTTGTATTTATTTTGACTTTATTTATGTTAAATTCATTAACTAGCACATAAAAACAAAATTGTACATATTTATGGGGTTACATGTGGTTTTGATATGTGTGTATACAATATATAATATCTAAATCAAGTTAAAAATATTTATCTCTTCAAACATTTATCATTTCTTTAACGGTAAAATCTTTCAAAATCACATCTTCTAGTTTTTTGAAATGTATAGTGATTATTGTTGTCTAAACTCACCCCACTAAATACAATGTAGTACTCATTAGTCAACTTTCCTCCATATTTCCCCCACCCTTAATCCCTTTTTCTGGTTTCTGTTAACAAACATTCTACTCAACTTGTATAAGATCATCTTTCTTATAGATTTCTCATGTGAGCAAGATCATTTGGTACTCATCTGCATAGTCTGGCTTATATCACTTAACATAATTATTTCTAGTTCCATCCCTCTTGACCTAATTGACAAGATTCCATTCTTTTTAATGACTAAATACTGTTCAGTGTGTGCATAAGCTACAGTTTATTTATTCACTTATATTGGTGAACGCATGTTGTTTCCATTTTCCGGCCATTGTTAATAGTGCTGAAATAAACATGGGTGGCAGATGTCTTTCAACATACTGATTTTCTGTCATTTGGACATATACTCTAGGAATGAGATGCTTGGGTCATATAGTAGATCTATTTTTAATTTTTAAAGAACCTCTATAGTCTTTTTCATAAAGGCTATATTAATTTACATTGCACCCATGTTGTGCAATGTAACAAAAAGTGTTTCTTTATCTCTGAAATCTTGCCAGTCCTTGTTATCTCTAGTCTTGTTGATAATAGTCATTCTTAGTTTTATAAAGTGATCTCTCATTGTAGTTTTTATTTACATTTCCCTGGTGATTACTAATGTAGAATATTTTTTCAGACTTATGTATATCTGCTGACTATTTGCATTTCTTTTCTTGAATCATGTCTATTCTAGCCATTTGCCCACTTTTCAATGGGGCTTTTTTGGGTTTTGCTATTGAGTTGTTTCAGTTCATATATACATATGCATATATATATATATATATATCCATATACATATATATATACATATATATATATGTATGTATGTATGTATGGAAGAAGTGCTTTTAAGTATCAAGCACTGCCAGAAGCTACAGATCTTAGGAGAAATCCAGAAGGGACTAGGGTGGGCAGCTCGCATCTTCTCTGTGGAAGAGGTTTGCAGCAAACTTGTGCAATAGCTACTTGATAGTGAGCTTTCCAACTTGCAGTTGGGAGTTAACAGGACACTTCTGAGTGTCTAACCTGGAGGTCAGTATTTATTCAGCCTTCTTATGAAACCAGGTCTGCCCACTCTACGGGCATGTGCTTGTCCACACACTGAGTGCCATAACTTCTATAGCTCTTTTACAGAAGACAAGCTCCTTAACTATCTTGTTCTGGGAATGATGTGGCCCTATATTCTCACATGTCTCTGTACTAAAGAAAAAAAAGAGGTGGCCACAGACAGGACCTACTTCTAGGGGCTAGCTAGCCAGCATCAAAGGAACCTGAAAATGATTGCTACACCTCCTCTTTTTGGCTTAGAGTAGGAAGCTAAGTGCTTTCAGCCTTTCCCTACAAAAAAAAAAAAAAAAAAAAAAAAGAACTGGAAAAACCCTGAACCTTTTCAGCTGTATCTAGATGCTCTGGCTTCTATTTTACCTGTTTTGGGTTACTGACAGAATGGGATACACCTGAAAATCCTGGGGGCCACAAAACCCAAGGCAACAATTGAGACAAACACAAGTTGAAATACACCTTAGAATCTATGGCCGCATATATCCAATTGCAATATATATGGTTTTAAAAATACCTTCAACTAGGCTGGGGATTTAGCTCAGTGGTTCCAGTGCGTGCCTCACAAGTGCAAGGTACCGAATTCGATCCCTGGTATCAAAAAAAAAATACCTTCAACTATGTGCAAAGCCAGAAGCTACTCTTTGGAACATTTTTCCGTATTCACACTGGTCAAATCATAATTAGAGGATTTAATTTTTTTAAAACAGAGTTAAACTATACATTCTCTCCTGACAAAAATATGGGAAAAGGTGATCAGAGATAACACCTCTATACCTACAAGGAAAAAGTTATTTGAGTTGTATATGAAGCATTTAACTACTGTACATATTATGTTATTTTTCTGGGTATTCTCAAGTTTCCTGTAGGCAGGCTTAAAAAATTCTAAATTGCGATGATTTTTTCAGATTCAAAATGACTATTTTTATATGTTACTTTGTACAGATGCTTTTCAATTATGATGGAGTTACATTTCAGTGAATCAACTGGATGTTGAATACCATAAGTAAAAATGCATTTAAGATCCCTAATCTACTGAACCTCATAGATTAGCACCACAGTGCATTGCTGTGTACGACACTGGTTGTTTTACCTCGTGAACATGTGGCAGACTGGAAACTGTAGCTCACTCTCAGTGCTCCACATCTCAACAGACTAATACAGCATATATGATGGACCCAGCAAAGGTAAGCACTCCAATGTGAAGTGTGGTTTCTACTGAGTGCATTACACTTTTTGCACCATTGTAAGTCAAAAATTTACAAATTACAAGTCAGGAACTCTCTGCATTTGTAATTTTGTATTCTGTTTTTAAAAGACAACAAAATTTTTCAACGTTAAATTTCTCAAAATCTGAAATTTCCTCTGTTGATTTAGGGCTCATTTATACTTAACAGAATAGCTGTGATTTTAGAATATCAACAGATCAGTTCGATGGCACAATTTGTCTAAGAGCTCACACCTGCACCTCTGGGCTGATATCAATAGACGTCCCTGGTCTGAGGCTCTCCTATGTATGTACACACATACAACCTCTTTGCTGGTGTGTTTCTATTAAATAATGCTATATGCATATAAAAAAAGTGGTCACAGATCGGTAACTCTTCAAATTAAGGAAAATAAATGGGCTCTCATATTAGACCAAAATTTGCAATCAACGAAGCTTTTCTACCTAAAAGAAAAATTTAAAAGTAATAGGTTTAAGGGCATACAGAATATATTGGTTCATTTTTACAGTGAAGTTGCTCTCCTTTGTTGCTAATTTACATGTGTTACTGATACTGTATATTGTAGATATTTACTCTTTTTCTCTTAACCATTTCCACATTATCTCTGGTACTGTCACCTGTTCATTCACTTTGTCTATATGGCTTTCTTTGTACAAAATTCTTCGATTAATGAGTTTTTAAAATAAGATAATGATACAAGAATAGGAGAAGATGGAAGGGGGAAAGGGTAGTAAAAAGGATCAAGATACAATATGTATACATATCAATTTCCCTTGATGAATGTCTTTATAATGTGCTACAAATATAGAATAATAAAAATAAATGAACAAATGAATAAAAAATAACAAAGTAAGAAGATGGGGTGCAAATGAACTCCATTCACAGGAACTTAGAATAAGTAGCTTTGCACAAATTTAGCACTGCTGAGCCATTGCCCTTCTATCTTGACCTAAGCTGGAAAATACCTACTAAGACAACTTCTAGTTTAGGATCATCTTCCTCAATTTTGTTCCTAGACTCGATGATTCTGAAAATGTAAGTGCATTTAGCCAGGCCCTTATTGGCTCAGTCCACAGAAGGGCTATTACCTGAATAGACTGTACTCCTCTGCCCTTAAGCCATTGCTGCCTTTACACAGCACTGGGCAGCCTGGACATCCCCTCTGGGTTTAGTGCCAGGCCAAATTACTTCAAATGGCAATGTTTTTAGAAGATGTATTAAAACTGATATTTTTGCATTCCTAAGTCCATATAGTTTATAGACACATTTTAATCACATTAAAACTTAGAAAGGCATGAATTGAGGTAGTACTTTTATATACCCTAATACTAGTTTAAAACAGGTGGGCCTGGTGCTGCATACCTGGAATCCCTGAAAAATGGGAGGCTGAGGCAGGAGGACTGAAATTTGCAGCCCAGCCTGAATAACTTCGCAAGACACTGTCTCAAAATTTAAAAATAAATAAAATAAAAAGGGCCTGGGATGTAGCTCAGTCCAAAGGTGCTGGGTTCAGTGCTCCGTATCTGAAAAGAAAAGACTAAAAGCAGGATGCACCATGTGTTTTAGTTGGTTTTTTTCATAGTTAATTACTGTTCATTTCTCTAATATTATTAAATCATTATTTATTGTTATTAAACAGTTGATTACAACTTCGTAGTAATGTATGATACATTTTGGCCATAGAGATCTCAAAGTTCAAATATTTCAATACCTTTCAAAATTACAATGTAAACTAATATACTTTTTCCTCTTGTATTTAAACATTAATAACATAAAAATGTGTGGATGTTTAAAATAAAATTATTTACTTCATATAATGAACTACTACTTAAAATTAGCATAGCATTTATTTTTTTCTCTGAGGGTAAGAAAGTTAATGCAATGAGGAATGGATGAGAACTTATAGGAAAAATTTCTGTAGCTAACAGAGTGTATGGGTGTATGATGAACATACATAATTGGAGTTCCTTGACTTGTAATTTATTATAGCAAAATGATGTCCTTAGAATGATGATGAATGAGAAATCAAACTCAATAGAAAGAGGAGGCTTGTGTTTATTAGTTGTTAACCAATCTAAGACATCATTAGTTTTGACTGTTTCAATGATGCCTCTCAATCTTTCTGTAATAGATTGTGAAGATTATATAAAGCAGATAAAAAATTAATGTTTATAATGCTTAGGTAATTTATCTAAAGTTATACAAGTGGTTAGAGACAAAGCCACAAAATTACCTTACAAGGTTAATTTTACTATACCACATTGCCTCTTGGTAATGACAGTTACACATTTGAATAGAAAGAAAGAAATATAGATAGATAGATAGATAGATAGATAGATAGATAACCATTTTTATCTTTTCTTATTGGAGGTATCAGTGAAAAGTGATCATTCAAATCAGGCTTTTCAAGTACATTAAATTAAGGATAGACAAATACCCTTCTACTATTAAAAAGGCTACAATAAGAAAATTTTCATTTGTTGTGCCAGCTCTGGATTGCTATTTTTTCTTTTCTTTAAACAACTAAATCTTGGAAATGGTTTATATGCTCATCACCAGAGGACTGGATAAAGAAAATGTGGTATTTATATACAATGGAATATTACAATTTCATAAAGAAACATAAACTAGAGGCAGTTGTAGGTAAATGGAATCTCCGTGAGACCACAGTATTAAGTGAAATGACTCAGACACACAAGCTTAGTATCACATGGTTTCTCTTAGATGAGAAATGAGAGAGAGGAGGAGAGAGAGGGAAAGATAGAAACAGAGAGAGAGAGAGAGAGAGAGAGAGAGAGAAGAAAAGATAGATAATTAGGAACACGGGAAGGGGGAACAAGAAATAGGGATCCTGGACACAGAAGTAGAAATGGAAAAAAGAATTCAAGAAAAAAAATGAAAATAGAGCTTTTGGAAATGAGAAGAGAACCAAGAGTTGGGAGAAGCAGGGGATGAATGGGGTAAAAATGAATTAAAGGAAAAAAGAAAATGTATTACATACAGGTACTGACACCACATGATAAATGTAATCATTATGTACTGTAAATACATACTCATTTTTTTCAAATACTACAAGGAAAGTATATCATTTTATAAAAAAATCTGATCAGCATTCCTACATCACATTTCTGTTATGAAAATATGAAACAAATCCCATGGATATAAAGAATAAAAATATTTTGACATTACATAAGCATAATTATATTATAATCTGACTTCAGATTAAAATATATTTTCTTTCTGAATAGTTTAAATTAAAAACTAGCTTTTCCTTAAACTATTTTATCAGAAATGTTGTATATTGTATAGAGTTGAAAACATACAAAGAACATCTTATTAACTTGATTTCCAGTTTTCAACATCAGCTTCAGCTGTAGGTATGATTATAAGAAAGTATGCCACCAGTATGTTCCCCACTTCTATGAACCATGACTGAAAATATTACTTTATGTTTCCCAAAGAGAAAGAAAATTATTGTGTCCACTTTTTATGTTCTCCATAAAACTACATAAAAATAGATGATGTGTCTAATTTGGAAAGTGGTTATTATCAGACACACAAAAGCAACAGGTAAGGAAGGACAGAGTGCTAAAACCTATTGGTAATGTTTAGAATGCATTCTTAAAACCTAACTTATTCAGCAGCCATTAAAGCATTTAAGATTGACAGAGTGAAGGAGACCCTAAAAGAGTTTTGTCCAGAGTCAGCCAGATTTGAGTTCTTAGTAAAAGTACTCTGGCATAGAACAGAAGAAAAAGTCTGAAGCTAGTTTAAAAGATCTAAGTTAAGTCTACTAAGCATAGGTATATGCACTCATCTGAGGATTTGCAAGCTGGCTTAGGATACTATCACTCCTTGCCAAATTCACTGAGAGAGCAAGAATCTTCTTTGAAGTAGTAGTTATATGTTCAGGTTTAACTAGACTACTTTAAACAAAGTTTGAAATACATATATTCAGGAAAAAACTGTAGAAACCATTCAATTCAGTTGGCATGTACTTTTTCTTCCAAAATTCATTTGCAAGTTGATTTTTATAAGTCTGATATTATAAAAATCTATTTTTATAAGATAATGAATGCATCAAAATTTTACCAAGGATGCTTAATTCATTCCTTACAATACATGACATATCAAATTGATTAATGGATTTTATCTACCAGATATTTTTATATGATAAAGTTCCAAATACAGATACCAAGAACATTCCTCGCTTCCTGGGGATGCAAGGATCACAGGGTCCTCTGGGTGGATTGACAGATATCTGAGCTGGAATAAAACAAAAATCCAAGTCCTACAGAGCTGTTAAGAGTTCATTAGAATTAGTTTTCTCTGTAGCAATAGTTGCATTTTATGACATTGTATGAAATATTTTAATTAAAATAACTGAGATAGTCTTATTAGATAGGATTATATCTATAGTCCCAAAGAATATTATTATTTTATTGATATTTCTCTCAAGTGTATATTCTTCATTAGATGTTTTTATTTTGTTTTGAGGGGTTTTTTTGTGTCTGCTTGCTTTACTTTATGTTTTTTTATTTGTATTTTCAGTGGCTGTATATTTTTCATAGTAATACTTTTGATTTTGTTGAAATAATATCAAGAGTTCAGTAACTACAAAGAAGTTTATAACAAACACCAGTGTACTCATTATCCAAAGTTAATAAATTGTTAATATTTTGCCTTTACTGATATGAGTAACTTTATGAACATGACAACAAAAGTAGACACCACAAATATGGTGCTGTCTTTTCTTTAATTATTATTTTTATTAGTAATATTTTCAGTACATACTGATGGCATTCTTCATGGGGAATAGCTAGATGAACACAGCACATCTTAATTCCTGTTTCCTTCCTTCTCTTCCCTCCTCCCTCTCTCCATTGCTTGGGTCCCTTCCAGTGGTGTAGCTAGGGGATGCGGAAGGCATGGTCTGCCCCAGACTGTACATTTTGGGGGTTAAATTATTGGGCACAAGGAAAATTATATTGTAACAATTTACTCCACTCAGATATGTTGGAGGGTGGCACATTGACCGCTGCTCCCTGAGTGTCACAAACTCTAGCTATGGTACTGTCCCCTCTCCATTGATCTTTTGTGAGTGGGATCTTTCAATAGCTTTAAATACTGTTTGGCAGTTTCTTGCATTTACTAAATAAAGCATTATACACTTAGATATGTTACTTAAGAGAAAACATAGCATCTGGTGAAATATTTTCTCAATTCTGGAATAAATAATAGGTTTGTTCTCAGTGCACTCATATGTCGAAATAAAAACATTCTTTTATGTAGATTTCAAATGGCAAGTTTGAAAAGAAAACAATTAAGAATCTTGCAATATCAATGTTTATCTAAAGTGTCAGGTACCAACAGTCTCCTTTAGTTGTCGATTCCGAGTTGTCAAAAAAGACATGAAATTTTCTACATGATTTTTCTTTCTTTCCTACATCCTTCCTGACCTCTCAGCTTCATTCAGTGTGGCTTTCTTCTCCTTCTGCACACTCTGTCATTCCATAGATAACCATTTATATGTTTCAGCCACTGTATTATAGGTGTTGGGTAAGTACCAGTGAACAAAAAGGCTGTTTGTGCTCTCTGATATGTACTAGAGAAGACAGAAAAAAAGCATTTATTTATTAGAGTAGGAAGATAAAATATGAAGGGTACTTTTAAGTATATACAGTTTCTGATAGTAAGTTTATACTTGGGATAGCAATGAAATGATGGAATTTATCATATTTGGGGAAAAGAGGTAATCTGCTAAAAATTAATATTAAGCACTATATGCCAACATAATTCCTTGTCTCCCCCCCACACACACAGTTCTGTTCAATTTGCAAGAAATTAAAAGGAGTGATTTAGCATTGAGGGTTGAAAGGGTCTTAGAATTTGGGACACCCAGAAAGGACTTCTTTTAAAGTTAACAGATACATCCAAACAGTTACCAAATACATCTGTCTTTCAGGAGATCTGACAGCTTATTCCTGTTCTCAAGTGCTTGATGCAAGGATAGATAAAGGAAAGATGAGGGAAGATGGCTTCTGATTTCATATTATTGGTTGTTGCACTTCTTCTAGTGCAATTTATATCTTTTCTCTCTGTCTTTCCTACAGTATCTTTAGTTTGTTGAAATTTGATGCCTAAACTCTTTAGATACCAACCTCTGTTAGCTTAGATTCCTGTACCTGAATATTAGTTGCTTTATTCCTCAAGTAGTGGCTCTCTCCTAACGATACTCATGGCTTTCTCCATCATTGTCTTTCCTCTTTAAAAAAAAAAAAAAGTCAGAGTATGCCCTAGCCTACCTTTTTGAGATTTTCACTATTTCTTGCCCTCCTTTAACATTTGGGAACTGCTCTCCTATATGAAACAGATTTTATGCTTACATCTCTTCATTTCTGGCACCCGAGGATCCAGAATCTGCCATGCTCATAGACTCATTACTCTGCCAACTCTCCTTTGGGCTAGCTGGTCTGCATGTGGACATTTTCAATTTGAATCTTCAGCATTTTCTATATCTCTGTTCTTTGCCTCTGTTAGCCTGATTTGGGTAAGGCTTTCAGTCATTAGACAGTAGTTCCTGGAGGTAACATCTGCTACTGTTCTAACCTTTACTGAGTCTCCAGAATAATTTGTTTGAATATATAATTTGCTTAGATCACTCATGTTTATGAAAAGTACATGTAACTTTGTGTTTAAACTTCTGCAAATATGGTTACATTTCATAACACATTATATTTCATGGTCATGCATCAGATTCAATGTGTATTTAAATCAGTATTTACAAATGGGAAACTAAGCTAAAATTTGTGCTTTTATTTTTATTTTTTGGTACCAGGGATCAAACTTGGGTCCTTGCGCTTGCACAGCAGGCAGCGAAACCACTGAGCTAAATCCTCGGCCCTGTGCTTTTACTTTTAATGGCATTCTATGTTCAAGACAGCATCTGAATGGTTTTAAAGGAATGGGGTTCTTTACAAAGAAAGTTGATATGAATACTGATAAATTTTACAGTCTTATTAACACACCTTCACCAATGACTCACACATTGCTTACTATGAATGACATTTAATATGTGTTCACAGCGGCACAATATCATCCCTAAGGTCAAAAGCCTTGAAGCAGAAGAAATCTTAGCCTATTTATGTAGAAATCACAAACAGTCATATGTTACATAACAAATACACACTGTGTCTTCAGTATTGGCATTTTAAGAGGAGCAGTCAGGAAAAAGGTGTTTTAAAAGTATCTACGGAAGGGATGACAATGTAAAAATTTAGAAAAATGTGGAAAATAAATATAAGAAAAAAACCTATATTTGCTTTGGAGAGAGAATCCAACAGTCAACACTGAGCAGAGGGCTAACTCCTTCAATAAGTGGTATGAATTGAAAAAGACACAAAAATGTTCTCAAAAATTATGTGGTAGAGACAGCAATAGAGCCAAGAGATAATTTCTGGATTGTCAATTTCTTTCAAACAATATCTTTTTTAACCTATAATTTTCTAAAAATATCTTCCTCTTTTAACTATATTTTAAACTGATTCTATTACATATGCAGTCTATTTAATATAGGCTACAGTATTGTAAGCGGACAACCTATTTACAATAATGTCAGATTTCTTTTAAAACTCATGTAAAATATTTTCATTTACAACAAAAAAATAAAAGTGAAAGAGATACAGTAATACCTGAATCTACAAACTCTTCTGTTTACAAACAATTTGGTACACAAACAAAAGCATTCGGCAAAATCTAGCTTCTGTTCCCAAATGTTCCGGGTGACAAACATGACGACAGCCATCTTGCTCACACAAACACAAACACAACCTCTTCCCCAAAATCATAAACAAATTAAGTCAGATAAACCGAGGCACCACTTGAATCTCTATTACCTAATAAAAGCCATTTAGTCATAGCTACTTCAAAGAGCAAGCTGTGTTCTCCAGACATACACTTCAAAGATAGCCAACTTGTCACAAGTCTCAAATGTCTTTATACACTAACAAGAGAGTACTTTTCAAAAGCACACTCACATGGGTGACTCTAACATTTGAGAACATTTTCTTTGGATTGATGACTTACATTATCTTCACTGTTCTTAAATACCCCCTCCTCTGCAATGACTTGTTTTATTCTGTCAACTAAATCAACATTCTGTATTACCTATAATATAGAATTCTGGAACTATAAAATGTTCCACTTATTCCTTGAAATTCCTATTACTTGTAAAATATAACTAAATATCACCTAAAATTTCATCCACTTACTTTTTTAATAATCATTGACAAATTTTAAAATTCTTAAAGAACATTTTTTTTCTGTTTATAGATATGCTCACCAACTTCTGAATTTACCATTATTTATTTGCTGAGCCTTATTGGTATGCCAATGTTAGGTCCATAAGATACACTAGATACAGTCCTGCCTCCTATAAACTCTTATAACATCTTTCCTAACATTCATACATATATTTTCCAACATCCTTTTAGACATATTTATTTTGTTCTTTTTGTTCCTTTGTTTTGTTTTGATTTGCTTTTGGAGCCAGGGTCTTGCTATATGAGGGGGCTGGCTTTGAACTCAGGATCCTCCTGTATCACCTCCCATGTGCAGGGATTACAAGTATGCAGCACCATGTCCTGTGAACACGCCAAACGTATATGTACAAACATGATTCTTTTTTGATCCTACAATATACTTTATTTCTTAGGCTATATCTTGGCAAATGGCCCAATACCCTTCCTTAAAATAAACAAATAAAAAAGCCATGTGATATAGTTAACTTTTTCTCTGGCCTCTTCTTCAAATCTCAAATCACTTTAGAGAAGAAAGAGCACTTATTTTACATACACATATTTTTATTCAAGACTATAATAATGAATTTAGAGACTCAATAACTTTAGTTTCAGAAATTTCTGTTACTAAAATTTGAGTGGTCTTGAACAGGACAAATAAAATGTTACATCTCCTTTCTATTGATATAATGGAAATAACTTCTAACGGGGCACTATAAGAACTTTTTGAGGAAATGTTTAATGAACATAGTACATAATGTATATCAAATGCATTTTTATATTTCCTTTTCCAAAATGTTTCTTCTTTTGTGATGCTACTGAGGTCGATCATACATGCATCCAGTGTCATTCTGAATGTCCCGTCTAAGCTTTCATGACTTTATTTTCTCTCAACTTTTATGTAAAAGCAAAAATGTTTGTAATTGGTTTTACTCCTCCAAAATTATCAGTTTCCCACAACAAAATGTTAATTTCCATAGTAATGCATTACATCTTATGCACGAGGATATAAACAGATTTCTTCATTCAGGCTGACTTCCCCCGCATTCCTGTTGTATGTAAAATCTCAATCAGTGTAGATTCCTGATGTTTTCCTGATGTGATTTAGACCCCACATCTTCATTATTGGCTATGACTTTAAGCAATATGTTTTGTTATTTTTTTCAGATTTAACGAAATACAGCACTTTTTCTAGTGTCCAGTCTCATGTTAATATAGATCATTTTTTCCTAGTTTGTAATATTAACACCTCATATTTCAATTTTCACATCTTTAAATTCTAAGTCCAGTTACTTGATATTACCAGAAATTTTGAAATACAAGTTTTTGCATAGATGAATAAAAGAAATTTGGGAGAATATGAGAATGCCTTGTAACCAAATTAGCATTATCTGCAAGAGAGGCTTTCTTCAATTGCCTAATAAGATTTCCTTAAAGTGTTTCATTATATGGACTATAGGAGGTAAATGTTCATTTCCATCATTTTGCAGAACATATTTTTGTCACTGTTTTACTTCAGTTTGTTTTTGCATAAGTATAGAATTCTATTTTTGAGGAGAAATAAATGTGTTATAATTTTCACAATTACATTCATTCAAATGACAAAACCAAGTAAAATTAGTAATTTCTTGTTAAATGTATCTATTTGATTACATATTGTTTGTCAACTCTAATTTCCATTTCATTTTAGGGTTTCTATTCTCTAAGCAGATCAAAGTAGAGGTAAAAATACAAATACAACCTGAACTCTTCTATTCCTTTTCTTTGTTACTACCACTTTTTTTTTAATCCAAGTGAAATTTAACACAGTCTTATATTATTTTCTGTCTCACTGAATTAGGTAACACTTGTTCAGTATGATCAGGTCCTAAGTTGGATTATTTTTGGTTTTACATACATTACTTCTATTACAACTTAGAAAATTTCTTAAGGATAATAATCATATTTTGTCCTTTTTGAAAATCCCAACTAATTCCTGATTTTTCTGTCTTCTTTTATTTCTGTCAATTACATATTCCTGAAATTTGAAATTCTTTATTTATATACATACATATTTAAGATGGTAGTTTTTTAATAAATTCACTCATACACCATTCCAAAATATTCTTTATCTCTAGCACAGCTCTTACTACTCAATCTACTTATCTGATATTAATATACCCACATTAGTTCTCTTTTCATTATTGCATGGATAGAAAATAGTTTTCTATTTTATTTTCAACTTGCCTGGTTTCTTAATTTAGAGTCAGTTTCTCCTAAATATAATATAACTGGTGCTTTCGCTTTTAATCCAGTGTGACAACTTTTGTCATTTCAAAGTAGTCTATGCCCAGATTTAAATCTATCATATTGACGTGTGTCTTCTACATTCTTCATGGGTTCTTTGCTCATTTGTTTCTATATTCTATTTTCTTCTTGTTTGAGCAAATATATTCTGTAATATATCAATTTATCTTGTACATGCATTTTAAAGAATGTAGGATTATATTAGATACAACTCTAGACAATCTTGTACACATTTTAATTTTTCATTGTCTATTTTTAAATAATATTATTAGACTAATTTATGAACATTGTAAAAACCTTACAGTGGTAGAATTTCATTCCTCATGTACTTTGGCTCTTATTTGTACTTACATATTTCTATGAATATAATAATCTTATGATGTACTTTCATTATTATTCTTTAGTCACTAGAGAAAACCATATGCATAAATGCTTACATGTACATACACATATGTACATGAGTCTGTGAATAAATTTAAAAATTATATAGTTGTCTAAATATTTAATCTTCATTTTCTCCAGTAGATTCAAATATGTCTGTTTAATTCTTATTTTGTTTGATGAATTTTCACTGTTATGTAACACAGGTCTGCTGGAGGTGAAATTTCTCAGATTTTATCTCTAAAAATTGTATTTTGATTTCATACCTACATGATGATTTCACTGATATAGGATTTTAGGCTGTTGAGCTTATATTTCCATCACTTTCACAATTTAAAGGATGTCTTGGTCTTCTGTCATTATTTTGATGAGAAGTCACCATCACTCTTTTTTTTTTGTACATGGAATGGAACTCAGGGCCTCGCGCTTGCCTGGCAGCAGATGCTGTGCCACTGAGCTACATCCCCGGCCCAGTCATCACTCTTATTGTTTACATTTCCTTCTGTGAAGTTCCTTGCACCAGACTTTAAGGTTTTCTTTGAATTTTTAGGTTTCTAGAGTTGGAATGAATTGACTAGATCTTAGTTTCATTTTTTTCCCTTGGAAGGATTTTAATCTTCCTAAAGCTCAGTAATACATTTCATGTACTTTGTATAATTTCTGGCCATTATCTCTTCAAAGAATGTCTTTCTCCATTACTCTCCCTTCTATATCATACAATAAGTAAACCTACAGATACAGCTAATATTATTTCATGTATTTGACAGTAAGTTATAATTTTTACTCATTTTATTGCATTGTTTAGATTGATATGTCTTCAGGTTTAGTGATCTTTGCTGAGTATAAAAGATCAAATCATGAGTTGAAGATAAGTGAATACTTCATTTTTATATTGTACTTATATATTTATTTTTAACATTTTCATTTTATATTTCATAGTTGCCTTATTTCTGCTACAATTTTGCATCTGTTTATGCATATTACATATCATTCTAAGCTACATTTCTATAATTTTATAATCTAAAGTCCATGTCCCAAAATGTTATCAAGTCATCTATGAGTTTGTTACTATTGTCTGTTTATTTTCTTCATCTTATCTCCATTTTCTGCTTCTTCATCAGACTTTAATTATTTTTGTGTGTGCTGGACGTTGTAGGTAAAGTGACAATAAAAACTGTAATATGTAACAAGGAGCATAATATCATTTCCTCTTACAAGTTGATAGTATCTTTCTATAATTGAGTTGAATCTAGGTCCTGTTGCAATTTTCAATAAATTCAATTCAATGTTAGCTTCAAATACAAGAGAAGGATGGGAATCTTCCTTTATGCAGGAAAAGTCTCTGGATACCATTCTATATTATGGCAGGAACACTCAACCCCAGGTGGTCAGTGGCCTGTTAGGAACTGAACCCTCAGCAGAAGGTGATCAGTAGGCAGGCTAGGAAGCTTCTTCTGTATTTACAGCCACTACTCATAGCTTGTATTACTGCCTGAGCTCTGCCTCCTGTTAGATCAGCAGATCAGCAGAACATTAGATTCTCATAGGAGCAAGAGTCCTATGGTGAGGGTATACATGAACATATGAAGGATCTAGTCTGTAAGCTCTTTATGAGAACCTAATGCCTGATTGTCTGAGCTGTAGCTGAGACAGTGATGTTAGCACTTGGAACTGTAAATATTATGTATTGTAAACATATACTAATAAAAATTAAAAAAACTAGTATCACCTCTACTTCCCAATGCTTCCACCCCATCCCCCAACACACACCCCCAAGAAACTGGTTCCTGGTGCCAAACAACTTGAGGACAGGTTTATAGTGGAGTTTATAGTACAGTTTTCAAGATGTGAGAGAATTCTTTTAGTAGAGAATTCTGACTTTGTGTACCTCATCGAATCTCACTTTGACCTCTCTGATAGTAGCATTTGACTTTCAGGAAAGTCTATACCTCATACGCTATTATTTCTGTTCTCTTTCCCTGTCCTTGCAGTCAGCATGCTTCCCAATCACTCACTGAAGATCAATAGGACAAAGGAGGAAGGTGACTTATTCTGTAGTTTAGAATCCATAGGATTCCTTCTTTTCCCACCATTTCGCCAATGGAAGCAGATATTTGTCTTTCCTTTCCTGGAATTTAAGTCAGAAAAAATCATTTAGGTCAGTACTTCAGTGATGCATGTTTTAATTATGTAAGTATCCTTGTAGCAACTAGAAATGATATATTTTATTCTTCAAATGACAGAGTATGGGTGTAGACATGATAGGAAATTCATACTACGGAGATGAAGAAGTGCACTTGGGTTAATACTTACTCTCTACTGGAACTAATATTTTTACTGGAACTTTGTGGACACAGTTTTAGTCTGCAGCAAAGGTCAGGTTAATTACAAGTGTCACTGAAAACAGACATGCACAATGCTATGACTTCTTACGAGGCATTTATAATTCTCTCATATCAACTGCAATTTACCTAATAGTGGTTTATAGTTAGAAGAAGTAATGTTTCATTTGTTTCAGGTGTCCAAGAACAGTGAAATGGGAGGTTGAATTAATTCTAACCTGGAATCTCACATTATGATTAGGAAATTCTGTACTTTCACTTTTCAACATTGGAAAATTCAGATACTTCAATTGTGTTTTCACAGAGGATTTATAAATTTCCTGTACACAAGTGTGAAATGTAAGTTTTTGTGAATTCACAAGATACTCACTTCCCTTGAATACCAAAATGTAAGTGATAATATTTTTTCTTGGATTCATAAGAAATTTATTTCACTTGAATATCATTTAATGTGGAAACCAAATAATTTACTAAAGCTACCAACTAAATTTGATGCTACTGGTTTAATTATTTAAAAATTTAGAAATTAAAACTCTCTAGCAGCTGTATTTATTTGTATTACAATCATCTCTACAACAAAATAAGAACAAATGTATATTCCATTTTAAAATATGCATTTCAAAATAATGTATTTATTGTGCATTATGTATTATTCATGTGCAAACGGTTATTCTCATTTAGACATCATAAGAGACAATTAAGAAGTAGGAATATTGATATAGTCACTTCAGAAAGGAGAAATCAAAACCTTAGAAGTGTTAAATAATCCCCACTCCATCACAAAGCCAATTAGTTTGCAAGCTATTTTTAACCCAGATAATTTTTAAACACTATCTTAGAAGTATGTTACATACCTTAGAAATAAATAGGTATTGTACTATTTATTTAGTAGTACTAAATATTTGTACTAAATATCACAACTTACTCACAACTAACTCTCTCACATCCCTTAAGAATCCTAACACTCTAAGACAGAACTATCTTATGTATTTTTTGGAGTTGCTTTTTAGTTAGCTATGTATATGTTTTATAAAATATTTTGAAAGAATATAAGATATTACTGTGGTATATAATTCTACTGAGTAATCTGCATTATTTTAACAATATTTTTTTAAAAAATTTCTCACTTGTATTTTCAAATGCAAAATTTATATTTGAAAACTCATGGGCAATGGGTAACAGGAATTTGAATTACATGCTGTATTTGAGATGCAGCCACTTGTGTATCTGCTCAGATGTTTCTGAATGAAAGGGTAAGAAAACCCCAATTCCAGTGGTCCAAATAATGAGGACAATTTTATTATTATATATCCAGTTTCAAGGAAAAGTGGTCTTTTAGCATCAGGGTCATATTATAATGTTAACAGATAATTGTGATCTTTTCTCTTACCACCTTCAGTGTGTTGCATTTGTCCTTGGGCTACTATTATAACCACACATCACAGATATGGTTACAGGCATAAGGCACACATAAGACAAGGTCCATCCAAAAGAAGGGATTATTTTTCCATTTTGAACTTTGCAAAATCAAAGAAACAACTCCAATTACCCTCCCAGGAGACTCTATGTCTTATTTTGGTCTCATATGCTTGTGCCAAACCCATCAGCTGTAATAGGAATGGGTCACAGGGATGAATTTCTCAGAACCCGCTGATGTACCTTTCAAACTTGGAATTGACCGCATTTCCCTGTGTAACGTAAAGAAGAGATGGAAAATCTTAAACTCACCTGGAGATTACGACCACAAAGGGAGAAACAGTATGTGTTACTGAGTGCTTTGTTTCTGAAAAGTAGTTGTTCATTAGTCTTTCCACTGCAAAGAAACTCTGAAAATATTATACATAGTTAAATCAATTTTATAGGCTCCTGGAAAGAACAAAGTTATTGATTTTTCCCCAAGCGTACTTAGGGAATTCATTATAATAGTTGAGTGAGGTCTGTCAAATTAATATGATTTTTCTAATTTCAGGAGATAAACACTGTGCCAGGCCCTGACTGGGTCCTAGGACTTGGAGGTATGCTCATTGCATGTGATCGCCAAAGAATACCTATATTAGGCTTCCTGGAAACAGAATTGTCTAAGAATAAGATAGAGGAAGAAGTTGATACATTCAGTTACAACACAATGAAGAAGTTGTAAGTATAATGTAAAGTCATATTAACCAAGAGGAGATGAATTGAAGGGTCTATTGGAGAGCTGAAGAAAGGAGAAAAGTAAGAAATTTGTGAAGTTAACTAGCATGTGAAAAAGTATAGTGACAACATGGGAAATAAACATATATGTATACACAAAGATATTTATGTTATGCTTTATTATGAATTATTAAAAGGTCTTTTATTTCTTGTTGAATTTATTCAATGTGTCTTTTCTAAGTTTTCTTTTAAGGAAATGGATTTTCAAAATGAACATCTTCAAGCAACAATTAAATATAATTACACATAAGAGCCATAGTTTACTGTATTATTATAGAGCCAAATGCTTAAAGTGTAGGAGGAGGAAGTTACAATATTTCCAGAAACAGAAATCTCCATGGAATATTCTGAAGCTAATAGTGTTAAAGTAGCAGAGTTACTTGAATAAATAAAAGCATTTGGTACATAATTCATGAATAACTGTTTAATGTCCATTCAGTCTGATCTTTCATCAAGTGGATTTCACTAAAGGAAAGTATTTAAGCCTACTATCAAATGGAAATTTATTTGAAATAACCATGTATTCTACAGATGCCATATAATGCAATAGTGGTGAGTCTTGAAGAATTGCAAGATGCATATGAAAAAGTACAATCTCATGAACTATGACTAAAGGTGCACAACCAGGGGAAGAACAAAGAGCAAGTATCTGTCTTCAACAACTCTTTTTCAATAATAAAGTGCTGAATATGACTGGCATTCTACAAACGTGTAATAAAGCAATTTCCTGCTTAAGAAAAATGGAGACTCAAATAACTGCTATAATTTAAGACTGGGACATGAAATTAGGAGTGTTAGTAAGAAATTAATGGTGCAGAAAATTTTGGGAAGGTTTGGATTATCAGGAATACCTAGAAGTATATCTAACTCCTAATTAGAAGAAATAATACATCATTTTACTCAAGGGCAGATATACTTTTATCTTCATTTATAAAGATTCCTGTAAAATATTGGGGCATTTTAACTCTACTCATTTATGTAGGGACTGCCCAACATTATTTATGTGATATATATTAGAAAAGTTAAAATAATTATTTGAAGTATAACCCATTTTATCCCCATTTTATAATTGAGTATCATAATATCTTCCTATCCAGAAATGGAATGTCCAGGAACATCAATTTGTTGAGTACCCCACAGGGCTAAAACTTTCTAAAATTATTGCCTTGTATCACTGACAAATTCTGATTACTAGTGATCATGACAATTAGCTTTCTCAAAGCTTCTTGGTGGCTGTAATAAAATAGCAAACCTTGTTTAGTTTTTACTCACACAGACACTTCACAATCTTCTATTTAGGCATGAATTCCTGGTGTCTGATCTAGAAAGACAATTTCAGTACAGGACCTAAATCATGCCCTTCGTACACAAGTCTGTAGTCTTTGAATTTAAACTACGTCTCCAACCCTCTACTTGTTTTTGATTCAGTATATGTGAAGGCCAAGCCCCCTGAAGGGCACCTGGAGAGGGGTCCACTTAGTCCATATTGCCCTTCATGAGTGAGTCAATTAATTAATTGCCCAATAAAGAACAAGATGCACAGACAATCATCAGAGTAAGGGCAACATCCGAGCAGAAGCAGAGCTGGAGCATTTGCTCCAGAGCTCCAGACCTCAGTGTCTTTATTCCTTCAGCAAAAACAGCTACTAAACAGCTACAGTGTTTCTTAGTTCTCAGCAATTACAGTGTCTTATCAGTTTACAGGGATATGGGGAGAGGAAACATCTGCTGCACTACTTGATCATGCCATGCATGTGTGGCTTAGTATGGTAAGTCATCCTTATATAACCGTGTCCCATTATGCGCACGTCCACGAGAGCAGAGTTCTGTCCTGAAGTGTCCTCATGTGCACTTATGTCTCCCAGGCTTTGAGAACAATCAGAAGTGGTACCCCACAGAATACTACAAGGAATTTCCTCTCAACACACACTTCTTAGTTGAAAGCTTCCTCTCTTCTCTGAAAATGCTCAGATTTGGGGTGAACAGAGGAAGGATGGGAACACAGGTGATCACAAGGGATCACAAGGGAATACCTGCTCTTGCTGTCCTGCAAGAGTATAACAAGGTTGTAATCCAAGAAACTCTAGGACTTTGAACTCAGGGCAAAGGCAGTCTCAGATGGCTGAAGAAGATGAATGAGACAACTCTCTTTTTAAAGGGAAACACTCTAAATCTAAACTCTATATTTAGAGTTAGTGAAAGGTTAGATCATGTGGGAATTATTGAAACTGCATTCTGACATGAGGTAATCAACTATAAATGGATATCTCTGAGAACAATAGGAAGTATAAAGCATGAATACATAAAAATCAATTTAAAAACAAAAATCGTCATAGACTAATATACTTATTAGTGTGCTATTATACAGTTTTTAAATTTTTTTAAGATTATGTTGGTTACAAATGTTGCTTTGGTTTTAAGGAATAAAATGTACATGATTGTGAAAAATACCCTCAGGTTTAATACGTAATACACAAATATAGAGTTTGTAAATGTATCCCCAAAGAATTTTATTTAATCAGTGACTTGATCTATTCTTTTATTTCTGATACTTTTACAAAAAAGAAAAAGATAAATATGGCAGTTTATGTTTATTATTTTAGCACTACTATTGGCAAGATTTATTTGTCTTTCAAATATTTTTAGTGATTTCCTCTAAATTTACAATAATCTCAGACACCATAAATGAAAATATATGTTCTATGTCTCCTAAATGCAGCAGTTATTCTTCTAAAAACTTTGCAGAGTAGAAAGACTACTCTTTGAAAATCTTTTTAACCTGTGATTCTTTCTTTCTTCCATCTCCCCAAGAACTTGGACATCCTAAATTACCTCAAAATGTTCAATATGATCCAACTAACCAAGATTTCAGTTATTGCCCGTAAATGTGATAGGAGATCTTTGCTATAATTGCCATCGTTTCATTTTCTTATCTAGAAAAATATTTTACTTTAGTCACAATCTTTACCTCCTTTTACAAGTTTACCTGACCCCAGCATCCTTTTCATCTAAATTCCCATTTCTTACCTTTCACTTGGATGTAGAGGTTCTCTATAGTCTAGCTATTTTATTTCATGAGCCCTCATATATTCATCAGTGAAATCTTTTGAAGAAATTGAAATCACAAAAATATATTTAATCACAGCCATCATTTATAGACATGTCAGTTGTGTGCTGAAGTACTTCATAACCAGATCACAGAGGTCCTACATTAACAGGGAGCAAAAAGGTTTAGATAATTTAATGTTTTAGAATTTAAAATACTAATAACATGCTAGTCATATTACTCAGTATTTCTTGAAATCACTTTAATTCTAATTCTGTATCATTACCCTGCACGATAGGTGAGATGCTTAATCTTCTTCTACCCTAGGTCTTTCTCAAAGTCCCAGTAGTCTACAAAGAGCTTGGTGTTATGGAATGGTCCAGTAACTGACAGCAGTTCCACTTTGCTGGTGCTTAGATACCCATTGAACAGTCAGCAAACCCCTGCAGCCTATTAGCTCTGTGGCTTCCAGGCAGCTTCTGGCCCTTAGTACCTGTAATCCAGCCTCTGAAGCCACATCACATAGGCAGCCCTCTCAGCTGTGAAGTCTTCTATAATATGCTCTCTCATAATCCTTCACTTCACCACTCAACTTTCAACTTCTCCATAGTTTCTGGAAATTTTATCCTTTTACTACTCTTATTGCCTTCAAATACATTCTCAGAATAATCTTACAGTGAGTTTGGACTTTAAACAAATTCAGAAAGAAAGGCTCCAGGAAAGTACTGCTTTCTGCCCTACACAAAATACCTAAAGCAAGGAAACGCAAGATGCCAAGATGTCTGCTTGAAATTAATAAGTAGGGAATACAGAGAAGGAAAAATACAGAAATGTGCATTTCCCTAGCATGTAAACACATATCTTAGTTTTAAAGGAATATCAGAAAATATTGATTTTTAGGTCCATACTATCAAACACATAAATATTACTAATAATTGTACAGGTACAATGAGACAAGTCAGATCTACACAATATTATATGAGTTACATAAAGTCAAATGGTGAACAAATTAGTGTTGACTTCATGATGATCATATATAGTGGAAGAGATGCAGATCAATAATTCAAATAATGTCCTTGCTAAGGGAAAGAACAGAGTGAGTAGAAAGATTTTCTGTGTGAACCCATGGGTTCTGTTTTGGAAAATGTATTAGTTTTCCATTGCTCATTTAATAAATTACTGCAACCATGGCTTAAAACCACACATATCTATTACCTTAAATCCCCATAGGTTAGAAGTTCAATACAAGTTACACTGGGCTAAAATTCATTGTGTTACTTGCTTGAGCTTCTAGAGGATACTTGTTTCTTTGCACTTTACAGCTTTTAGAAGACACTGTTATGTTTCTTGGTTAGTGACCCCCTTTCCCCATCTCCAAATCCAATTAAGACTGCATCTGTCTGATCATTTTTCTGCATCACAGCTTCCTGTAACTATGATCAGAAAAGTATTTCAACTTCAAGTTTTTCTGAGATTAGATTGGGTTTACCATTTTAGTAACCTGAGATTCTCTCCCCTTTTCAGTGTAGTTAATGTAATCACATTCGCAGAATGCCTTTAACATGGGAGGTAATATATTCACAGCTCCCAGGAATAAGGATGTGGGTATCTTCCAACTAGTCAAATTTAAATTATCTTTTAAAATATTGGATTATTCCTGAATATTTTTGGACTGTATTTTAAGATTCTTGTTCTCTGTTTTAAAAATGAAGCTTGTTGGCCTTCTCCCTGAGTAAAGTTTTCACAAGGGTTTACTGGACTCATTTAATTTGTTTTAAACTTTGCAAATGGGTATGTAAGTTAGGATGGACAGAAAATTTATTTTCTAGATCCTACTAAATATTCAAATTATGGAATAAGGGAATTAAGCCATTAATTAACTCAATCAATATCAGAACTCAGGTGAATAAAGCAAAGATCTTTCCCGTAATCCCCATTTTAATTTTTTTAAAAAATTATAGAATCCAAACTAATGTATTTCAGATAGTGATATTAAGGTTTCAAAGATCTAATTTTGCTGTTGGTCATACTCTAATATGTGGTCTTAAAATAGAACTTTCTATGAGGTCTCAGTCCTGTATCTGAACTCTAAGCAATTAAGCCCTAAATAATAACTGAGTCCAACAATATTAGTCCTAACTATGAGTAAACACACTAACTGGCCACTGGTAACTTCTTTCTTATGAAAAGTTTTCCCATTTTAATTTTTGCACTGTAATTTATTGAGCATTAGATGCTCTACTACATGTCCATTTGCTTTATTAGGATTTCTGTTTATTTTTAAAAGGATACATAAAGTTACACATATTTATGAAGAACCATGTCATGTCTTGCTATGTAGATATAGTATATAATGATTGAATAAGGGTAAATATGTATTCCTTTCAAGCATTTATAATTCATTGTTTGAAAACATTTTTAAAACTTTTTTGACTTTTTGAAATGTAAGTGTATTTCTGTTCTCTGTAGTCACTCTACTGCCCAACAGCACATCAAAAGTTAGTAATTCTTTCTAAATATAACTTATTGCCCATGGGTCAACCTCTCTACCCTTTTCCCCCTCCACTCTTCTGTCTTTTGGTAAACACTAGTTTAGTCTACATTTCTATGAGATCAGCTTTTATAGGTTTCAAATTTAGGTCAGGTCAGGCATTATTTCTCTTTCTGTACCTATTTCACTTTAGGTGATATAGTAACTAATACAATCTATGTTGTCACAAATGACAGGATTGCATCCTTTTTATGAGTTAATAGTATTTGATTGTACATATGTACCACATTGTCTTTATCCATTCATCATTTGTTAGATACTAAGGTTGCGTTCATATCTTGGCTATTATGAATAGCACTATAATAAAAGTAAATATACAAATGTCTTGTTCACAACTAATTTAATCACTTTTGGATATATTTCCCTGAGTAGAAACAGTCAACATTTTTTTTCATATTCCTCTCAGTAGTTGTATGTCTTCTTGAAAGAAATGTCTATTGATATCTATTGCCAATTTTTTAATCAAGTTGTTTTTGCTATTGAGCTTTTTGACTTCCTTCTATTGCATTAAATCCTTGTCAGATATACAATTTTCAAATGTTTTCTCATACTCAGCTATTTCTTCAATCTAGTGGTAACTTCTGTAATACTTTTAAATGTCTGTAAAATGTAGATGAGAGACTAATAAAATGTGGAAGTAATATCCATTTTTGAGTTGTTACTGTGATTTTATGTCAAACAATTTATTATTATTTTCAAATAGTTATTCCTTAATAAAACTATAGTTTTGTTATTGTGCAGATAAAAATGGATTAAATGTGATTTTTTGAGAAGTGTTAACTCTAATAATAACCTCACACTAATAAAATGTCTTATAAATATCACTTGAGAAGTAATAAAAGCATGCTATAAATACTCATTAAAATAAGACTTACAGAAACTAATTTCTAGAATGTTAGCAAAGTGTTTAAATGATTTATGAAGAAAAGAAAAAATCATTTTATAAAATATCATTAATATTTTTCTTAAAGCATATACCTAAACTGAGTGACTTAACCTAAAGCAGAATCCTCATATTTTGCTAAATCATTTTGGAAAAACGTGTTGACATAGAAAACAATAAACAATATTAATATGATGAATAGTATTACTTTTAAAGGTCCAGGAAATAGAAAGTAGTAATAAACTTTTTCATATATAAAAGAAATCATATATAGGTATTTTCTTATTTCCATAGACATATTAACAGTTCACTGTATTCAAGTAACTAATAGTTAAATCCTTCAAAATTCTGTGTAACAATGTAAATTATAGTCTAAAATATTATAATGTTCTGGAAATATAATGAGCAATAGAGGTAACCATTTTATAGTAAAGATATTTTTAAATATCAAAATATGACTATAATCAAAGTTCTATATTGGCAGATTTCTCATTCTAAATATACATGATGACTAGCATATCAGGGAAAAAATTACCACGTTAATGTTCTGTGGAATTATACGATGGCTTCTTGTAATAACAGAACTATTTATGAAATGAATACAGGATCTATATTGATTGCTACTTTTGGAATGTAAACTTGCTGAAGTTTTCAAATTACAAACATTAACGTAATTATAATTTTTGTTTCCTTTGAGACTTGTCTGATGATTAGTCCAGTCTCTTTTCATCAATTAGCAATTTATGTTTTCTGGGTTTTTTAATTATTAAGGCTACAGGCTTCTCAAATTCTTAATTTTTAAATGAGCAGATAAAGCTGTAAGTGCTTATAATGTACAACATGATGCCTTGAAGCACATATACATTATTTTGCTAATATTACTAATTTACTTCACATAGTCACAGTTTTTGTCATGAAACCACTTAACACTTAACATCTATTCACCTAGCATCCCTCAAGACTTCAGTGTATCATAATTAAATATAGTTACCAGGCTGTGCAATAGATCTCTTGAACATATTCTATCTAATTGTAATTTAGTGTCTTTAACAAATATCTCAATAACCCCTCCACCAACCACCTTAGCCTCTGCTAAGCACCATTCAATTTATTTCTATTCCATCAAACTTCTTAGATTCTATAAATGCAATGTTAATTAGTATAACAATTATGAAAAGCAATGTATATTCCCCCACCACACCCCTCAAAAATAGAACTACTATATGATTTAAAGGGTATCTGACTCTTTGCTCTTATGCATTTTTTATTTCTAGCATTTCTTTTGAATCTTTCTCAGAATTTGTATCTCTCTGTTAACATTATTCATCTGTCATTAGATTTTTGTATGTGGCCTACTTTTATCCATTAAAGCCTTTAAAATATTGAAGTTATTTTAAATCCCTCATTGGCTGATTCAAAAATCAATGTCACAACATAATTTGATTGTTATACTTGGTCCTTTCAAATTGTATCTTCTTAGCTTTTATTGTGTTTTTTTTGTTGTTGTTGTTGTTGTTTTGTACTGGGGATCGAACAGGACCTTGAAATTGCAAGGCAGGCACAGCACAACTGAACTAAATCCCCAGCCCAATGTATTTTGATATTTTGCTGAAGGCCAGACATAATGTATCAAGTAATAGGAGTTTTAGTAAATAGGTTTTTAGCATGATGATTGACTTTATACTGGCTAGGAGAACTACGTTTAGTATTTTCCGTAACATTAGGTGCCAGATGTTTCAAATTGCTCTAGTCTGTTTTTGCCTCTCCTGATTGATTTGGGAATTCTCTAAGAACTCTTGCACAGATAATTTCCATCTTACATCTGTTTCAATTATAATCCGTCATTATTTTACTAGAGCCTGTTGATGTTATAGTAAAGTGTTTGCAAGAGAAGCCTTCCATATTTGTATGATTATAGTAAGTCTAATGACTGTGTTTTCCTGGGTTGTGACTTTTACAAGTATTTATCTTCCTACTGCTCCATGACATGAGACAGGAACTCTATAGAGAAGATGACATGAGAGAAATGCCCTCCCTGCAAGTAGAATTATAGCTGAATCACTTTTTCTCCATGTAAATAATTTCCTTGTTATGAGGAATGTTTTGGGGGGATTGTCTTAGTTACCATCTTGTTGATGAGACAAAATACTTGACACTCAAAGGTAAAAGAGGACAGGTTTATTTAGCTCATAGTTCATAGAGGTTTTGGTCCATAGTCAGCTTGCTCCAAGGCAGGGTGGCACAACAGACAGGTATTGTAGAGGAGAAACAGTTCGTGGTGAGCAGAAGGTAGTAAAGCAAGCAAGAGAAGAGACAAGCCTCTTTCTGTTCCTTAAATTTTATCCAGGCTACTGAGATTAGGACAGTGCCAAGCCAATCAGTGAACTGATTTAGAAATCACACACACTTAATCCCAGCATCACACACTCTAGATCCAGCCGCCTTTGAAAATTCCCACTTATGATTACATGAGGCTTTGGGGGTGACATCTAGACCCAAGCCACAACAGCAGTGGATTCCAATTTCCTTTCTCTGTCTCCTTTCAGAAAGAAAAGCAAATTTCAACCATAAGAATCTTATTGGGTTCTTGGAAGTAAAACTCACAACAGTATCCCAAAACCCCTTCGGCTATAGCCTTCTCACTCTCATCCTGGTCCAAACTGAGACTCCAGAAATATACCAATATTATCATTCAAATAGTTTATGTCTCAAACAGCTTCTCTTCCAGGTAAATAGGTAACAGCTGTGACACTCTTAATTTACCTGTTTCTCTAGATTTTGGAGTAGCAAATTTCTACTGACATCAGTTCATCAATGGGCCCACAGTGTTTATTTTCAGTTTGTTTAGTTAGCTATTTCTTATTATAAAAAAGGAAGTGATGATACAGTTTTTATTTGTTGGATTTAAAATCATAGTAGATTGAGTCTATTTTGACTTATAAAATTAAATGCAGTATAAAATTTTTATATAACTGTAATGAATATAATGAAATACTTGTCTTTGCAAAGCATTTTAGGATTTAAAAAATGTTACCTGCTCATTGTAAAAAGATAAACAATACAGATATATGTAGGAAAAATGTAAAAATTGTCTTAGCTCTCAATCCCATATCCTTTGATTTTACATTTGATCTTAGACAAAAGGCCGAGAACCGATGACCTTTGATTTTAAATAGAAACAAATATTTCAATATTCTAACTTTGTATTTATACTGCTTTCAGAATTCCAATAGATATAAATTATGCTTATAATAGATATAATTATGTTTATATGAGTGCATTACTCAGACTAATAATTTGAAAATAATGTAAGATAATTTATGAAAATTTGGTAAACTTTTTAGTAATGCATCTTGTTGTAATTAAAATGATATATTTCTGAAATTATATTTTAAACATTTAAAAATACAGTTTGGAAAGAATATATATCAAGGGCTATTCATGAATAAAAATAGATTGCATAAATATTTTCACATGGATCTTATATACGTTTTAAATTATTTCAAATCAATGGTGTTTTACTTGCATTCACTTCAATTTAATATCTTTAATTTCTGAAGTTTAGAACATTACTAAACTTTCCTGTATTTCAGTGCTTCATGTCTAATGTTGATTTCCTATATCATCTAGATTAAGTATAATTTTAACTTACCTTTAAGAACTGCAATAGCTCAATGGTAGACATCTTTTTCTTCTTATTTGATAAAAATACATTTTTCTGCTCTGAAACATGTGGTTTACACTACTAGTTGCTTACATAAACTACCTATAATATTCTCATAAATAAATGTTGTTCAGCAGCCCTGTAAGCAACAAAAACAGTCTTAATTTGGGTGGGTGTATGATTTTCAGGAGGGACTAGGATTGTAGTTAATTTCAAGGAGTACATCTGAGAGTACCAGCTGAGCCACATGGTTCTCCCACTGGGATATGGGTCCAAAGATGCCCAAGTCCCCCAGGAGGGCCTCCTAGATGCCTGGTACTGTGAGAACTGAAACCAGAGAGGAACTAGGAGAACTGCAGCAAAATTAGAAATGTCAAGTGCCAGGAACAGAGTGAGATGGACCAGATGGTCCTGGCTCATGCTTTTGCGTCCCGGGCACCAAGAATAGCAGAAACTGCAAGCCAGAGCAAAGCTAAGAGGACCATGGCAGCTGGGACTCCTGAGTTCCAGGGGTTAGAGAGTAGCTGCCAGCACTATTTTAGCTTCTCTGTTTCCATCTTATCCACTCCCACCACTGAACTCAATGGGCAGGCAGAGACAAGGTGAGCTGCAGCACAGCTGAGTGTGAATGCCAGCAACAAAGGATGGAGAGAGCTAGTTGCAGCAGCTATGCTAGGACCACTGCCTGTGAGCCCTAGGCCGAGATCCACTGGAGAGAGCAGCATGGGGGTCCTGCCTTTTTTGTTCAGAACAGGAGAGGCTCTTGAATAGAGCAAAGGACAGCTATATGGACAAAACTGCTTGTAGATATTCATCCTAACCAGCACAACAGGCTAATTTCATCCACCTCTTTCCCCCTCCTCTTCTTCCTCCTCCTCCTCTCCCCCTCCTCTTCTCCTTCTTCTCCTTCTGCTTCTCCTCCTTGCTCACTCTCTCTCTCTCTCTTTCTCTCTCTCTCTGTTTTTTTCCTTATTTATTAGTATTTTGTTTTGCCTTATAAGGTTTTGACTTGTAAGGTATGTTTGTGTACCCATGTGTATTAGTTTTTTGGTTTTGTTGCCTAATACTCTGTTGTTTTATCTAATGTCCCCACACCAACAATTGCTTATTAGAATAAGAAGTCTAAATTTGTTTGACTTCCATTTATATTCCTTTCCCTTTCTCTACTTTCTTTACTTCTCTTCACATACAGTTTTTCTCTCTGTTCTTTCCTTTATTTTCATATTTTCATTTTTTAATCTTTTCATCATAAACATATCTAGTATTAATCTGAATATCATTAATATATAATTTTTCTAGCCCACTATATTTTATTACACTTCAGTAATACACTTATTACTCCTTGAGTTTTCCTGAGTTTTTCAAATACTATAGAGGATTTAAAGAGATTCTTAATCACTTGACAATATATATGTCTGGCTTCCCACTTGTTGATATTAGGGGTGGTTTCTACAACAGTGCTGGTGCCACACCCAGCAGCAGATCGAGTGGGAGTTTCATGCACACGCGCGCACACACACACACACACACACACACACACATACACAGTGCAGGGCACATCGTAAAGAGAAGCTAGATACCAAAAACATTCCCACCCATTAGTGGACTAGATATTTTTCCAACTGACCTGCAAACCTCAAAACAGAAACACAGCTGAAATGAGAAAATAAGGCAATAAGATGATTTCAAAATACATAATTTCCCCAAATCTAATCTTGCAGATACAGAAGTGAATTCCAAAGAGTTTTTAAAAATTGATAGTGAAAATGATAAAAAAGATCTAAGGAGAGACAAAAAAAAGCATTTAAATAAATGAATTAAAAATGACCAGTGAAAGGCATGGTGGAGCACACCTATAATCCAAGTACCCAAGAAGCTGAGGCAGGAGGATCATCATAAGTTCAAGGCCAGTCTGGGGTACATAGTGAATTTAAGACCAGCCTGAAAGACAAAGTGAAATTCTGTCTCAAAAAAAAAAAAAAAAAATCAGTGATCTTAAAGAAGATGCAAATAAGCAGTCAAATTGATTAAGGAAGACAATGCAGGGTACAAAAAACACTACAATAAAGAGTTAGAGGTTCTGAAAAAGAACAAAGCAGAAGACCTACAAATAAAGGCCTCAATAAGTCAAACTAAACACTCAGTAGAAAGTCTCTGCAATAGAAAAAATAAATGAGAAGAAAGAACATTAGGACCTTAAAGGAGATACTTATTTTGGATCACAGTTTAAGAGGTCTTAGTGGATGCATGGTTGGCCAACTTGAAGGGAAACACAGCAGGTTTACACAGCCTGGGAAGGGAAAATCTGCTCACATCATGGAGACCAGGAAGCAGAGTTTGAAAGGAGCCTGGAGGAAAATACACTTTTCCAGGTCATGTTCCCAGTGAGTATCTCTAACCAAACTCCAATTCCTAATAGAACACTCAGCTACTAAAATTATTAGTGGTTGGATCCACTGGTAACTATATGGCCTCTATGATCCAATTAACTATCAAAAGCTCCATCTTTGAGCACATGAGAATTTTCCATCTAAACTAAGTGTAAACCCATGAAAATAACAGCAGATATCTCAATAGAAACGCTAGAAGCTAGGAGTGCTTGGAATGATGTATTGCAAGCCCTAAAAGAAAACAATTGTCAATTGAGATTACTATGTCCTATAAGGTTATCATTTGAAATCAAAGGAAAAGAAAGACCTTCCACGATAATGTTCAACTGAAAAAACTCATACCTAGCGAGACAACTTTGGAGAACATACTTGAAGGAATCCTCAACAACAATGATTTGGAAATAGCAAACATGAGGCAAAGGGGAAAAGTAAACCTCCCTGGGAAAATAGTTAAGTAAATGAGAAACAAAAACAAAAATGAATTAAACACCTGAAAAACAAAAACATGGTAGGAATTACTGTGTACCTTTCCATAGAAACAATATAAATGGTCTTTACTCTCCAATTAAAAGGACACAGACTGGGAGGATGGTTTAAAATAAAAAGACTCATCTATATGTTGATGGTAAAAAAAAAAAAAAAAAAACCCTACTTGTTCTCTAAAACATAAACAGACTGAAAATGAAAGGATGGAAAAAGATATTCCAAGAGGGAAGGGGGTCACTCCAGTAGCTACCTTTATATCCCACAAAATAGACTTCAACCCAAAACTGGTCAGAAGAGGTGAAGAAGGCCACTACAACTGGTTAAGAAAATAATTCAGCAAGAAGGGATAAAAATTGTCATTATATATGCAGCAAATGTTGACAAATCCAACTTCAAAATCAAACACAACTTGCTATAAAAAGACAAATAAAATACAATAAATCATAATGGGGGACTTTAATACCCTACTCTCTCAAATAGGTCAACCACACAAAATAATTAACAAAGAAACAGCAAATTTAACTACACTAGAGATCAAATGGATTTAATGGATATCTCAAGTGTTCCATCCAACAACAGCAGGATGAACATTATTTTCTGCAGTCCATGGATCTTTCTCCAAAATGGACCACATTTTAGGAAATAAAGCAAGTCTTAACACAAAATAATTTAAATAATTTTATGCATCCTACCAGGTTATAATGCAATGAAAACTAGAAATCAAGACCAAAAGAAAGCATAGGAACTACAAAAATACATACAGGGTTAAATGGTCAATGGGCCACTGAAGAAATAAAGGGAGAATTTTTAAATTTCTATAATTAAATGATAATGGAAACACATTATACCAGAATATGTGGTACACAATGAAAGCAGTTCTATAAGGGAACTTTATAGCTGGGTGCCTATATTGGAAAAAAAGAGCAATCCTAAATTAATGAACTAAAAAGATATTTCAAGGTCCTAGAAAAACAAAAACAAGCAATCCTCAAATGAAAGGATAGAAATAATAAAGACCAGAGAGGAAATAAATGAAATTGAGTCCAAAAAATATAAAGATCAATGACTCAGAGTTAATTCTTTGAAACAATGAAAAAGACTAACACTAACCAACATAAAAAGTGAGAAAAGGCTCAACTCAAAATTAGAGATGAAAAAGATAAATTAAAATAAACACCAAAACTCCCACTGTTATTATACATTGTTTCAAATACATATATTCCAATAAATGAGAGAATCTTGAAGAAATTAAATTCCTAGGGACATATGACCTAATAAATTCAAAAGATACAAGAAATCTAAATAGATAAATAACAACAAGGAGATTGGTGCAGTAATTAAAACTATATCAACTAAGAAAAGACTAGGACCTAATGGTTTTACTGCTGAATTTTATCAGACCTGTACAGAATAACACCAATCTTCTTCAAACATTTTCTTGTAATAGAAATGTAAGAAATGCATACAAATTCATCCTACAAAGCCTGAATTAGTATGATATCAAAATTACATTAAGACTAAATGGAAAAAAGAAAACTACAGAACAACATCCATGATGAACACAGGCACAAAAATCCTCCATAAAATCCTTGCAAACAAAATTCAACAGCCACAGAATTAGAATCAAAGCTAAATCTTGTGCAATCATCTCAAAAGTTGCAGAAAAAGCCTCCAGCAGAAATCCAACATTGCTTCATGGTGAAAATAGGTATATGGGAAGATCTTACTTCAAACTAATAAAAGGCATACATGACAGGCTTACAGCCCACAGGTTTGGTCAATCTACAACAAAAAATTACCGATCTTCGAAAAAGGAACATAACATTATTAAAAAATGGAAAGAATCACCTTGTTCATCGATTGGTAGAATATTGTAAAAATGGCCATGTACCAAAAGTGTTAGAAATTGAATGCAATACTTATTAAAACACTACTACCATTCTTCACAGAACTAGAAAAAGCAATCTTATAGCTGATATGGAATCACAAAAAGACCCTGAATATCTAAAATAATCCTAACCAAAAAGATATCAAAATATCAGACTTCATGTTATATTAAAAAGCATAGAAACAATAAGCACATTATACTTGCGCAGAAACAGACATAGGCCAATGGAATACAAGGCAAAGAAACAAACTCAAGCACTTACAGCTATCTGATTTTTAACCAAGTGGCCAAAAACATATACTGAAGCAATGACAGCTTCATTAACAGTTTATCCTGGGAAAACTGGATATACACATACAGAAATGTGAAACTAGTTCCCTATTCCTCATCTTGTACTAAAATCAAATTGCAACAGACCAAAGACTTAGATATAAAACAAAAAACCATGAAACTTCTAGAACACTTTAGAACACCAGAAGCCATAGGTGCAGGCAATGACTTCCTGAATATGACTCCAGAAACAGGAATGCATATTAACAATCAACAAATGAACTCCATCAAATTAAAAAGCTTCTGCACAAGAAAAAACAAATAAACAAAAAAAGACAGTGAACAAAGTGAAGAGAGAATCTTCAACGTGGGAGAAAAATTTTCCCTCTCCTCTGATATAGGATTAATATCTATACTATACAAAGAACTCCAAAGAATCAGCCTCCATAAAAATAGGCTTTAAAAAATGAGCAGATGAACTGAAAGGACACTTCTCAAAAGAATTATAAATAGTCAATATGTATATGAAAAAATATTCAATATCCTTAGCTATTATAGAAATGCAAATAAAATCTACTTTGAGATTTCATTTTACCCCAATCAGAGAGACTATCATCAAGACTAACATAAACAGTGAATGCTGATGAGCATGTAGGGGAAAAGAAATCCTCCTACAATGTTGGCAGAAAGTAAACTAATACAGCAACTGTGGAAATCAATATAAAAACTCCTCAAAGATTCATGATAAAAATGCCATTTGACCCAGCTACACCACTCTTAGTATACCCCCCATACACATATTTAAAGCACACTGGTAAGTGCACACCCATGTTTATGTGGCACAACTCACAATAGCTAAGCTTTGAAAACATCTTATGCTCATCAATAGATAAGTGAATAAAGAATATGTGATTATATTTAAACAAAATGGAACATTTGTCATGGAGAAGAATGAAATCATGTCATTTTCAGGAAAAATTATATGGAACTGGAAATCATCACGTAAAGCAAAATTAGTGAAACCCACAAAGTTAAATATATATATTCTGTTATATGAGAAAACTAAAACATCAATCAATTGGTTAATAAAGGGAAGATTAAAAAAATATGTGTAAGTAAGCCTATTGAATAAAAAAGGCTACTGAGAAGTCAAAGTGAATAAATTAGTATGTAAAAAGTCCTGAAAGTTTCACAGTATCTAGAATATTTAAAAATAATAACTTACTCATTACAGTTCATTTTGGTGTAGTGGTTGGGAAACTGCAGTGAATAAAGATGTAAAAGTACTCTAACGGTTAGATAAGACATTTAGGTAGAGTACCAAAAAAGTTATCATTTCCCTTAAGGATGTCACTTATTTTATAGAGAGGTGTGTCAACAAGAATGTAAGAGAAAGAGAAACAATGGAACCAAGAAGAGGGAGGCTATTGCAGAGTCCTGATGGGAAGCAACAAGGTTATGATATAAGGAAATGTCATTTTAACAAACGAAACCCATCCATCATTTAGTGATTTAGTAGATCTTGTGGAACTTGCCCAATTCCTATTGAATCTCGACTGATGTTGTATGCCTATCTCCATATTCTTGCTTGAGCTGTGCTACTGGCTTCCTTCTGTAAACTCCTCCAGAGAACTACCTTTGTATGAATAAATCAGCCTTACAGTTTCCAGCTGAACTGCAGATCATCCTAGGATCTGCTAACCTGCTAAGCAAAATTCCATTGTTTAGGTTCTGAATGGGTAGGAAATTAATACCTACCTCCACAATTTATCCTCACCAAGACTAATTCTCCACTCTAATTTACACTCTCCTCTGGATCAGATTAAGCCTAGATTTCAAATAAAAAGAGGAAAAAACACAGGCTCCACCCCCTAACACACAGGTAGAGGAAAGACCATGTGAGGAACACCAAGAAGGTCTCCATCTGCAGCTAGGAAGAAAGCTATCACCGAAAACTGAGTTTTCTAGCACACCCATCCTGGACTTCTGGATTCCAGCACTGTGACAAGATAAATATCTAGTTTGAATCAACCAAGTTTGTGGGGTATGTTGTTTTTTAACAAAATTGAAATGTTTTATTAAGAAAATTTATTTTAAATATAATTTGCTACCTTTGGATAAATACTATTCTTTAATTTAAAATTCAATTTTTTAAAAATTTCAAAGTACGTTTATGAATTTTGTTATGGCAAACTGATAAGACTAATTTACTTCTATTTCTATCTTTTAATTCTTTTATTTTCAACTATTCTTTATTAGTAGATGTTTGTGGTACATAATGACTACATTCCTCCTGGGGAGTTGATACATGTCTATAATATATCTGAATTTTTTTTCATTCCCTATCACTTTCTTCCCCCGTTTCTCCATGTCTTGGTTCCCTTCCCATTTGTAAAAGATCTACCTCCCTGTTTCCTGTGATCTGTCTTTCATTCTGCTCTTGATTTATATTTGAGGTTTCTCATATAAGAGAAACATGGAATATTTAAGCCTATGTGCCTGATTTATTTCACTTAGCATTATGGTCTCAAACTCCATCCATTTTCTTACAAATAACTCAAGTTTACCATTATTTATGGCAGATTAATATTCCATTGTGTATAAATATCACATTTTATATACCCATTCATTTGTTGGTGGAAATATAGGCCACTTCCAAGATTTAGCTACTACAATTGCTGCTGTTATAAATATGAGTATACATGTAACGCTATATGATGCCTTTAACTCTTTCAGGAAGATACCTAGAAGGAAATGACTAGGTCAAATGAAATTTGTAGGGTTTTTTTTTTTGAGAAGTCTCTATTTCCATAATAGTAGTGTACATTTCATTCAACAATGTACAAGCATTCCATCTTGCCCTTACCATAGCCACATCAGCATTTGTTATTATTTGATTTTTTTCTATTTCATTCTTTCTGGAGTAATATGGAATCTTAGTGCTGCTTTAATTTTCATTTATATAATAGCCAGAGATTTTGAGCATTTTTCCATCTATTTACTAGCCATTTGTACTTTTGCTGAGAAGTATCTACTCATTTCAATTGTCCATTTTTTAGCCTCTTCGATAAATGGTGCTGGGCAAATTGGCTAACCACATGAAGAAGACTGACTCTAGACCCATATTTCTCACCATGTATGAAACTAAAATCAAAATGCATCAAAGGTCTAAATGTTAAAACAAAAATATCCAATCCACAGGAAGGTAAAATTGTTAAAACTCTTGAAACAATAGGCTTAGACAAGGACTTTCTGTGGAGAACGGCAGTTGCACAAGAAGTGAGTCAACATCAAGAGTCCTTGTTTTTTCCTTGCTTTTCTTTTTTCTTTTTCTTGGTTTTTTTTCTGTACCTTTTACCTAATTCCAGTACCTTTGTTTTATTTTTCAATTGGATTGTTTATCTCACTTTTCTCTCCTGCTTCTTTTCATCTTCCTTTTTTCTTTTTCAAATTTTATTCCTTTCTTTTTACTTTTTCAACACCCTCCCCACTTTATTATTACAATTCAGCTTGATTAATTTATAGATAGTTATTATTCTTAACTCTGTTCTATTATTAATGGTTGTATAATTGCTGCATTTAGTAGAAATCTGAAATAATTACATGACTACTACATAAGCGTTGAAGAAAATTCTCAGAAGAATCATAGCCAGAAATAGGGAGGCCACAGGGATCAAAGACCCCAGAGGAAAGTATATCACTAACTGTGAGAGTGATCAACAAAAGGTAAAAACAAAGGAATCAGCACTGGAAAGATAATTCCATGATAGGATTCAGTAAACAGCTTCTAATTACTCTTAGTGTCAAAGGTCTTAATCCCTCAATCAAAAGGCTGACCAACAAATTGGATTAAAAAAAATGCAACTCTATTTTGCCTACAGGAGACAAACCTCATACAAATGAAGGCCCATAGTCTAAAAATTAAAGGATGGATAATGATATTCCAGGTAACCACAGCACAAAACAAACTGAAGTAGCTATCTTATTTTCAGACAAAGCGAATTTGAAGCCAAAACTGGTCAGAAGAGACCAAAATGGTAACTACATACTAATAAAAGGAACAATTCAACAGGAAGTAACAATTATAAGTATCTATGCACTGACTATTCTCACACTGAACTTCATAAAACAGAAACTACTGGACATAAAAAGATAGATAAACACCAATGAAATCACAATGGGTTTTTTGAAAACCCCACTCACAATTAGACAGGTGAGTCAGGCAAAAAAATAAGAAAAAATCAGAGTTAAATGATTCCACTGAATAACAATATTTATCAAGCATTTCACCCAAAAACAAAATACACATTTTTCTCAGGAGTACAAAGAAACTTTTCCAGAATAGAACATAATCACAGGCCATTTAGCATGCCTAACTTAATTCAAAATAATTGAAATAATCACTTGGACACATCAGATCATAGTAGAATAAAGCTTGAACTCAATAAAAAATAAACCAAAGAAATTATACACAAACATATGAAGATTAAATAATATTTTGCTGAATAATCAATGGATCACATAAGAAATGGGGAAGACAAAAAATTTCCTAGAATGGAATGATGAAAGCAAAACATACCAAAACCTGTAAGACACAATGAAAGATACCCTAAAAGGGAAATATTTAGATATGAAGGCACACATTAAAAGAATTAAACAACTCCAAATAAATAATCTATTGATGAACCTCAATTTCCTAGAAAAGAGCAATCCAAGTGTGAAATTAATAGAAGAAAATAAATTGAAAAGATCCAAATGGAAATTAATGATATTGAAGGATTAATGAATCAAAGAGTTAGTTCTTTAAAAGGAAAAACAAATTGATAGACCATTAGCCAAACTTCATAATAAAAGGACAGAAAAATTCATATCAATGCATTTGGAAATAAAAATTGTAACATCACAACTGATACCACAGAGATCCAGAACATTATAAAAATCTACTTCCAAAATTTATAGTCCAACAAATTAGAGAATCAAGAACAAATGGAGAATGTCCTAGACTCATTGGAATTACCAAAACTGAGTCAAGAAGATGTAAAAAAGCTGAACAGACCAGTAATACAAATGGAAAATTAGTCAGTAATAATAATAATAAAAAGCTCTACCAATAAATAAAGTTGAGGACCCAATGCATGTATCACAGAATTTACTAGAATTTAAGGGAATCTCTAAAACCAATACTTCTCAAACTCTTCAATGAAACTGAAAGAGAAGGCATACTGTAATTCCTGAAAGCTAACATTCTGTTACCAAAACCAGCAAGGACTTAACAAAAAGGGAATACTACAGGACAATCTCCTTAATGCACATAGATGCAAAAAATCTAAATATGCACTGCCATATAGAATGTAACAGACAATTTTTAAAAATCATACATCATGATCAAGTTAGTTTTATCCCAGGGATGCAAGGATGGTTCATGTATACAAAACAATCCATATAATACATCAATCATATTAACAGAAGCAAGGACAAAAACACATGATTATCTTAATAAATGCAAAAAAGTCTTTCACAAAATCAATATGTATTCATGGTAGAAACCCTGCTGAAAGTAAGCATAGAATTTTAACTCAAACTGAAAAAAGCCATTTATTATCAACCCACTGCCAATATCATACTAAATGAGGAAATTCTGTAAGCATTTCCTTTAAGTCAGCAACAAGAAGGTGTTCAGTGTCACCATTTCTCTTTACTATACAGTTGAAATAATAACCAGAGCAATCACATACAAAAAGAAATAAAATGGATATGTATAGGAAAGAAAGAAGTAAAACTATTGTTGTTTGCAGATGACATGATGCTCTACATAGAAGACCCGAAAAAACTCCACCCAGTCTTCTAAAACTGATGAACAAATTCACTAAATGTGTAGGATAAAATAAAATTACACAAAAATCATAGGGTTCCTATATAACAGTTAAAAAAAATCAGAGAAAGAAATCAAGGAATCAATTCCATTCATAATAGCTTGAAAAATTAATTACTTAGGAATTAATCTGATGAAGGAAGTGGAAAACCTCTAAAATGAAAAAGATAGTATTCTGAAAAAAAGATTAAAGAGGACAGCAGAAAGTGAAAAGGCAGCCCCTGCTCTAGAAAAGGAGAACTAATATTGTCAAAATGGCCACATTACCAAAACTCATTTATAGATGTAAAGTAATCTCAATCGAAATACCAACAGCAATTTACACAGAACTAGGAAAAGCAATTCTTACATTTATATGGAACCAGAAAAGACCAGAAGATCAAAAACCATCCTGAGGAAAAAGAACGATCACAGTGCCAAATTTCAAGTTATGTTATAAAGCTACAATTATAAAAACAGCATGGTCAGGGGGCGGGGATTTAGCTCAGTGGTTTCGCCGCCTGCTGCGCAAGCGCAAGGACCTGAGTTTGATCCCCAGTACAAAAAAAAACAAAAAACCAGCATGGTACTGGCACAAAAAGTCATGCAGATCAGTGGAAATGAGTACAGAATGTAGACACAACACTAGGTATAGTCAGCCATTTGATCTTTGACAAAGAGCCCAAAATTGTACATTAGAGAAATGATAGCCTACCTAACAAATGGTGGTAGAAAAATTGGCTATCCATGTGAAGAATGAATTTAGACCCATTTTTTTCACCTTGTACTAAAATAAAATCAAAATGGATCTATATATTAAAACAGAAAACCTGAATCTGCTGAAAGATAAATTAGGTAAATCTCTTGAAAATATAAGCATAGGCAAGAATTTTCTGAACAGAAATCCAGTCGCATAAGAAATAACAACAAGAATCAACAAATGGGATTATATCAACTTAAAAACGTTTTGTACAACAATGGAAACAACAGAGTGAAGGCAGAACCTATAGAATGAGAGGAAAATTTGTGCCAGCTACACCTCAGACAGAGGACTGATATTTAGAATATATAAAAAAACTCAAAAATATTAGATTCAGAGCTGGGGATTTAACTCAGTGGTGCCTCACCCACCTCGCAAGACGGAGGCCCTGAGTTCAATCCCTGGTATCAAAAAAAAAAAAATTAGATTTACCCAAATCAAAAAATTATCAATTGAAATTGAATAAACATTTTGCAAGAGGAGTACAAATGAAAATAAGTGCAGGGAAAAAGTTCAGCATCTTTGTCCATTAGAGAAATATAAATCAGAGCAACACTGAGATTCCATCTTATTCCAAGAAGAATGGCGACTATCACAGGACTTTAATTATGTGGTTAATTCATGATCTTGATGATGAAGGTTATATATGATAGTAAGTTAATGATGATATGAACCAGAAAAAGATTCCGTGTGGTACCAAATTATTTTTTAACACCATTCGTGAAATATACTGGCTATTTTATAACAGAAACTTCAGTGATAGGAAGTAGATCATGGCCTTTTCTAGAAGGTCCTTAACTACTTAGCAATTGAAGCTGCAACAAAAATACACAGCAAAGCCCATTTTCATTTCTGAAGAAAAATGTCACAAGTTTTATTACAGTTTTATATTTGTGTGTGTACAGTAGCTATTTCTAAAGAGAAAATTCCATCACATTGTATCCACTTGCACCTTGTAGGAAGAGACTTAGAGTTTTCATTAGCCTATATAAATAAACATGTGGGGCTTCTCAGACCCTTTATCTTGAAAGAAAAGATGAACTTTTAAGAGCCAAGCTTCTTTCAGGTGTACGATAAAGAACTGTACTTTTTTTAAGAAAAGATATTTTGTGAAAACAAATCACTAGTAAAGCTTTGAATGTTACAGTATAAGTTCCTCTTGACCCTTTTCTCTTGACAATTTTTTTTTTTTTTGGTACCGGGAATCAAACTCAGGACTTTGCACTTGCGAGGCAGGTGCCAGAACCACTGAGCTAAATACCTGGCCCAAAATTATTATTTTTTTTTTGGTATCGGGGATTGAACTCGGGACCTTGCGCCTGCAAGGCAGGCAGCAGAATCACTTAGCTAAATCCCCGGCCCTCTCTTGACAAATTTTTGAAAACTCTGTATGTTGTGAGAATAAAGAGAATAAGTTAAATTTATATCTGTGACCATGTTGGCATAGAAACAAAGGTAACTTCAAACAAACACTTGGTTCCAATAATGTTGCTAAGGTGAATATGACTCTATGTGGTCTTCAATTAATTTGTTCTCATTTTTAAAACTTACTTTAAAGAGGGAACCTATAGAAACTAATTCATGGCCAGAACACACTTACAACAGGAAAAAATAGTTGGAGCACTGGACATCAAAACACTAAAATAGGGGCTATGGCCTAATTCAGATATTATTTGTATAATAACACATGTTTCTTTATTTTAAAAATGAATATAGAAAGCTAACTTATAATGAAATGAAAATGCAATTAAATATATACATTGCTAGTGAAAATAAATAAACACACAAAAAATGAATAGAAGTTACTATCATTATCATGCTCACCTCTTACACTCTGAACAGACCACCAAAATAACCACTTGATGAAGCAAAGAAAAAAATCTAACTTCCTATAGAAATGAAAGCCTCACATTGATAGAGTTTTAGTAGTGCCTCTGAAAGGTAGGCTAAGAGTAAACATTTCTAAGAATTAGACTTTGATACAGGATGGGCCATTCAAGGCTATAATTCAAAATTACTGATACAACTGGGCTTTGATGGGTAAAGTAGTGAGGTTTTTTAATCAAATATTGTTTAATAATTAGTATTTGGGAATAGAGAATTAAGAGAATAATTTGAAAATAAGAGAAGAGAATAGTTTACCTGACTGATTCATTTTGTGAAAAAGTCAGGTCAATGAGGCAGTCTACTATTAACATAAGTAGACTTTCAGGAACTTTCTGAAACAAACCATAATGTTATTATATAATTATCTGCCTAGACAAGAATTTCTCAGAAAAAATAAAATGTTAATTTATATAGCTTTAATTTTTAATGTTATTAAATATGTGTACACAGGCACATAATTTACCAAGCAGTTTATTATAACCATCTTATTGAGTAATATTATCAAGTGTGAGCTACCTTGATACATTCTATTTGGTACCCAATATATCAAATTGTATTTAGTAATCACAACTACTCTGCAGCATTATCATATTAAAGATTCAAAAGGTAATTTTATTACCTTTATTCAGTTTCACATATCCTGTTTCTCAAAATAAAACATAAGCATACATACACACACAAAAGTCAAGAAAATAAGCAAATGATAAAGCATTAAAGTTTTAAAATACACATTTTCTGTCTCATTCGTTAGGGTGAAAGTATACATAACTGTACAACTCAACTAACAAATGCTAGATACTTAAACTACATTGCCATTGATAGCGACATCCAGGAAGAAATTAGAGTTATAAAGTATTTCAGTTTTTTGGCCCTGACTCAAGTTCTTATAAGGTAAAGGCAGAATTATGAAATTGACTAAATATCTGTCATTATGACTATACTGGAAATATAGAGATAAGCTAAAGGCCTTAAAGATACGTGAATTAATTGATTTCACTCATGAAAAGTCATGGATTCAATGAGTTAGTTTAAGCAGGGCATATAATCACAGGACGATGCCGTCTATGTCTGGAAATGTAAGTCTTCATTAGACTTGGAAGTGAGACTAAACTCTCAGACTTAGACTTTGAATATACACAAATCTCAATGGCTATTTTAGTTTCTAATCCAAGTATCTTTTACTTCTTATACTTCAAGAGTTAAAATTATCACAAGTAAGAGAAAAATTATAGTATAATGATCAGGAATAAACATGACTACTTATTGTAAAGAGATTACTATTTGTCAGGGAAATGTTTATATCAAATTCATGAGTTATATATATTATTTATGATTACTATGTAAATGACATATTAAAATTAATTTTTTAAAAGAAAAATGTCCAATCCATTGCTTCAACTGTGACTTGTATTCCATTCAGAAAAAAATTATGTTACAATAAAAAATAAGCATTTTGATTATGGAGTGTTAGAAGTGTCTACTACACTAATCATTCCTTACAATTAAGTAAGCTTATTTTAGAATAAAGTCACCTAAGTAAGATGGTAATTACATATCAGCTGACTTTGAGAAAATTCAAGAACTATAAAAGAACCACATAAAATATGAAGTGAAAAGAAAACTGAAAACTTGTTGCTGAATTTGCACATCCAGCTGAGTAAGAATAATTTTAACTTTCTGTATTTAGAGACATGCTTTGAAAGAAAATCAAAAAGCAATTATGAATATCACCAAAGTTATAAAAATCATTACTTATGCATTCATTATGCAAAACTAAGAGCTGCTCTCTTTGGCACTGCAAAATAATATACATTTCTGGGGAACTCAGACAAAGAAACATCTTAAGGTTATATTTTTCCTTAATTTTAATATTTTCCCAACTGCTATAAATTAGTATTCTTATAGTAATAGGATAAGTGTCACTAAAAATTATCATATGTCTGTGAAATCAAAGAAATGTCTATTTTGATGTCATGAAGAAAAAATTATACTAAAATTTCCCTTTGGACTATCAAGATGTGTTTAAGAGAAGCATTTGATAAGTATAGTAATATAAAATGAGTAAATTGTAGAAATATTTTCCTTTGGTGTTGAGAAAGCAAACTAAAATATGTTTTATTCTATTTTTTCTTTTGTATGTGTGTGAATTGTGTTTAATTGCTAGCAAAGAGTCTAAATTAAACATAAATATTTTCAAACCTGTAGACGCTTCTTACATTATCGCTGTTTTATAGCACTTAGAGAAGATAAAGCTAATGTTGTTTGCATTGATCCTACCATGGTTATAGATGAGAAAGGAAATAATACCAAAGGCAGGGGATACCTTGTTACAGGATCACAGTCCCTAAGCAAAAGTAGTTTCTGTACTGCTTGGGGCTCACTCGCCAGAAAGCTGATCCCCCATGGAGCATGAGCCCTCTGGAGATCTGCAGTGATGGAATAACGGTCTCTAGTCTCTTTCTTGGCACCACCTGCAGTTGTTCAATGGACTTCCCTTACCTCTCCCTCTTCCATCCTTTAACCTTTGTAATCAAGTTCGGATCTCAGAATTTCTTTTCAGCTATTGTATACTTCCTTACTTATAAACCATTGTATCACAGACTTTCTTTTTACAGGCTCCCCCATGGGTAATTCAACTAACACAATTTTCACTTATATTTGAAAGGATAAAATTTTAAAATGGCGGTTTTCAATGTTAGGAGCTTTATTCATCAGTATGAACTAAGGAGGTGATGAGATTTACAAACTATTTTAGGAATTCCAAAAAGATGAATAGAATTCAAAAATTGACATACAAACAATAGAGTAAAAATATAAAATTGTTAATAGTATGTATGGCAGGCTGGTAGGTGTACAGATGATAATTCTTTTATTTTTAAAACGTTTTAATGTGTCTCTTCACTCTACTGTAGTTCACTGTATTATAACACTCCGTAACTTCCAATTCCCACTGGGGGAAACAATAAATCTGATTTTCAGTTTTTAACAGATTCATTAGTAGAAAAAGAGACGAGAAATCTGCTCAGAGACAAAATATCCTAGTGGCTCTCTACCCACTTAGTGTGTTGTTTTAGATAGACACTGTTGCTAAGTTTCAGGGATCATTTTAGTGGGTTCATGGAAGAGTACAGTAATTAGACTTGGTACCATCTGGAGAACATTTAAAAAAAATTTTCAGAATTGATTTTATATTTGAAATGTGTAATTGCTTTTGAGCAATTCCAAGTATTTATGGAAAAGATGTCAGAATACTCAACAACAACATACTACATACAGACTTTGTAGCACAAAAATTGCTTTCTGATTTCAAAATAAATGACATTAAAAACTTGAAACCCTGTAATGTTTACTTTGATAATATGAATATTTTTGATTTATTTGTTTTCAAATATCATTAGTCATTTCTTAATTTCATAGCAAAACTTTAAGGATTCTTATCATAAGAAGCCAAAATTGCAACTGCCATTTTCATTTATTTTTGCTTCTATTACATTCTCTTTTGTTCATGTTTTCTAACTTATATCAATATCTCCCACTTGGTTTTGGAAGTTTGTACTTTATGGCTACTAAACAAAAAAGGCATTCATGCTTTTCTTTGTGTTTCAAATACTCCCAAAGTGTTAATCATTTCATCTTCAAGTAGGGGAAAACTATTATAGGTGTTGAACAGATGTGAGATATAACATTCAATCTTAAGAAGCAGTTGCTAATTCAAACATTGAGTGCATCTCTGATACCTAAATAAAACTTTATCTTAATACAGGTTATTCTTTAGGAACAAGTTTTCAACTTATATTTGAATTAAATATGTACAATTTTGCCTTCAACAAATTTCTTTTGCTTATGGAAAAAGGGCAGCTACTTTTTATCCTTTATTTACTGCTGCATTTATTTCTATATCTATTTGTTTTCTATGTGTTGTATTCACATTTATAATAGAATCTGGATTTTAAGTCCTATCTAACCACGTCAAGGTTTGTTACATTGGGCAATTCATTCAACTTCTAGTCAGTTACTTTCTTCACCTTCCTTTATTTTCGTTCTTTCCTTCTTTCTCTCATTCTTTTTTGCTCACTTGCTTTTGTTTTTTTTCAAAATGTTAAGAATTTAAATTGATTCATCACAAAGGCACTGAGCAAAGAACATAATGCTAATAAAAATTATTAATAAAAGAATTTTTAAATCAGCAGTGGAGAAAAAGTATTAAAATATTTGCTTAACTGCACACATTTTAGCACTTCCACACTCTTTTTAGAAGACAAACTTTTAAATTTTGGAACATTGTCAACTTATAGGCAAATAAAGATTGCAAGCTGAACAGATTATACAGAAAGTAACACAACCTGAAAACTACTATTTCCTTAGTTTTTGTTTTGCAGTCTGCTAAATGGGTATGATCAGTGACCATGTATACAAAGGTAAATGACATTATATATATGGCACTTTAGAGAGGTTTCAAAAACATGAGTAGCTTATTATGAATATCAGCTGTATTATTATTTATTGAAATATAATTTATGCAGTACTTTTGTGGCATTTATTGATAAATTCAGTAAAAGAAAGATAGGTTAGAGTCACTGAAAAGGAGAGATAAAAAGGACAGCACTTCTGAATTAGGACTGCAACTCACTTTGAATCTACAGAGGCAACAAACACCAAGGAGAGATGTCTCGTTATCACAGGCCAGTGACAACACTTGAACAATCACTAAGGCCTTAGCTTTACTTTACCAAATATTTAACTCATATGTTGACTCATTTTGTTTTCCCTCTAGATCCTGTTTTTATGGAGATATTCCCATAGTCCATCCTAAATTTAATGTATTTCAAGCTTGTGGAATTTTAATTGGAAGGGAAATGTTCAGGCTACCTTTTAAGATGATATAGAGATACTTGTGACTATATTTGAACATATGCCAAAGCGTCCTCTTTCAAAAAAATTTTGATGAGGAAATTTTAATGCTTAAAAGCAACTTGTTAGAAGTTTTATCTAATGCTACTGTGTGCAAAGAAATAAAGTTATGCATGATTCTTAATAGGATTAATAATTTTAGTAAACATTAGATTTAGTTATTGTGATTGCAGGAAAAATGAGGACTTAAAAATGCATCAGCACAAATCACAGATTTTTCACACTTTTTAAAAAATGGAGATATTAATAGTTAATAGAGGCTTTTCAAAAAATCGATATGCAATGAGAGTTGACACTAAAAGCTATACATTCCTCAGCAAACTAGTAGGAATTACTATGTAAGAACTTTCAAAAATGCTTTGGGGTATTATTATCAAGCTTCTAATCACAGGTTAAAGATTCCTGACCTTCATCAATTTAAGAAATTAATAGATATGTACAGTGCATACTCTTTAAAGATAGCTAAGGATACACTGAAGCACAAACATTCAACTTCAGTGCAATTAGAAGTACAGTAACCCCTCGATCAAGAAAATTTAAAGTCAATAACTGAGAACTACTTGAATGGACAGTTTGATTTTCCTTGCTCTAGCCTATAGAGGAATGATTGATCCAAGCTTTATTTTGTGCTAGCCTTTTCTCTATTGCAAACTTAATGAGGCATGAGGGGTGAAGTGAAAATGGAAACAATAGACATAGACTGACTGCATGGGGCCAACAACAGGATAGTGAAATAAGAAAAGTAGTAGAACTTGCTTTTTGATGTTAAAGATCTGCACTCTCTAATTTCTAAGCTTTTATTAATTAATTAATTTATTATTTATTTATTTTACATCTCTGCAGTTCAAATCTATTCAATGAAACAAATAGCTACTGGGGGCCTCCTATGAACCTAGCATTTGCAGGACATGCTTAGATGCCATATTTTATCTCATAAATTGTAGAAATACCATTACAGTTGAAGAGTCAATTGTCAGAAAATATCAAAATATACTCCTGGATGTCTTCTGTAAACACTTGTAAAAAATCAATCCTGTTGGTAAATACTCATTTAAATGGTTTGATGAAGAGGTTAAAATAAATGATATCTGGAAAATAATAATTTTTAAGACTCCACTGAGCTCATAGATATTCTCAAACTATTAGCAGAAGCTATTTCAAGCTTGTGATTAGACATATTTTCAGCTTGAACAGTACATGTCAAAAGTTTTGCACAAATGAACATTAATATATGCATGGGAGATGTTTCTTGAAAGAAAAGCTATGTTAAATGTAATTTGCCACAATAAAGAAAGAAAAATTTGTGTGACTAACAAAAATTTTGTATTTGTCTCTATAGTTTTATAACATAAACTACACTAGCTTGCTCATTCCATAAATATATATCATGTTCCCTCTTACTGCAACTAGTTAATTCCTACTATCTAGCTTATATAACATTTCCTTAGTTTTTCAAATATTCCAGACAATGTCATAGTCATCATATCCTTATAATACATTTTTTCCTTGCACTCACCATAGTCACAAAGATGAATTGCTGTGTAATTTGTTTCTTCCATGTATGTATACTGTGAATAAAGGCAGAAACTGTTTTATTTATTTACATCTACAACTCCAGTACCTGGCCTTGTGCCTCTCTTTCATTTAATAAAGACTAAGTTAAAACTGTTAAATCAGAGTGTCAATGAACCTGCCACGTATAATTTTAGAAACTTAAGTTAGTGACATAAGGCATGGGGCTGATCTTGAAAAAACCAGGTATTGAAAAGTGTTCATACAATGTCAGATGTCAGAAAACACAAAAGTGCAGAAGGACACTATCTGGCCGAAGGTCTCGGTGGGCAAGTTAAGACTCCATGAAGAAAGCAGAGAGCAGCTCTTCTTAGCCAAGAAAATTTGCACAGCACTGGACATATGAGATTGGTATCCACTGATGCTTCTAAAACGGACACTGAAGTGGATCTAAAAGTATAGATGATTACTGAGGAGTTAGACTTGCGAAAGAAAAGGGACAGGGGTTGGATTGATCAGGAGTAACCGAAACCACAGTAGAGCCCAGCAAATCTCTGTCACCCCAGCAGGGAGCTGAGGAGAGAAGATCCTTAGTTAGTGTTCTACTTTGGGTAACCATAACTAAGATTTTTTCACTGTCATACCCAACTATTAATCATGGCAGCCCTAAGGAGAGCAGCACCACAGCTCAAATGCTGAGGGAAAGAAAGAGATAGCACATGTTTAAGGTAGCCAACAGCTGAGCAGTGAGTGCTCCTTGAAGAGATTTCCAATCTGCCACAGCCTCGATGTGATGATCAGCACCGTTTCTGTATTTCATACACACACATGGCAGGCTTCTTCACAAAGATCAAGTATTGAGGCAGCAAAGGAGGTCAGAATTAGGACAGAAGAGGACCCTTCTGTGCCCCACCTGGGGTGCAGATGTCAGTCCACAGACAGCATAAGCAGTGGAGGCTACAGAGGGTTCTAAGTAAGGCAGAAGTAGGAGGAAAGTGTGTTCTAAATCTCTTCTGTAGCACTGGAGTGAGGCCTGAATGCAGAGACACTGGGGAGAAGCTGCCAGGGAAGCGCAGTGAAGCATGAAGAAAAACACGACATAGGAGTGGGTGCAGGGGTGAACCAGAGCAGCTCTGAACAAGCATGTGACTTTATGTGACAACTGAACCCTGAGGAGTGAGAGCGAGGAGCCGCGATACCTCCTAATTTTCTGTGACATTAAATTGCTCTATGCGCTGAGAATAAGCTTTACAGGAAATAATAAAGTGAAGCTCACTGAAAACTTCTACCACTCAAATTGTAAAGTTGTCCAATTGTCCCGGACAAAACCTGATCATCTCCCCAAATCTACTTCCCGCTGTCATGACAAAGCACTGTGTCTCAGACCAGTGCCAAGAGTCAAAGAAGTGATATTAAATGTGACTTTGAGCATGGGAGGAGTCCCAGGATCTCAGTTTCTAAGAAAGTAAGTTCAGGGAGTCAAATTTTTAGAACTCTGTGAAAAGAAACCAAACGAAAAATACACACACATCAAGTACACTGCTAAATGTGCTATTCATTGCACTGACTTGAAAGATAAAATACCAGCAATTAATCTTGTGTTACATTTTTATCATAAACTAAATGTTTAATGAGATCTTTAAACATAGATCACATAGTTGAGTTAAATATATATGGTCATTTATTCCTTATCCCAGGACCTGCATCCGGCGTCCATCTCAGTCAAAAAGCACCTCTAACTTTTTTCACGTGCTAACCGCCCTTTCTTCTTCATTTCATTCACTCTTCACTTACTCATCTTACAATGTTTGAACAAAATTTCATCTTTTTTGAGTATTTAACCTTTCATTTTCTCCCATGAAATGAATTAATTAAATTAATTATTCATTCATCTCTCTCTCCATGGACATATATAGGTATAGATATGGGTATAAATATGAAAATGATATGGATGTGGAAATTCACACACACAAACACACGTGCATATTTCATTTAAAATTCTTCAAACATTCGGTGCTGTATTTCTTGAGTCTAGTAAGGTGCTGGAAAAATATGTACTGAATAATTATAATTAACCTCAACTCATCGGAGAATATGATTTGATCTTATTAAATATTATGAAATTATATGAATTAAGTATCTAGAGATAGAAAGGTAAGAGGAAAAGAAGAACATTACATAGATTTTACTATAGAGAAATTTCTTACCCTTTATTAACATACATAAATGCTAATAACCTCAATACCTATTGATAATACAGCTTCCTTCAAAAATGAAACATTCTTCCTCTATCATTCTATCTTTATCTCCATTGTTATATATTTACATTTGTATGTGCATATATTTTTATTTACTTATCTAATAAGTTTCTTTTCTTGTTTTGCTAGATTATAAACTCTTTGAAAGTAAATTTATTATAGAATACATTACTTTATTCCCAAAAGCATCTAGTACAATGCAGTAGAATATAAATCAGTAAGTGTTGAAATATTATTTTCTCTATTGGAGAATTTCTCAAGATGAGATGACATCTTGGACTAGTGACATTTGAGGCTGTCCTAAAGAACTAATACATTTCAACATTGTTGTGAGTGCAGTGTGCATTCTAGATGTTTAGTAGCATCACTGTCTTCTCTCCAGTAGATGCAAGTAACTCCCAGCTCCTTTTCAGTTGCAATAATCATGTTCCAGACAGTGTGAAATGTCCCCAGTGGCAGGTAGTAGGGGAATTGTTGAGATCCATTGGCTGAAAAAATGCAACTACACTTGGTCTATGGTTTGTATCTAAGATGATCTTTGAAAACCTCACGTGTTCAGAAGTGAGGAAGGAAAATGTAAGTGTTAAAATCTCTACAAGATTTAGGTTATCTTTATGGGCTTGGTAATACATGGAATTAAGGTATTGAGGGAATTGTTACAAAACAGTGTTTGTATGAAACATCTACAAGAAACTTGAAAGTAAACTAGAGCCATGGTAGCAGTTAGAGTAAAGAAGGAATACTTAATGTTTTTAATGCCTGGCAAGATCTTCAGGTTTTGTTTTGTTTTGTTTTGTTTGTTGTTTGCTTTTCTCTGGTACCAGGGATAAAACTCAGGACCTCCTGCTTGCAAGACAGGCGCAGTGCCACTGAGCTAAATCCCCAGCCCAAGATCTTCAGTTTTGAAGAGTAGGAAAAACATGTAGAAAGGACTTTAAAAGAAGACAATACCTAATTATGCTTATTCCCTGGTGAGAAGAATAATGATTTAGAACTTGTACTCAGCACTGACGAAGGTAGTCAAGAAACTGCTTGAGGAAAGGAATATCCTCAGATTAAAAGAACAACAAACACTTCAAGGTCTGAAACACTTTGTGAGAAGAATCACAGCTGAAGCAATACCTGTTCACCAATAAGGGTTAACAATAACTTCACTATTTCACAATCATTTTAGTGCTCTTTGAAACTTCTTCATAAAGCTAAGACAAAATGTTCTTTAATATAAGACCAAGGCTTAAAACACCTTAAGATTCAATTTATCCTGATTATAAAAAGTAGATTTAGAGAGAAATTTCATCATAAATAGTAGAGAAGGGTGCCAAATTTCATGGTGCAGTTTTCTTATAAACCATTTAATTTCTGTAAGGTTTATATAAAGACTATCAAATGTCCATTCAAGCATGTTTCTCTGGGTAATAGTGCTGTGATGCTTCACTAGTAATAAAATTGTGTTAAGATCCTGGGGATCAATATGCCATTGAAATGTTGGGACTATTTCAAGGCATGGTAATCAAAATGAAGATGCTGACTAGATGAAGCATTAAAGGAATTAATTGAATGTATGTAGGAAAAACAACTGAGACCAGATTATAGCCAACTTTAATGACTAAATAAGATAGTGGACCCATGTCTATAAAGCCTTTTAGTAACAAAAATTATTGTTTGCTTGCTAAAAATAATTGAAGTGCTATGGCTATGAAAGCATAATGCCGTGGGACAGAAGAGCATTATATTTTAGATAATAAGCAATCATTGAAAAAAATAGACAAATTTTCTTTACATTCATTTTTGCCTGGGAAAATACAGACAAAAACAGTATATATAGTAAAATATATATATATATATATATATGTTTATGTAAGATAATGAAACGTGTAATATAGGAACATAACACAAACAGTTTTAGAAAGGGTAAGGTAATTTTAAATAATAAAAAACTTCCATGGGAACATGAAGATTACATAAAACGCTGAAAGAATGTGAGGAATGAGCCACTCCACATGATATTAAAGAAGATTCTAGGCAGAACAAACAGCTAATACAAAGGTTCAGAGGTTGGAGCTTGTCTGATTTGTTTCAGAAGAGAAAAAGACAGGATGGAGGAATGAAATAAAACAGGAAGAGTGTAATAGGAAGTGAAATAGAGAGTTCAGAATTGACAAAGAGGGAAAGATCGAAAGACGGGGTGGGGGGGGTAGTAACAATTCTGCCAAGTCATGCTGGAGTTTTGGATTATGGAAGTTAGAGTAGAAGTGAAGAGGCAGCTAAATGCTGCATTAATTTTGAAGGTAGAGTTCTCATGAGCAGGAAAAGGGTTGCATGTCGGTCCTGAGATAAGATAGAACTAAAAAATGACTACAAGTTGTTCGTCCTAAAGAAGTGGGAAGTTGAAGGTACCATTAAATTAAGTAGTTAAAGATATTATTTGCCCTTTGGTGTCTTCAGATTTGGATTTCTTATTCTTGCTTTAGCTCCCACATTGTGCTAATATAAATATAAATAAAAATATTCTAATGATTTTCACATTTCTTCAGCATGATCACCTAATAAATGAATAATGGTATTTTAACTCATTTGCTTTTGCAGTTGAAAAAGGTCTATGATAATTTAAGCTTACCAGATGATTATGACCTTTTTGGCTCATCTGTCTTTTCTCTTTATTTTATTCATTGATTTAGCAATTTTTAGAAACTAGTGAAATGTTATCTTGCCAATTTTAATTTTTCTGAAATTTCTAAGGAGTAAGATGAATAAGGGCATACAGAGAGCTCTTAAATAAGTTACAAACAATACAAAACATTTTTCTCTGCATTTCTTAAAGGACAATGGGGAGACTGCAAAAAAAAAAGTTCTGAATGGAGCATGAACTACAAAATGGGCTAAAAACCTAAATAGAGATTTGTCAAATGAAGGCATAGAAATGGTTATCAGATATAAAAAAAAATTCAGTATCATTAATCATTAGGGAAATGCAAGCCAAAACTACACTGAGATATCATCACACCCCAGTGACAATAGTTGCTATCCAAAAGCCAAAAATTAACAAATACTAAAGAGCACATTAAAATAAATGGAACACATTTGAACTGTGGCTTGGAACAGAATTTAGTGCAGCCTTTATCGACCCAAGAAGAGAGGTTCCTCAAAATGTTAAAAATGGAACCACTATATGATCTAGCAGTCCCACTACAAGGTTTAGACCCAAAGGAAATGAAATCAACATGTTGAAAAGCACTCCATGTTTCTTTGAAGCACTATTCACAAAAGCTCAGGATATGGAATGAAAATAAATGGCCATCACAGATGAATGCATAAATAAAGCAGAATGTCACACACACACACACTACACACACACACACACACACACACACACACACACACATATGCTATTCAACTACAAAAGTCATAAAATCTTGTTAATTTTGGTAACATGGATAGATCTGAATTACCCAGAGGACATAGTGTTAAGTGAAATAAGGCAGGCACAGAGGGACAAACTTTCCCTGATCTTCTTCATAAGTGGAAGCTAAAAATGTTGATGGCATAGATGTTGAGAAAAGGATAATAGTTACCAGAGCCTGGGAAGAATAGGAGAGAAGTAGGAAGCAGAGAGGTCAATTGGTGGATACAACAGGAAGAATAAATTCTGGTGTTCTATGGCACAGAAAGGTGAAAATATATATATATCCACTTCAGGAAAAGAAAAATAGTATTATGTTTTTTAAACCCATGGTGTTAGCCTCATATGGGGAACCGTAGGGGATGTCATAGATTGCAGAAAACCCACTACACTTCTGGTCCTTAGAGGAGAAATTGAAAATGCATGTGTAGCAATCTCAATAACCAGGTTACCCAAGCAGCAGTACACTGTATCAATAAATGTCTGGAAGCTCATACCCACCACTTTGAGCATCTCATGTAATTGTAGAGGCAAAAGATAACTTTTATTATTCTCATGATGTCTCAATAAATTTAGTATTAAAATGTTTGTACAAATTTGTCTTTTACTAAAGGGTGTATACATTTTTTGGCAGGCTGTATATCATAAAATAGTTAAAAGACAGAAAATTGAATGCATTCACCATGAAGAAATGGTACCAGTTTATGGTAATGGATATGCTAATTACTCTAGTCTGATCAGTATCCAGTGTGCACATGAAATCAAACATCACACTGTATTTCATAAATATGTACAAACACTATGTCTTAATCAAAAACTAAATGAGTAAACAAAAAAATTAAAAATAAAAGAAAAAGACAAAGAAAAATAAAGAATAAAGATATTGAAGTTAAATTAGTCCATATCCAATTCCTAATTAGCTAAATGCTTTGTTTGAGATTTAATACCTAGTTAATTCTGTTTTCATAATTAAAAGATATTTATTTTGCTTTTTTAACAGAATATATAAGATCACATATGAAAGTTATCTGAAAACACTTGAAAAGTACTAATTACCAAACCAATGTTAGCTGATAATTCCCACTCCTAAGCAAACACTGACACAAAAGTAGAAAAACACAACTGAAGGTGAGATAGATTATGCATATCAAAGCCTCAAGTATTAACCAGTTATACTTTAGTCTTTTCCTTTATGCTTTTTAATTTACCTTTCATAAAAGTTATTAACTTCTCTTATGGAGAAGTAACTTTTCTGTTACCAACATCTCCCTAACGTCATTTCTCCATGTCTAGAGGCAGAACTCCAGCATCTACAATATTTAGCACAACTATTGGGCCAGAAGCAATCACAAAAATAAAGTGACGTTAAAGGCTTTTCACTGCTGGTTGCTTTCAGTATGCTGAATAACTACAGGCACTTTACTTTCACATTCTTGGATTTTTTTTTTACTTGAAAAGTAATCTAAATTATTTTAAATAATCAATGATGTAAAAATTTAGGCAAAATGAGGAAACATACACATATCTTTGTCTAGCACTATTTTTATAATTTTAATGGTTAGAGTTAAGACAAAATAGCATTGTAGTAGATATAATTAAAAGTACATCACTTAGACTAAATAAGTACTTTCTCAATTTTTACTAAATTGTAAATATAAAAATTTGTAAAACAAATGTGAGTTTTCAATTTCAATGAAAAAGTTAATATTCTAGCTTTCAGCCAAAGATGAGAATTACATTTTTAATTCAATGAGAAGTTATAGTTAGATATGAGAGGATAAATTATTAAAACATTGTGAAATTAGTACATCATATTTTAGGTTAACCTATTACAATTTCTACAAAAAATAATGGTAACAGTTCACTTCTCAGTAGTAATGCTACTAAAATTTTTATGATGAAAGATTTGATAAAATCAGACCAAAAGAGCCTTAAAGAATCATTGCAATAATTCCCATGTATTATTTTAGCCGTTATGTTTTCCAACAATCACATTATTTTTTAATATGTTACTCAAACTTATGAATCTCAAATACACACTCCTTGTAACAAATATAAATCAAAACATTTAGATTAAATCCTATTTTAGAATTTAAATATTAATTTCTGTCAGATTTGTAAGTTTGACCAAAATTTAATCTATTATGTCACAATTTGTTAATAATATGTAGAATACAGATACAAATATTCAAGAAAGACAATTACTGTCATTTTTTCTGTTATTTCTTTTTTTACAGAAAAAATAATTTAAAAGATATTAACAAATCCTTACCCTAAAACTATATTTCCCTCAATCATATTTCTTTCACAGTGTAGCTTAAATTTATGTTAGAAGCTGAGAAGTTGTTTCTAAAATACAAAAAGATACATGATTGAAGTTATATATTATTTATTTTTATAAATTTACATACTTGGACAACTTAGTTACCCTTTCCTACTTTTATCTTGACATTTCATTGAAAGTAAATAATTTTAATAGGAAAATGCAACGTAAGTAAAGTGAGATCCCTGCATGCTAAGGAGAACAGATACAAACAATTCTGTAGAGGAATATATATAAATAATAAAGGCAAACTACTCTTATCTAGATCTAGCTGTGCCATTTTTCTGTCTAAAAGCAGAAAGGATTTCCAGCATACTTTCACATTTTTTTTTCTTGGACCAGGTATCCAAAAAGAAAGGACTGTGACAAAAGCATTTTACGTAGGAACAGAAATGAGGGAGTGGAGAAGTGATGCAGAGAAGAGGAAAGCTAAGGCATTGGTTCGTATTGATCTGTCTGTGCCCCTATTTATAGTCAGTCAATTCTCAGTACTGCTGGCATCTGTGGAGAAGCCTCAGGTAAGGATCCCATAACCATGCCCACTAGGGAGGCAAAGAGGAAAGCATTTGTTTGTCAGTCTCTCCCCTCATGGATAAAGCATTGTTCCATGGGACACTAATATTTCAAACAAAGACAAAGAACAAAGACCTGCAGTTTAGGTAGTTTATTTTAGGGTTCTAGAGAGTTGGAATAAGGAAAGGAGGCAAAACCAACATAAGAATAGATATGATATTGACTTCACCTATAAATCACTCATTATTTGATGTAACTCAGAACTACCCATTCTGGGAACAAATTGGTTGAGTATATTTCTCTGTTGATTCTTGACCCCCATTGATAAAGTGCTGCTTCATGAAAGGTTGACCCTCATACTTTCAAGTCATACACCCATGAAGATTAAGCAATTCCTGCAGATCTCCCAGTTGTCTTCCTAACCTGTGTCTTCTGAGAAAACCTCAGGCAAGAAACACAAATAAGACGAGGCACAAAGTTTGTGGAAAAAAGTCCAGAAAAAAATGCATGTCCCAGGTACTGAATGGAACAGGACAACAGGCTATGAAGTTGGGTCAAATACTCCTCAAAGACTCACAGTCTCACAGTAGTTAAGTTGGATTTAGAGATGATAAATTTCCATTCTGTAGTTACTCCACCATACCACCTGTTCTACGCACAAAAAGGATCAAGTTGAGCTGTTAATATATCCTATATCTAGAATTGTATAACCATTGTGATACATCTGTAAACCTCTTATATTACTAAGTTGACTAAAATATGACTTTAAGAAAATAAACTGTAATTTCAAGCATTTAATATATAATAATTTGGAATTATTTTCTTAACAAGTAAGAATAATTATTTAACTAATTGCTAGTGGTTAAAATTCCTGTAAACCAATACTAAACCAGTTAATTAAATACTTAAACCAGTTAAATTAAATATTTAAACCAGTCAATTAAATACTTAATTATTTTAGCAGAAGTCTCAAACAACTAACAGAGGTTTAACAATAAGTGAATTAGTGTCTTTACATGCTTTTTGCATCACCAGTTTGATAAAATGATTTTATTGCTGTTTCCCTTCTAAAATAGAATTAGATATATTAAATAAATTAGATAAAGCATTAATGATAATGCATCTTGATTTTATGGCACTTTTTTCTTAATTATTGGATGAAGTAAAACTACATAGAACTAGTTCATTAAGTATTGCTCCATCATAGGGTTATTATTTATTCTTGTTTAGAAAAGATAACAAGTGGCTTTATTTCATTTATTATAAATTTATATTATATACTATTCCACAATGTACCTGAGGTATAAGGTTGATCAACTGAATTATCATTGTAACAAAATCACTGTCCACTATTTCTTCTTAGCAATGTGACAATTATTTCTATGATAAATAAGAATAACATGAAATCTTAAATAAAAATTTCTTTAAGAATAATCAAAATAATATGATAAAATACCTACTATGTGCATTGATCTCATCTAGATTCCAGAAGAAAAACAATAATTCAACTGGCAACTTTACTCCTACTGTCTAGCAGAGAATTTCAGTCACTTTGTAAAATTCAATGTTAACTTTACATTAGAATTTTGTAACATTGTCTTTTTCTTTTCTGCTATCTGGCAAATGTTGAATTTCAAGACAGTAGGATAGATTTACTAATTTTTATTTATTTTTTATTTTATTATTTTTATTTTATTTTGTGTGTTACTGTAGCTTGAACCCAGGGTCTTTGCACCTGAGGTACATCTCCATCCCCCTGCTGTTTTTGAGACAGTTCTCTCTAAGGTCTGCTTAATTTTCTTTTAGTCTTAACTACCAAAATATCAGTAATTTTATCCATTCTATAGCCATACTCAACCAAATATCAAGTCTTGTTCATGTGACTCTATTTGAGACTTCAAAGCAATTGCTTTAATTTTATCCTCCATTATCACTGTAATGCAGATCCTCACATTTCATAGCTAGACCATCATAGTGTCCTTTGTTCTTGCTACCATTCTCTTCTCTTCTTGTCTAATCTATATAACTTAGTCATATGTCCCAATTTTCCTGGAACACCCCAATTTTGCTTATGTTAGATATTAAAAGCAACCCATCCCAAACTGATCCATTACAAGCTAAGTTTTAGGATTCTCCTAATAATGATACCGTATTAAACTTGGTTACATCATCATTTTCAAATTATTTCAATGACTAAGGCAAAATAATTTATATAGGATTCAAAACCTTCTAAAATTTTACCACAATCTACCTGTCAAACTTTATAATACATGCTCTCACTTTCTCGCCTACATAAATTATTCTCTATGTAGTCAATTCAAATTCCTTGATTTCTTGCTGTCTTTTCCGATCGTTTCCGTATTTCCCTTGAATTATGGTAAATTCTTCATTGTCATTCATTTGGTGATTTTGGAACAAGGATGATTTTATTTCTCTATTATGGTGGTCTCTAAAAACAGCATTTATATATCTTCCACATTCTGATAGGAGATTGAGAATGATTTAATAATGTAAAATTTGATGTCACAATGTCCTAGGCTTGAATACCAGTTATTCCAATGTATTCTACCATTTAAAACTTTTTATTTTATTTTATTTTATTTTATAGCATTTTGCAAAACCACAGAGAGTTACTTATTAAAGAGAGATGGGATTACAGACCAGAAATAAATATTAAGAACCAGATAATGTCAGATAATCCCTCAAATAACTCTTCACTACAACTACTGCTTCTTTCCCACCAGCAAATCTTTGCAGACATGGATATAAATGTTCCTTTTCCAAAAACTGGGAGTAATTCCCTAGGTCACACAAGATTGAATGGACCACATCAAAGGTTAAAGGCGTGATGGGTAGGAGTAGCATTTTCTCCAATCGCCAACATTTGGTTTCTGAATCTAGATGCTGTGGAATTTCTCATCTCACTTGAAGACAGTCACTTATCCAGGTGGGCTCTTCTTTTTCCCAAAACTGAGTGTGCCCTCCATAAAACTTGTGACCTAAATCCATTGAATCCCATCCAATGATGTCTCCCTCTCTAGTCTTTACTGACAGGAAATTTACCATCTAATTTCTAAGGAAGGTATGTACACAAGCAGATTAGATTCAGTGTAAAGAGTTATGCTAAAGCAAAATACAAGAGAATTAAAGAAAAAGTGTTATGACTTGAGTATCTTTCTGTCAAATCTAGGATAACAGTTGAAAATATTATGCAAAATACTCAATGTACAAATCAATTGACTGAGTTAATAATTTGATGAATAATTAATTTAAATATTATATTTCATACTTCACATTAGTTATTTTAGTTCAAGTATCTCAACCACCTTAATATTGATAAAAAGTAGAGTTATTGAGTATTTTACAATGCATAAAGCAAGATTTCCTCCAAATCATCATCAGATTCATGCAGTGTATTTTTTTTGTTTTGTTTTGAACCATGCTGAACAAGTCAATAGGGACAGCTAACATAGCACCAACTTAATGCATTTAGATAAAAATAATCCTCATAATGAAAATATCAAAAATGGTTTGAGTGAATTATTCAATATCACCACACTGTTATTTACATAACATAGTAAGTCAATCCCACTATTTTTTCTTTTCTGCAAAAGTTGCATATCCTTTCTTTGTGCTGTCAATACACCCTGTAATAACAAGGAACCTTAAACTTTCTGTCCAATACATGATGAAGTTTGGATTTCTTGATCATTTTAACACTGATTCCTTGGTCATAGGTAGTTGGAAAGAAATAAAGTTTTATAAAAAAGAAATTAAATAAGCAGCCACAAAATTTAAGAATATTAAGCAATCTGAAAGTGGCACATCTCTTTATTAGTGAGTTCTGAAGAAATCTCATTTTAGTTTAATTTTTTCTATAAATTTATATTTGTACAAAACAACATCTGTACATTTAAAACACACAATCAAAAAATGCCAAAAGAAAGGAAAGCTTTGCAATTTAAAAGTATCCCAAAAGGAAAAGTTGGAAATGTTAGTTTTCATCACTTCCTATGGCCAAGTTTTTTTTAACTGACTTGCTTCTTTGAAGTTCTACTCAGGTCCCTCATGAAATACTATGTGCAGCCAAAACTAGATAGGGAAAAATACAAACTAGATATAAATGCATTAATGCAAATTTAATAATAATACACCTACATACAAACATTGGTCCTGTCATTTATACTTATGATAAAGTTTGCTAGTTAATATCAGCCTGGGCAGGTGTTTACTAAAGACATCTGGAAAGCCTACTTTAAAAAAAAACAAAACAGAAAGAGTCAGGAGTCCAAGCCATGGGAGATTAAAGGATGAACTTTCCCAAAAAACTTCTTCACCTTTCCGTGTAGGTGTTTGAAAGTCAATCATATATGGCGTTAGTAAGTTCAACTCAGATCAGCATAGACCATTAAATATCAATCAGTCGGAAAAGCTAATATCTGAGTCAGCATGATTGTCAGCATTCACGGCAGATAGTCAGCCGTGAGGATAGCCAGGAAAAAGCAAGGAAAACACAGATGTAATCGGGCCTGCAGAAATTGAAGGCTGCTGCAGCCAGAGTGGATTAGGCACAGGGCAACCTGTGCAACTGAGCAATGAGACTGCAAGGTCTAAAGGAGCACTTGAGCATAATGAGACCCATGGACATGTGAATATTCAGGAGGCACCATTCACTGATTCACAGAGGCAGTTTTCTGCTTCTTGCCCTGGTTTATGGCCCTGAAAGCTCTAATGATAAGTGGCAGTGTACACCCAGATGGAAAAGACCAGGTGAAATTTGTGAAGCATATTTAACTTTCGCCTACCTCAATTAATTTCATTTATTTATTAAATACGTATTCATTAAACACAGTTAACATCTCTCTTCTTTGCTACTGAAATGATCAAAATAACCCAAAAATGGTTTTCTCTAATAACATTTCCATTACTTAATGAAAAATTCAAAAATAAATTACTTTCATATCTTAAGATATTTAATAGCTATATTTCATTGCTCATTGCAGCAGAGTGTATGTTAACTCTTGACTAAAAACTATGTAATCATCATTCTCTTTCTCCTAGGTTCTCATCAAGATCATACTTTTTGCTTTCTTTCGATTATATATGTTTAGGTTGCCAAGCCCTGTACAATGAAGTGTCAAGTGAAACATAAGTGAGTCTTTTCCAGATCAAGGCTTTATGAGGTGGTTATGCTTTTTCCTGGGGATGTTTAACCCCGTTTCCAGCTGTACTGCACACAGTGCAAATAGAAATCTAAATTTACACTGTTCAATAATCAGTAGCCATGTGGCTACTTGAATTTATATTAGTTAAAATTTAATAGAGATTTTTTTTTTTTTTTTGTACCAGGGATTGAACTCAGGACCCTGCACTTTTGAGGCAGGCGGCAGAACCACTGAGCTAAATCCCTGGCCCATTAAATACAAATTTGATTCAGTTTCTTGGTCAGACTTGCCCAACTTCAGGTGCTCAGTAAACAGTGCTTCCTACTTACAATCATCATGAAACATATGATCATTGAAGGAAGTTCTGTTGGATATTATTGCCCAGACAATGGTGCGGCCTGCTGGTCCCTACATCAACATGAAGAAAGTCACACACACCAATACACATCTATTATGTAAGTGACCAATATAATTCCAATGTTTTTAAGGCATCCTACAATTTTGAGTTTACACTGTTACAACTGATAATTATCCTAATTAGTAGCATTAGTATCATATGTTCATAGAGAATGGAGTTACAGTTAGCCTAAAAGGTAGTACATTGCCAGACAAAAACCTTGGTTGGCATCAAGTGAGCAGGATAATATTTAATTTTTATGGCAGATAATAAATGGTATTCAAGTAATACTTAGTATAAGCCTCTAATCTGGTGTATTTCAGCATCCATGTGATATGCATATCAAATAAGTCAAGGTAGTTCAGACTTTGAGTGTATGTAGAAAATGACTTTCTTTTATAACCAAAACCAATTTCCATTACACAATATAAGATAGTCTCATAACTAAATATGAGAAGCTCTTGGTTCACCTGTGGATTGCTGGTCTATTCAAAGACAGAGAAGTTCATTCTATGTAATTCATTCGATACAGAATGCAACAAATTTACCCTCAAATTAAAATAAAGGTTACAGGAATAATATATCTAAATGTTCACAAAGAATAAGAAAATTAATTTGAGGAAGAGTCTTAGAAAAGGATCTCAATTATTCATTATGAAATGTCTATAACCTTTGTCAAATGAATACATTGTATATTGTATCCTTTGTCTTGTACATTAACTGTACTTTAGCCTTTGACCATGAGCAAAGACTGACTGCATCAAGTAAAAATACAAAATACCCCTCTCCTTGTTTTTATTTCTACAAAAAAATAGTGCTAGAGACACCATAAAGTAAAGGTTGTGTCACTAAACTTGCTGGAAGACAACTAGGTAGAACTCTCGACAATGGCATAGGAAAGGACTTTATGAACAAATCTAGCATGGGAACTAGCACAAAGAATCAACAATTGGGATCTCACCTTATTAAAAAGCTTCAGCACTACAAGAGAAACCACCAACAGAGCTAACAGACAACCTACAATGTGGGAAAAAATTTTACCAGCTGTTCCTCAGACAAAGCTCTACTATCTAGAATCTATAAAGAACTTAAAAAAATCAGACCCCCAGATTCAAAGACCCAATTCAGAAATGGGTATCTGAAATGAAAAACGTTTCTCAGACGAAGTAAAAGCAGCAAAGAAACATATGGAAAAATGTTCAACATCACTGGTCATTCAAGAGATGCAGATGAAAACAACGCTGAGATTCCACCTCACCCCAGAAAAAAATGGCTGCTATCATGAAATCAACCAATAACAAATGCTGGGGGGTTGTGGAAAGAAAGGAACCCTTCTTCATTGTTGGTGGGAGTGCAGACTGGTGCAGCCACTGTGGAAATCAATATGGAGATACCTCAAACAACTAGGACTGGAAGTCCCATTTTAACCAGCTATTCCTCTACTGGTTATCTTCCCCCAAAAATTAAAAGAATCATACCACTGTGATATATGTGCACCCATGTTTATAGTGGCACAGTGTGTAATAGCTAAAACTTGGAAACAGCCCAATTGCCCATCAACTGGAGACTGGATAAAGAAGATGTGTTATTTTTTATAAAATGGAGTACTACTCAGCCATAAAGAATTAGAAACTAGAGACATTTATAGCTAAGTGGATGCACATTGAGGCCATACTCTTAAGTGAAATGAATAGGACACACATGTATAAATAAGGAGTAGTTTCTCTGGAGTGAAAAACTAAAAGTGTAAATAATCAAAATGTATAATTGATACTGTGAAATAGGAATAAAATGTTTAAAGGAATAGGGGAAGTAGGAGGGGAAGAGGAAAGGAAAGAAAGGAAAAGGAAAAAATATGAGAAAAGGAATAACATGAAAACAAAGTCTTTGTAAATAGGGAAGGATGGAGGGGCTGAAGGGAGGGCAGGGGAATAGGGAAAAAATAAGAACCAAGATATATCATGTAAAGGTACAAGATCCCAACGATGAGTGTAACTGTACTGTATATCTAAAATGTACCAATAAACTAAATGGAAAAAAAAAAGAAAAGGTTGTGAGAAACTGCATCTTTTTTCATGTAATGAAAGAAATAATTCAACTGAAGCATAAATTTTTGGAGAATGAAAAATAACAGATTTCAAACAGAGTGAAATTTTTTTTGGAGTTTACTACAAGAAAAAATAATATGAAGACAATTTAATGTGAACTTATAAAATAATAAAAAAATCATTCTTGAACCATTAAACAGTGGTACTCAGGAGACTAATTTACTCTGTATGCCCTTTACTTTAGGCCAGAAGTTACACTTCTAATCTCTGCTTAATCTTAACCTCAAGATTTTTCAGCTCATGGACTTTTGTACTGACATTAATGAACAGTCAAGACAAGGTAAAATACTAATCAACATAGACATCTTGGTTTCTTCACTAAATTAATAAGGAGAGCTCTCTGGATAAAAATTTGCCATGGATACCTTGACAATTAACTGTTGTAATGTTAAGTCTTGATTGATTTTTTTATAATGTATAGGTAATGGTGTGGGAAATTAGCACATTACATCAAGTCATCTTGAACTTTCATCATTTTTATTTTTCACCTTTCATTTCTTAAGCAATGGATGCTGACGAAGATAGCAGATCAACAATTAGAAATCAGAACCCCGGGAAAGGATCCAGTTCATTAGCAAAGTAATTAACTGTTCCTTAACACAAATAATACTGCAAGAAATTGTAATTAATGGCATTAAGATTATTGATAACAAGAAACAGAATTTTTTGAGAATAATACTTACACAAGAATGTGTTCTTCTTGCTCTTTCATAAATGGACACCATCTACAATGTGTAGAATATCAGCTATTGTCCTCCTAACCTTGTTTGTATGTCTGAATAAAGATAGGATGCAGGACATTGAATCAGAAGCTTGTTTCTTAGTAGCCTGATCACCAAGTAAACAAAACTGTGCAGCAGTCTCTAGCTATAAAGGTGCAACAACATTAAGTGATCTGCATTAAGCATAGTCGCCACAGCCAGCATTTGACAAAAAGGTCACACCCTGCTGTGTTTCCTGCCAGAACTCTGTCCTGTGAATCCTATTGCAGAATGAGCATGGTAGACAAATGGTGACCATCATTGGATTAGAAGAAAAATATACAAAGGTCTGAAATTTTGTACAGGAATAAAATAAGAGCACAAGTCATTGTTTTAACTATTTTATGTTGTGAAATTTCATTTGGCTTTCAGAAATAAAAGTCACCAGAGGTCTTTAGTAGAATAAAATAACATTATTATGACCTTATAACAAAAGTCTATGAGAAAAGGAGCTGTTTTGTTGTTTCCTTTTGGTGTCTTGTGAATGTAATTTCAATATAAATATGTTGAGAAACTCAAAGAATCCACCCCTTCCTTGGCAACAACACTCAAGGGACAAAACACCTCCACAATTAGAGACCTCTGAATCTGTATGATGGGTATCTAATCAAAGCCTTATTCCTCCAGGGTGACACACACTTTTTCAATCAGCATGTCATTACCTGCTTACATAAATATTTGGGCCCTCAAGATTTGAAAACAACCTTTCAGATACCATCTTTGTTTAAAACTTTGGAAAAAGATTGATTTGTAAGGCAACTGATTAGGTACATCTCTACAACCTTTTGATAAGTAGGACTCATTCCTTGAAAACTGTTATCAGAACAAGTGGCATTCTTGGAACTATCAGTGATTCTTGGTATAAGGTATAGCTTTTGGTAGAGTTGGTCATAGAAAGCCCTGTCTGTTGATCTTGTCTACATAACATTTGTCCACTATGATCTCACCCTGCAATAAGCACTGCTAAAGTAGTTGAATATGACTCTACCTGTCGTCAGCCCATATCTGACTGTATTTTTTAAACCGGCTGATTATTAGATGCTGTTCCTCAAATACCTCTTTACCGAGCCATTTACAGACAAATGTACACTAAGAGGTTGAACCAGTGTGAGCTCACACGCACATCCAATCATCAGAAATGTGGAAAGGAGCTAAATGCATATGATCATGAGACACAAATCCTTCTATCCCTATTATAAACGTTTTCCAGATTTCTGGGATGTTGAGATGTTAGCTCTTGATTTCTGAATTTCAGTCCACTCAAGTGTTTATACAGCTGTGATTTCTCCATGTCTTTCCCTTGATTATATTTTAAAGGATTCTTGTTTTGTTTGTTTGTTTGTTTGTTGTTGTTGTTGTAATGTAGTAGTGGATACAACAGTGCCTCCTGGCCCCTGGTTGAATGAGAATTTATACCAGTTGAATAAACGTCATGAACAAAAGTCACTATACCAGTCATGAATCCTATAGGATAGCTCTACATCAAATGGCTTTTTGGAAAAAAGTGTCCCCATTGGAATGATTTTCTACTAATATCATTTTGAGTAAAACTTACATTTGTACTTGGAAGTAACTCTTTTAGGCAAAAATACAGAAATATTACACTTCATTAGTGACTGACTTCTTTCTCTTCCCCCTAATACTCAAAAGTGAATAATTCAGAATTCTGTGATAGACTTGGAGCAAAGCCATTTATGTCTGTTATTCTTTTGCTGGACCTAGCAAGATCCACCTAACCAGGTTTAATTTCATTTTAGCCCCACTACTCCTTATTCTCTGTTCTGGAGCATTTGGATTATCTTCTAAGGACCTCTCTTTGTACAAGTAAACCCCACTACATTTCTTTCAATACTTTACTCTTAGCTGGTGCTGATTTTTGCAGGCCATATACGTATTTATTTAGCTGTTTCAAACATTACATCATATAATGCAGTTATGGAATCCCAAATTCCATGAAACCCCATCATGAAGAGTTTCAATATTTTGTGAATACTGCCCAAGAGGGGAAATTAATTATTATCTGTATTGCTTAGCTCTCACTGAGCTACTTGGAAGAATCTAAATTGGCATTAGTAAGATGTAAATTTACAGGGAGAATGGGACTTTACTAAAAGGATTTAACCTCTTCTCCTTTTGTTTTCCTTACATGACTATCTATTATTGTTACTGTGCCAAAAAAGGGCCCTAGCAATGTTATGGATGTGAAGAACAAACTGAAAAGAATTACATAGCCTCTGGTAGTACAGGGTCTATGGTACTAAGTAGTATTTTTCTCAAACTTCTTCAAAGGTTTCAAGGGCTTCTACCTATCAGGCATCCCCTTCCATATTTACTCTCCAATCTAGAACTCATAAAACTTTGCTCATTCAAACTTTCCACCCAAACTTCCACATATATTACTAAATATCCAAAAAATTTTAAATTTTCTCAGTTAGCAAGATTAGGTCATTTGTCCGGATTTATGATCCAAACACTTTCTTGAATTCTCCCTATTTTGGTTTCATTACAAAATTCCAGGTTGAATTCTGTAAAACTGTAATTTCCTGCATCTCCTATTCATAGATACTAATTAGCCAATGAAGAAGTAAACATAAATTACATATGATATTAATATATGAAAATAAATCACATTTATTTCAACTCTTTTGAAAATGATTTTAAAAACCTTTCTTAGCTCAAATGATTATATTTCCTGCCAATAACATTTGAAAACTATGGAAAATTGAAGACTACTACTAATCACAGAATGACAATTTGATAAAATATGAGAATTATCACGTACTTTACAAAATATTTTTCAAACACTTTGCAGATCTGATATTAATCAGTGTGAGCTTTCTTTAGTTTTCCTCACTGCTTTCCACAATGGCTATACAAAACTACATTCCCACCAAAAGTATATAAGAATCCGACCTTCTCTGCATACTCAATAATATTGGTTATATTTGTTTTTTGGATAATAATAGTCATTTTAATGGATATTTTAATTTTGACCTGTATTTCCTTAATTAGTGATAACAAGCATTGTTTTTCAAAAGTAGCTTAAAAATATGAGTGGCAATAAAGATATAAGAAACAATTGTAAATAGTCTTATTGCTTATATAAAGAAATGATACTTATTGTATACATTCAGACAATATATCTTTTAAATAGTAATGTTTTTCTGGAATGTTTAGATAACCATACATTTATAAACAATAAACATTGTGTTTCTTTCTTTTCAATCCTTATCTCTTTTATACCTTTTGGGGTTTTTTTTATTGTACTAATTAGAACTCTCAATATCATGTTAATTAAAAGGGTGGTAGAATTTAATGATTGTATAGTTCTTGATTTAAAAAGTTAAAATCATCATCATATAAAATCATGATGAATATTATTTGTTTTTCCAAATAAGACTACTTGTCTGTGTATTTCCTAATTTTAAAAAATACACATGTAATTATTTTTCAACCTTTTTTCTGCATCTACTATAATTTTACAATGTTTTTTCTTTTTTAATATGATAATGTAGTAAGTTGGCTTTCTACAAGTCAACATTGTTTCTAAGAACATATTTAATTTAGATATATTTCCTTAGTGTAATACTAGATTTTGGCTTACAATTTAAGATTTTTTACATTTATATTATTTTCAAATACTATAAGATTTGAATAGCCTTATACAATTATTTGGAAAGGGTTTTTATGTAGAAAAATATTTTGAGATTGAAAACATCAATTCCTTGAAAATGTATTTAAAAACATTTCTATCCAGGGAGCTTTCTATTTTTTTTGTAGCGGAGTGTCAAATTTTGTTGTTCTTGCAATTTTATACTTTGCCTAAATTTCAAACATTTAATATCATCATTGGTGGCTTTGTCAGAATAATTTTTCTTCAAAATTTATATTTTATTTTTACTTTATCACTTTGATCTAAACCATGAAAAATTTTGTCAATTGTATTCACATTTCAAAATATAAATGTTTTAATATTTCACCTCTTTCAATTTTGTTTTCAATTTTGTTAATGTCTTATTGCTATTGTCTGTCCCTCTAGCATGCTAATTCTACAAAAATGAACTTAATTTTGCCATTTTCATAGTACATAAAGCATGTGTTGCCCATGAACATTCTTTATATTATCCTCCCTGCTCCCTTCTCATCTTCTGTTATTCTTATTCTCTCATCTGAATAGTCTTCCTTCAATTGTTATGCCTTTTTTATTTAGACTCCACATATTACAGAAAACATGCTATTTGTTTTTTTTAAGCCTGGCTTATTTCGTCTAACATGATTCTAGCTCCATTCATTTTCCTGCAAATGATATAATTTTTGTTTTTCTTTACACCTGAATAATATTCCATATATATATGATTTTTTAATCCATTTATTGATGGGCACTTGGGGTAATTCTGTATCTTGACAATTGTGCCACAATAAACATTAGTATGTAGGTATATCTATAGAACACTGACTTTAATTTCTTTGGGTATATACTGAAAAGTGGTAAATCTGTATCACTCGGTAGTTTTAGTTTTTGAGGAACCTCAGTACTGACTTCCATAGTGTCTCTGCTAATTTACCTTTCCACCAACAATATTACAACTTGCTTCTTGTTTTTCCCCTGCATTTTCAACAGACTTACTTTCTTTCTTTCTTTCTTTTTCTTTCTTTTTCTTTCTTTCTTTCTTTCTTTCTTTCTTCTTTCTTTCTTTCTTTCTTTCTTCCTTCCTTCCTCTCTCTCTCTCTCTTTCTTTTTCTTTCTTTGATAGTTAAATGATTGTGTCAATTTGAGAAAGAAATGCTCAACTAAATTGGATGAGCATAGTTCTAGATGTGGCTGAAGGGATTTACTGAGTATAGTAGACCCACCCTAGGACATTTTGCTACCTGAATGGTATAAAAGGGAAATAAAGAAGGAAGGCTCTCTTCTGTTTTGAAGGAGCTCCAATCTTCACCTTCACCTTGGATATCATCTCCTGGCTTCCAGAGCAGAAACCAGCCTTCCATCACAGATCTTTCAGCCTCCTGATACAAACTTGCACAGGATACCAAGATGAGCTTCAGACTTTTGACTTGATCCTTCAAATATCCAGAGTACAGACAGCCCTTTTGGATTCTTCCACACCTGACTCTACAGGCATCCATTGTAAGCCTATCTTGTAAATCCTTATATATTTGTATATCTTGCATTAAATCTGTTTCTCTAGTAAGAACTGACACTTTTTCTTTCTTTCTTTCTTTCTTTCTTTCTTTCTTTCTTCCTTCCTTTCTTTCCTTCTTTCTTTTTGTGTTCTTCATGACATTCTAACTGTTGTAACACAGACTCTCAATGTACTTTTGATTTGCATTTCCCTGATTGCTAAATATCTTGAACTTTTTTATACATTTATTGGCCATTTATACTTCTTTTGTGAAAAGTTTCTTCAGTCATTTGCCCATTTTTTCAATTAATTGTTCTTTTTTAATTTAGTTGTTTGAGTTCTTCATATATTCTGGATATTATTTCTCCACAGCAAGAGTAGGTGGCAAAGATTTTTCTTCCTGGTGATGGCGAACCTTCTAGAGCTTTCAATAATAAAAAACAGCCAGCTGCAGCACATATGTCATAGGTTCACCACCACTGAAGGATCCATAATTATTGTTTTATCTGTATAAAAGATTTTTAATTTGATATAATTCAATTTGTCAATTCTTGATACTATTTCCTGAGCTATTGGAATACTCTTTGGGATATCATTACCTTTGTCAATATCTTGAAGTATTTCCCCTGTTTTCTTCTAGGACTTTCAAAGTTTCAGATCCTATATTTAAGTCTTTGATGCTTTTTTATTTCTGTGTGGCAAGGTATGGGAATCTAGTTTCATCGTTCTATATAAGAATATCCAGTTTCTTAGTACCATTTGTTAAAAAGTTTGTCTTTTCTCTAATGTATATTTTGGCCCCTCAGTAAAGAATCAGATGCCTGTAGCTTTAGTTATTTATTTCTGTGACCCCTCTTCATTCTATTATGTCAATAGTGTATTATTTTTTAACTATGGCTCTGTAGAATATTTTGATATTGGCATTATATCCCTAGCATTGCTCATTTTGTTCCATTGCTTTGAAAATATTTGGATTCTTATCGTCTCTGTATGAATTTAAGGATTATTTTTTTCTACTCTGTTACAAAGGGCACATGTTAGATTACCCAACAAATCTTTTGTGTGAGCAAAAAGGCTGATGTATTCTGGTTTAGTTTGGGTTTTTTGTTTTTGTTTTTGTTTTTTTTGTAGTGGGGATTGAATTCGGGACCTTGCACTTGCAAGGCAGGCTGCAGAACCACTGAGCTAAACACCCAGCCCAGGCTGATGTATTCTGTCTGGGTGGGTGCAGACAGGCCAAGATCAAGAAAGATGTCAGCAATTGGCTGGAGAAGTTTTCATAGAGTTTGTGAATAGCAGTTGTAATCCTAAGGATGGAATGCTTGGGGTCAAAGTCCACAGCACAGTCAGTGTGTGGGTAATACTAGACTTCTCACCACTGAGGAGATTATATGTCCTTTCCTGAACTGATTTCATGGCCATCTGTACTGTTTACTGAGAGCAGCCTGGCCCTTTAGTGATTTCCTGTTGTTTGTGGAGGGCAGCATGTTTGCTGAGACAGTCCCACTTAGGTCAGGCATGACAACTTCTGTGAGGAATATCATTAGTATTTTAATGGGGAATATATTGATTCTTTGCATTACTTTTGGTAATATAGCCATTTAAAAATATTAATTATGCTAATGAAAATGGGACGTCTTTCTTGTACAAATTCTTTCTTCCGTGTTCTTAATTTTCATTGTAAAAGTCTTTTACTCCCTTGTTTACATTTATCCCTAGGTATTTTACTTTTTGAAGCTATTGTGCATTGAATTTTTCTTCATTTTTTTCAACTACTTCATTATTAGCACATTAAACGTATATTGTTTTCAATGTTGATTTATATCTTGCTACTTTGTTGAATTTGTTTATAGGATCTAAAATTCATTTGGTAGAGTTATAGGGTCTTATAAGAATCATATCATATTCAAATAAAGATAAATTGATTTCCCATTCTACTGTGTTTTTATTTCTACTGTTTGCATAATTGTTCTGGTTAAATTTGCAAGTACTCTATTGGATTAAAAGTGGTAAGAGTGGATGTCCTTGCCTATTCTTGACTTTAGAGGAAGTGTTTTCACTTTTCCTTCATTCAGCATGTTGTTATCTATGAATTTGTTGTATATTGCCTTTATTATGTTGATTTATGATTTCTCTGTAACTAGTTTCCTCCTCGGGGTTTTTACCTTGAAGGGATGTTGAATTTTAGGAAAGACATTCTCTGTATCAATTAAGATAATTATGTGATTCTATTCTTGATTCTACTGTTTACATAATGTTTTACATTGATTGATTTGCATAGTTGAATGATCCTTGCATCCTGGGAAGAACCTAACTTGACCATGCTGTATGAGCTTTCCACTATGTTATTGAACTTTTTTTATGTGTTGTGAACTATTTTTATGACGTATATTGGTTTATAGTTGGATTGATCACCTTTACTCATCACTGGAACAAAATATGTGCCACAATTGAAAGGAGAGTTTTGTTTGGGCCAATGATTGCTGAGGTTTCAGTCCATAGCCAACTGGTTCTAAGGCATAAACATTAGAGCAGAGGAGCATGCCAAAGGAAAGCTCTTTGACTTAAGGTGACTGAAGCAGAGAGTGAGTTAAGAGAGCCTCAGCCAGAGCCACTCTTCAAAGGTATGGGCCAGTGACTCCAACTGGAGAACACTCATTTATGGACTCATCATTAAAGGCATCTACTGATGAGTTTTGTACTCCCAAAATCCAATCACCTTCCAAAGCTGTTCTACTGACATCCCCTCATTTATTAAAAATTATGCAAAATTAACTCAACATTTGAGTATCAAATAATGTACTCCATTACATCTTTAGCTTAGGGAAGAAAAATTTAAAAATCCTTTCAATGAATGCAGAAAAAGCATTTAATAAAATCCTTCAGTCTTTTATGAGCTTAAAAAATCAACAAATTACATGTCCAGGAAAACTTTTCAACTTGCCTTTAAAAACTAAAAGTTTATAGCTAGGTGATACTGAGAACCCAGATACCCTTACTCTAATATAGGTAAGAAGCAAGATTATCCCTTTTCAACTCTTCTATTCAAAATTATTCTGGCAGTTTTGATAATGCATAAGACAAGAAAAAGAAACAAAATACAAAATGATTGAAAAGGAAGAAATAAAATTTATTGTTTATAACAAAACTTCTAGAGTCAACAAAAAAGCTTTGTAGACCTTCTGGTAATTATTCCAAAGTTGGAGGACAAAAGATTGGTAAATAAATCAATTTATTTTCTAAATACAAACAATTAATAATTAGAATTAGATATTTAAAAACATAATAAGGAGCCAGGATGTAGCTCAGTGCTGCCACACCTGCCTGGCAAGTCCAAGGTCCTGAGTTCAATTCCTGGTACCAAATAAAATTTTTAAATGTAACAGCATTTACTTTAGCATCACGAAAATGAATCATTTAGGTAAAAATCCAACAAAATTTCTAAGAGTCTATTTGCAGACAACATCAAAATTGTAAGGCAAGACATACAATAATGTCTAAATAAATGAAGATATATTAAATCCCTATGGATGAGAAGACTCAACATTTTTGAATATGTCAATTCTTCCCAACTTGAAATATAGATTCAATGCACTTATTGACACTCACAGTAAGCTGTCATGTACACAGTAACACATTTACATCCAAAGGCAAAATATCCACACAATATTGAAGGAGAACAAATTTGTAGAACTAACAACAATAATTTCAACAATTTCAACAATTTCAATACAAAAGAACAATAATCAATAAAGAGTGACATTAGTGAGTATAAACTTACAAGTCACTAAAATGGAATAGAAAGTCCAGAAGGAGAGCCACATAATTATAATCAACTGATATTTCACAAAGGAACAAAGATAATTCATAGAGAAAGTAGCAGCTTAAAACCAAATATTATAGGGCCGGGGATTTAGCTCAATGGTTTCGCTGCCTGCTGCGCAAGTGCAAGAACCTGAGTTTGATCCCCGGTACAAAAAAAAAAATTATAAAAATGCTCACCTATGTCCCTCTGCTCTTGCCAATGAGTCTAGACACAAACTTCTTCTTTCCCAAAAATGGACTAAAAATGGGTCAGAAAGCTACATGAAAAATTGAAATCTCTTTGATTTTTAGTAGAAAATATCGGAGACAATAGAGATAAACTTGGGTTTGATGAATACTTTCACAATACAGCACCAAAAGCTGATGCATGAAAAAAATGGTATTTGAACTTTACCAAAATTAATAAGTGCTTTGCAAAAGATGCTTTCAAAAAAACAAAAATGCAAACTAAAGACTACAGGATACTATTTGTGAAACATACATGTAATAAATGTCTTGTACCCAAATATTTGAATAAATTTTAAACCTTATAAATAAGAAAAAATTTAATTAAAATATAGGCAAATGATTCTAGCAGATGTCTCACAAAACAAGATATATAGGTATCGAATAATCTTAAAATATATGTTCAACCTTCTACAAATTGAAATACAAATACATAATCATCAAATAGAAAATAATAATAATAGCGATACTGATTTCTGCAGAGGTTGTAGATAAGCAAGTCTTTCTGGGGGAACGCAAATATCAATTCACATTGAAAGAGGGCCTGGTAATTTAGTTTCTTACAAAATGACATATAGGATATCATCCAATTTAGAAATTCCTCTAACCAAGTATTTACCCAAGTGAGTTGAAAAATTATGTCCAAAATAACTTGTACACAATCACTTTGAGCAGCTTTGTTTATAATTACCAAAAAATTAGAAGCAAATAGAATACCCTGCAAAATTTGAATCAATAAACTTTGATACATCCTAAAATAGATTATTACTGTGTATTAAAAAGAAGCAATATCTCAAGCTACAAGAAGACATGGGGAAAACTGTAAGACACATTCCTGTATGAAAGAGGAAAAGCTGAAAACACTACATATTATATTATTCCAGAAAAGGGAAAAAAAAGACAGTAAGAAGAGCAGTTGTCAAGTTTTTATAAAGATGCATGGAGGGCAAATTAGTTATATCTAGCAGAATTGAGTAGCAGAGAAATTATTTTATATAATACTTTAAAGAAAGATATATTACTTTATGCATTTATCAAAATCAGTAGAATCATATAATATAGAGAACTTTAAACTACTGTCTGTCAAAAATAATGTATTAAAAGAAGTTTAGAAATTTTTATTTTAAATGACTTTTTTACTATAGCATGATCATCACTTCTGTGTGTATGAACTCCCTCTATAATGTAAAACTCTTTAAAAGTGGTTCAATATTTAGCTTTTAAGTATTGTCAATATCCTAAGTTAAAAACAATTACTGCAATACCAGACAGACTAATTGTTATTTTATTGGACAGAATAATTGTGTCATTAAAATCTTCCTACTGAGATTTCTGATTAGAATAATTTACATTACTATAATATTTACCAATCAGTAATAGATTTACATCCAGGTCCGAAAATTACTTCCTTTCTGATTCATCAATAGTTAACTTACTCTATTTTTCTCCTCTGCAAATAGGTCACATTTTCTATATTCATTAATGTAATTCCCCATCCCCATATGAACATAATTATATGCAACAGAATTAGTCTGATTTAAGTATCTCCTTAGGTTTTTACAGGTGAAATGCTAACTAGGTTGTATTGATCACTATAATCACGAGTCATATGTAGTCTTTTCATTCATAGATATATTCTCTGGAAATTTCTCTAGACATCTCAAGAATTGTCTCATCTTACATAAGAAAAAATTTAAGCTCTTTGAAATATTCTTGTAGAAAGTACTAGATGCTATGCTTAGCAAATTTCTTTAAAACAAAAAGTAAAAAATATTTTCATTACATACACTTTTATCATAAAGAAGGAGATAAACCTGCATAATTATGGCACTTATTATCATAAGATACTGAAAAATGAAACAGCTAAAAATCTCTCCAATAAACAATACTACTTGCATCACCTCATACTATCTCTGTAAGGGGATAACTGAAGAAATTGATTTGCATGGATAACTCTTTAATGATTGTATTCTTTAAAGAGTCCTACCCAGTAGAATCAAGAGGAAATGTGAGAAAAGACTGAGAAAAAATGAAGCTTGGAGCTGAATAAATGATGTGAAAAAAAAGCTAAAATATAAATTTAATAAAAATTGCAAATATATTATTATCATAAAGGAAGAAAAACAGTAAAGGAATGACACAGAACTGCCTGCTTTCTCTCTGCAATATGAAAAGTACGAAGTCAACAGTAACAATCAAAACTAGCAGAAACCAGTCATAGGTAGAGGAACTGTAAAAATAATATTTAAATAAAAATGTATTCGTCTTTTAGTCTATAGAATCAAATTGTAGTTCTGAAAAAAAATTGTAGTTCTGAGTGGTCTAGATAATAAAAATCATGCAATTGTTAATAAATGCTCTAGCATTTGAACAGGATAATTCATACAAATACTAATGTAAAAATGTCAACGTGCCTCACCTCTGATGGCCTCTTGAACAGAAATTCTGATAGCCACCAAAAAAATAACAAAAGAATAATTAAAAGAAATATAACAACTCACAAATCACCTCCAAATAGTAACTTCAGAGCCAGAGATTTCATGCATGAAGTGGGAAAAAACTCAGTAAATGTAAAAAATAAATGATTGCTAAAATGCCAAAAATTGAAAATCAGTTAAGAAAATCTAAAAAGCAGGATCAAACTCAGTTTAGAGGACTCAATATTCAGATAAATACCAATTAGAAAAGGAGAGGAAAATATATGAAAGGGAGAAAGAATTTTTAAATGATGTGAGGAAATTTCAGATACAACAATACGAGTCTCCAGATTGAAATGATCAACTCAGTTGAAAAACTAATAATGAATTTTAGAAGTCATATGCCGGCAAGCAAATGGAGAAATGGAAGGTTACTTAATAGATTTAGCATTTTTAAAACAAAGGGGAAAGAGGTAGTTATAAAAATGCTTACATAAAAACGCAAAAAGTTAAAGTAAATTAAAATTATATGAATATCTAGCTATTCTTCATCAATGAATAAATTGTTTTATGGTAAATGTAAGAATTTTATGTAAATCTACTCTCTTCCTCTTATAGTTTCCAATTTCTAGTCTATAATTTTTCAATTTAAAATAAATTTTTAAATGAAAATTTTAAATGAAATAACTAAATTTTAACTAGATATTTCACTATTTAGGTTTATCCAATTTACATCTTTTTAATTTTTATTATATATTCTGCCTCTTTTCTTATTAAGTATTATAAATATTTAAACATATTCTACCCATTTTTAAGAAATTTAACAAAACCAAACATTAATTTCTCTCCTACTTTGTAATTTGTGCTTTTTGCTGTCTTAATCAAATGTATGTCTTAAACATAAAAGAAAATTTTTTGAAGGTTTTAAGTTTTACAGTTATTTGTTTTAGTTTTCATTTCTTCATGTTGAGGTAGTGTTTCAAAATTACTCTTCTCTATTCATTGAAAAATCTTCAGAATACCAAGAGTAAACAAAGAGTTGGTTTTTTTCCCTTCCTGTAATGTTGCTCTTCTCATACTTTTATTGCTACACAACTCTTATCTTAATGGGGCTATCTGAATGGGCACCAAGAGAAACTGATTAGTCTTTGCATCAACCCGTTACATCTTTGCTCTTTTTACAACGTTATTTGAAATATCTACGAACGTAGATTTTTTTTCCTAAATAGTTTAGAATATTTTCTACTTCCCTACAAAATAGTGCTCACATTGAAAGTTGGGCAACACTAAATTTTTAGGTTACACTGGGTGCATTGGAATATCAAAAATTTTAGTTATTGCATTTATCATTATCAAATTTGTGTGTGTGCTTATATAGTTCCTGTCCATTTTTGTTTTGAGTATTTTAAAACATAGTTTTTCTTTTGTTCATAAATTTTACATTCCCTTTATGTTTTCTACTTGGCTATCACTTAGAAAATGATGCTAACTTTTAAGTGTTGATCATACACCTCAAAAAATTGTGAATTATCTTACTGATTAAGACAGTTTCAGGCTGGGGATTTAGCTCAGTGGTTCCACCGCCTGCCTCAGAAGCGCAAGGTCTCACGTTCGAACCCGGTACAAAAATTAAAAAAGGAAAGTTTTTGGTCTTGCTTACATTTTTTTCATGATTACTGACTGTATTTAGAGAATATTCAACAATTAGAACATCATTTACAATACTGTACCTTAAGTTAGAAGTAATATATAATCCACCCCTACTACAAAAATGATATAACTTGACCAAGATAAAAACTGTTTCTAAGGCTTATATACATTAAAAATAGGAAAAGAAATTAGAAAACAGTCAAGTACAAAAAAATCTAGAGGAATTCTCCAACATCTGCTCTTTTATCCCGACATTTGCTTCGAGCTTTTGTCCGTGCTTTGAAAGCCGTGGAGTTATATAAATGCCTTTCAAAAAGAGAAATCGTTGTTTTAAGCATTGCAGCGTCCAGCATCACTGGGGGTCCAGGTTCAAATACATTGCGAAGAAATTCATTTGACTGCAAGTGGTACTGCATCCCTGATCCAAGAATCTCTTTAAAGGTATCATGGCTGTGTTTTTTGACCCAGGTATCAATATATATGCGTTCAGGACCAAATTTTACAGTTTCTGTTGGAAAATCCCGTTCCTCAACCTCCCGCAGAACATCTCTGAACACGGACCGCTGCTTTCTCTTGTCCACTTTGTTCTGGTGTTTATTTCCATCTGTAGCCAAAGCCCCAGCAGCTGGGTCAAAGATTCTATGTCTTCATAAAAAAAGTCACTCTCCATCTCTCTGGCCAATTCAAACAGAAGTGCCAAAGATTCAACAGCAACTATTCTCATGTTTACATCATCACAAGAAAGGAGGCTTGGAAGTTTATGGAAATGCATCGCCAGCCTTTTCTTCCCTTCACTGATTGGGCATATGGTCAGCAATAATATCCACGAGAGAAGCAAGCTGATGTGGAGCGCTGTGTAAGGGGTGCTACAAACACCATTAGTGTCTTTCTCTTTGAGACAGGACTTGGTGAAGATATTTTCCAAACAATCCAGAGTTGAATACAGCTCAGTAATGTCATCTGTGGCAATAAAAGAGCAGACACCAAAGCAAGTTGCACATGTTTGCCTAGCCTGGATACTAGCTGTTCCATCACAAAATATTTTCTTTAGGATTGGCCCAAGAGTCTTTAAAATCTCTTCACTTTCAATTCCAGGGCCCAGCTGAACACAAAGCACAGAGGCCAACCAACACTGCGGCTGCGTATTGCTCCTCGCTTTTCCCTTTTTTCAGACAGCGTTCAATGCTATCAGTTAATGTCATTCTTCTTTCCAGAATAAATTCATAGAGCATTTTCGAAGCCAGTGCACTTTTAATGCCTTCAAGAGCTGCCTGCTTTGTCTTCGCACTCTTGTCCAAGGTTAGGTCGATTAACCCCTTCAACTTGTGCTCTAAGTCTTCTTGAGTTCATTCTTCATCAAGGACTTCTGGTCCATCTTCAGCAAAACTGGAAGGATCACTGTAACTGCTGCAATGGCTCATTGTTTCAATCGATGCATCTTCATCACTAAAAGGTTGAATATTTCGATGCTGGCCACAGTTTGTAGAGGTTTCAGTCCATAACCATCTGGCTCCAAGGCAGGGTGGCAGAGGGGCAACACTTCATGGCAGCGGAAAACAGCAGAAGTAACAAGGAAAAAGTTGCTTACATTTTTATAGAAAATATTGTTCACAAATAAAGACAACTTTTCTTTCAGTAATGGTTACTGTGATGAACTACCTAGCTCCTCTGCCAGAAGGACTATAAGACTCATTCCAACAAGGCTGTGTGAGGTGCTGGCAGCTCTCAACGAAATAGTTCTTGGAAAATTGTACTTTCAGTACAGAAAAATGCCTACACTGAGGCTATGCCCCTTTTCCAAAAGTATTCCACATCTAATGATTATTCTGACCTAGACTGCAGTGATCTAACTTCTCAGTTCAAGGTAGTTTTGCAAATTCATGCCATCTTCACAGTTATTCATAAGATTGCCTTAGGATTCAGGATCCAATAGAATCTCATTAGCATACAGAAAACACTTTACCTGACAACAATATAGTGCACATTTTTTTTTCTAAGAGCAAAAAGAACACACATCAAATGATTTCATATTGTGGGCTTTAATCCTAGTCTTAAAAAAATTAAAATAATTGTAATAATTCAGATAATGTAATCAAATGAGAAAGCACCAAATAGAATTACACCAGGAAAATCTCTAAACACTCAGATATTATATAAAACACACAAAAATACCCATGAGTAAATAAGGAAGTATCAAAATAAATAAAAAATATATAACTGAAAAAATGGAAAAAATGGCATAGCAAAATAATGGGATTCACCCAAAGTATGCTGTGAGAAAAATAAATAGTGCCAAATCAATACAATAGAAATAAAATTAAATCAACAATCAACATTCGTACCTCATAAACCAGTGAAAGAAGAGTATAATGAACCACAAATAGTGGCAAGACAGTGATAAGTACAAGAGCTAGGTCTATGATATTGAAAATAAGAATAAAACAGAATAAAATAAAGTTTGATTTTTGAAAATACTAAAATTGAAAAATATCCAAAAATAAGACCTACAAAAACAAAAGGAAATGCAACCTGCTAATATTACATGTGAAATAAGAGAACTACACATGTCATCAATAAAATGATAACAATAAAATAAAATTTAAAAGTTTATATATATACAAATTTGACAATTTAGAAGAAATGGACAAATTCTTCCAAAACCTTAGTCATGGAAATTTGATCAAGATGAAATAGATAATCTGAGTAGCCTATAAATACTGAATGTTAAATTTATAATTTTATATACCTAGAAAAGAAACCTCTATCCCAAAATTATTTCCAAACATTTAGAAATTGGAGTTCTACAAAACATTTGGACAAGGATTAATGCTAATACTACATGTCTCACCCAAAAAATAAAAGACAAGAGACTGCTTCTCATTTCCCTTTACAAAGCCAGTATTATGTTGAAACAAAAATTAAACAGGCCAATATTGCTCTGGAACAAAAATGAAACAGAAAAAAATATGAAACAAGAGAGGAATAGTTCTAAGACAAAATATGCTCAAAATAATGTTTACAGACACTGCTAATCTAACACTATGTAAATGGTATTTCATATGATGACCAAATGGTTTTTATTCCAGTAGGTAAGATGAGTACAACATCTGAAAATTAATCATCATGAACAATACTTCAACAGAGTAAAAATGAAAATTTTAGAATAATATGAAACAATGCAGAAAAAAATGAACAACATCCAAAACTTATTCATGATTAAAAAAAAAAAAAACTGTCTACAAGGTAAGAATTATAGGAAATTACCTCAGAGGGAATTTGCCTAAAATGTATAAGATCATTTAAAAAAAAAAAAAAACCTGTACAACTAATTTCATACTTCTAAAAATGAGAAGGTAAGGACTTTCACTTCTTCAACATTGTACTGAAAATGGTAGCGCTTACAGTAGGAAAAAAAAGAGTAAGGTAATACAGATTGAAAAGAAAGACATCAAACTATACTCATTTGAAGATGAAGTAATCATTGTCTACATAACAAATATGGAAGAATCTTTAAGAAGTTTCAAGACCAAATATGTAAATGCAAAAGAACGTAGCAGGATACTAGATCACCATAAAAAAAATCAATCTAATTTCTATTCATGAGCAATGAACTCACAAAAATCATTTCTGTGAAATCATCTATTAAAATACAATTGAACATCTACTTCTAACAATGAATGTATGGAAACTAACTAAAACAGTTTGTTTCTTTTAAAATTTTTTAAATTTAATTTAATTGGTACATTTTAGGTATACAATATAATGACATTCATCATTGGAAATTTGCACCTTTACATGGTCTCTCTTGGTTCTTATTTTTCTTCCTTCCCCTGCCCTCCCTTCACCCCCTCCATCCCTCCCTATCTACAAAGACTTTGTTTCCACTTTTCATTTTCTCATATTAATTCCATTCCCTTTCCTTTCCCTTACCCCTCCCACTTCCCCTTCCCCTTTGCCCTTTTTCTTCCTATTTCACATTATCTATTATACCATTTAGTCCTTATTTACACTTTCAGTTTCTCACACTACAGAAACTATTTGGTATTTACACATGTGTGTCCTATTTATTTCACTTAAGTGTATCACCTCAATGGGCATCCATTTAGCTATAAATGTCTCTAATTTCTCATCTTTTATGGCTGAGTAATACTCCATTTTATAAAAAACCACATTTTCTTCATCCAGTCTCCAGTTGATGGGCATTTGGGCTGTTTCCAAGTTTTAGCTATTACAAACTGTGCTGCTATGAATATGGGTGCACATATATGGCTGTGGTATGATTCATTTAATTCTTTGGGGAAGATACTCAGCAGGGGAATAGCGGGGTCAAATGGGACTTCCAGTCCTACTTCTTTGAGGTATTTCCATACTGATTTCCACAGTGGTTGAAGCAGTCCATACTCCCACCAGCAGTGGAACAGTGTTCCTCTTTCCCCACAGCCCTGCCACCATTTGTTATTGGTTGATTTTATGATAGCAGCCATTCTTTCTGGGGTGAAATGGAATCTCAGCATTGTTTTAATTTGCATCTCTCAAATGATCAGTGATGTTGAACTTTTTTTCGTATGTTTATTTGCTATTACACACAATTAGCCTTTGATCCAGCAATCGATCTCTTGGGCATTTATCCCAGAGAAATGGAAACACGTCACTCAACCCATATACAAATATTCTTAGTACCCTTATTTGTAATGGGCCCAAAATGAAAATAATCCAGATGTTTACAACAGGTGGGTGGTTAAAGAAATTGTGAAACATACATAATGCAGCATCTTACTCACTGTACAACTGCACATGCAGTTTATGTGTATTGTACATGCAACAACTTAGATGGTTCTCTATGGAACTATCTGAGTGACACAAAGACAGTTTTAAGTGATTACATTCTGTATGAAGTCATTTACATAAAATAATTGAAACAGAAAGATAACAGAAATCGAAGAACAGATCAGTGACTGCCACAGTTTAGAAATGGACATATTGTAGGGAGAGATGTGGCTGTGTTTTATGAAAGGGCTTGTTTCATAACTAGAACTATGACTATGGAAGTTGATTCATACACAAACTTACATGTCATAGAATGTCACAGAAAGAAACGATATTCTTTCTCACACACATACACACAAACAGAATGGAAAGTTTGAATAAAATTGATGGATATAAAAAAAAAAGAAAAAAAAATTGATGGATATTATCAATCTCAATATCTTGCTTGAAATATCATAGTGTAATTTTGCAAATGTCACCATTGAATGAAACTGAGTGAAAAATAGACAAGCTCTCTCTGTGCATAAACATCCTTTTTAGAATTGCTTAATATAATTGCTTTATCTCAATCAAAGCTTAATTTCTAATAAAATACAAGATTGGCTAAATCAGTATCAGAAAACATGGGCTTCAGGGTAAAAATACTATCAGAAATAAAAGGTTATATTTCCCCACGACAACAAGGCTAATTCTTCAAGAAGCCACCAATCTTACACCAGTATACAGTATACCCACCAAAGTCAGAGTTTAGAGTTTGAGGCCTCAGTCTTTTGCAGATTTTTCCTTAGACCTAACTAATAATTGTTTGTAGAAACTTGCACAATTTCCCAGAAATCATAAATATTCTCCACAATTTTTCTGTTGTTGTTGAGAGGCTGCAAGTAGCCAATCAGAGAGGGTTATTCAGTTTTCCTTGCTTCTGATTGGCTGCTGCCCTGTAACCCATCTTGGGTAGATGCTCCAGCATTCCTGCATCATAACAGGCTGCTGAACCATAGCTAGCTCAGTGTTCTTAGTTTTGTTCTTCTTAAAGCCCTCAGACCCCTAAGACGCTGCCAAAATGCCTTGCACCTTCTGAGGCTTTATTAACATAATATTTTATTAAATTAAATTACATAACTGTAGGAGATGTAGGGTTAAAACTCTGAACATATCTGAAATTTGCGGTTTTTCACAATGCGAGGGTGATTTAGTAATGTAAGCCCAGCGGATTGCAGTGGTTGCAGTGTACAGAGGATAGTAATGTATAAAGATACCTAAAATAAAGACTGCCAGTTTCAAAGAAAAATATAGATAGGGCTTAAAGGGAAATGTTTAAATACATACAAGGAGTAATCAATAAATATGGTGACTGTTTAAATTTTAGTAAAAGTTTAAATGACACATTGCCAAGAATGGTGGGATAGTAGTATTCACAACCAGGACATGTATTTTGAGTATTCTGAGAGAGATTAATGGCAATGTGTCTTTTAAACATCTCATTGATCAAAAGTTTATGGCAATTTCTGTCAAATAAAAAAATTACAATGTGTTCTCATTTTTCACCAGATCTGGCACAGTGTCATTTCTGGCTCTTCCCGAAAGTCGAAATGACAATGAAAGGGAAACATTCTGAGTGGATTCAGGCATCCAGGCAGGTAAGACAATATAACCAAAGACCCTCTTACATTGTCAGTGAGAATGTAAAACGGTACAACCATTATGGAAATCATTACAGCAATTTCTCAAAGAATTAAAACTGAAAATTCCATTTGATCCTCCTATTTCCCTTCTAGGTTTCTTCCTAAAAGTGCTAAAGACATCATATTACAGCAATATATCCATACTTATATTTATAGCAGCATAATTCATAACAGCTAAATTCTGGAATTAGCCTGCCTGTCCATTAACAGATGAATAGATAAAAGAAATGTACTATATTTACACAATGGAATTCTATCCAGCTATAAAGAAGGATAAATTCAGGACATTTGTAGGAAAATAGATAAACCTGGAATATAAAATGTTAATTAGGATAAATAAGACACATGAGCTTAAATATTGTATAGTATCTCTAATTTGAGTAAAGCAAAGTATAAATAAAAGGCAAAACAAAATGATAGAAGGAACAGGGAGATAGATCTTTTGCAAATGGGAAGGGACACAGAGGACTGGGAGTGAGGCAGGGGAGTAAAAGGTTTAAGATGTGTCAGCCACCCGTACCAAATGCCCACAATTAATCTAATCATTAATTATCATAAACAAGAACTAAAAGAATAATAATAGCAACAATTTTGAAAATGAGATGAGGATTTAGAGATGGAGGGAAAGGGGAAGGAGAATACAAAAGAAACAAGCTATGTACATGTAGCTACTCTTGGAAGAATGTAAACTTGATGTATAGCAAACATATATAAATAAAAAATAAATAAAGGCACCCATGAAAGAGGACTTTCAGAACTGCTTCAGAACATGACAAGAACAATGGGATAAGTGTGTTGGAAGAAAGTGAAAGTATTTTGAGATTGATTAACGGCAACATGTCTTTTATTGTAACATTTTTAAAATTTAAACATTCACTGTATTATTTGATCACCACTCAAACATTAGGAAAATAAAACATTCAGTTAATATTATTTATCTAGATTTCCAATTAATGACACCAGAAATTTATCAAACTGAATAGAAAGATAATAAGGAATGAATAGAATAATAAGTAAATAGAGAAAAAATAACAAAAAACAAAGCTGATTCTTTAAAAGATTAATACAATTTATAAACATTCTCTATTTGTAAAGAAAAAAGAAAAATGACAAGTCACTGATATAAAGGAGTGAAAGACAAAGTATCAGTTCTAATCCTAAATATATTAAAATTTAAAGTGTAGAAATAAGAATATTTTTATGCCAAAGCATTCAATTTAGACAAAACTGATACACAGTTTTAAGGAGTAATTGCAAAACTGGCATGTGAAGAAATAAAGAACTGTACTAGTCATATATAAATGTCAATATTAAATAAACTGGAATATTCATTAAAAATCTTACTGGAAAACTCTAGGTTAAAATGACATTCAAGGTGCATTTCTTGATATATTTAAGGAACAAATAATATTAAGTTAAAACCAACTTTTCTGAAACAAAAGATAATACCTTCCAGCTCAATTTATGAAACCAGTGCTACATTATAAAGATCTGATAAAAACATTATTAGAAAAAAATACACAGACATTTGACTGAATTTCAGAACAAAAAGGACTTAACGAAATACTAACAAATACATATGCATATTAAACCATAATATATGTGATCTTTAAAATTAGTATATAATATCCAGAAATATATTATAAAATATATTAGGACCAAGAAAAATTTATTCTAGGAATATAAGGTTGAATATGAGAAATCCAATCAAGGTAACTCATATTATTAGAAAGTAAGTAAAAATAACATATCTCAATAGATATGGAAAAGATATCTGACCAGAGACAAATTAGAAAGGGCTTTTCCTTTATTTAATGAAGGATATTATTTAAAAAATAATATATGCCTAATTTGTATGTAATGACAAAGGATACCACTTTGCCCCTAAGGAAAAGGGCAGATTTCTGTTCTCATTGTTTTTGCCTAACCGTTTAGTGGTGCTCTTAAACTGAGAGAGGGAGAAGGGAGAGAAGGGACAGAAAGAGGAAAAGAAGAGACACAGAAAGTGAATGGGTGCCTGCTGATAGTCAAACATATGTTTATGAAGGCTCATATTGTCACCTATTTATTTGACAACAATTTAAACATACATTTATTTAGTTATGACACTTTTCAAATTTAAGAGTGACTTCATGGATGGCATTTATATGATCGGCTAATCCTATAAAACAATATTTTCATATGTAACTCCATGTCATTTTTGTTTTGTGTTAGTTTTCTGATGAAAATTTGCCTACTTTATTTAGTTTATGCTGCTATTTGGCCACAAATAATGTTGTTTCTTTGAAACAACCACAAGTATTTTATCAAAATAAAAATACTGAAACAAATATTACTTATTGGGAGATTTTTCTAAGCTAAAATTGCCTTTATTTTTCCAAATAGAATAAGTAAATTATTAAAGCTAACTCTTGGATATTGTTTCTCTTATCACCAAATTTTTCTACACACTTTAAGTTCCTGTTATATATGGATTTAATGTTCAATGTGTATTTTCAGAATATGTACCATTTTAGTCATTAATTATGTATGTGCAAAACATACTTTGAAATAATATTAGGATTTTCTGTCTTAGAGAAATCATGCTTTAATTCCATAGTCTTTATGAAAAGAGTCTGGCCACTCCTGTTAGAGCCACGCCCCAAAATAAAATTGTCCTGTAAATATATTTTGTTTATTTTTATACATATTTGAAAACTATAAAATACAATCATAATGGTATTAGAGAGTCAAAGGAAAATCTTGAACAGAAGTGAGTTTTTCTTTACAAAATCTGCTTTTATTTGTTTGTTTTTACAGGAATAGTTATTAAGAACCGAGAGAATTCCCTCAGAAGATTTTCTGTGTTTGTTTAGAATATTTTTCCTTTGAGAATAAAGATCTGATTTCTGAAAATAGCTCTCAAAATTCACTATGAAACAGAAATAAATGAAGAACTAGGCCTAACCTCAAAGCTTATCAGAAAAGAAAACTTCCTAAATTCAATTCTGAAGTGTAAATAGTTTCCAAGTCACTAAGGATTTATTTCAGTTTGCTGCAGCCAAAAGGTGCTGATTCTAAAACTCCATTTACATGTTAGCGTTGACTGTCAAAAGTCCTTCAGTAATGTGCATGAATTCATTTTCCATTACTTATTTATAAAAATGAGTGCATCAAAGTGGTAGTAGACAAATAGATTTTGCTGCAGAGAGATTGTCAGAGACTATACTTCAAAGCAAAACATCTCTCTTTTTAAACATTATCACTTATATCCAATTGAGACTTGAGTTCAGGTGAAACAAAACCATGTAATAAATATGAAAGTACATGTCAATTTTTAATAAATTTATGGATACTTTAATTCAGATTTATGTGATAGTTTCCATCTTTCACACTGGTTTTATTTCTTAAAGAAAAGGAAAACTTATTATAAATGGAAAATACAAAGTACAAACATCATCTTTGACATTCTAATAATTAGTCATCACTAAATGACTTCTCTTAGGAGTTTATATATTATAAGAACTGTGATTTCCATAAGAAGAATATGATTTGGAAATTTTACAAAAACAAGACAATTAGAACATTTCTTTTAAAATACTTCATTTAAATGCATATCAAGACTAAAGATAATTGTAGTAATTATTTCCACATGAAAAATAATCCAGATTTCAGCCTGTAATTAATCACCTTTCCAGTCACTGAAATGTATCATGTATTATTTTTGGTGCTGGGAAGCTTTTTTTTAGTAATCATAAAAGTGTCTTATTAAGAATAGATGTCCAAAAGTAGATTAATGTGGACCTAACACAGGTTAACTTTCAGGGCTCCTCATTTTTGCAGGCCCCTTTCCAGATACTAAGGCAATCTCTCATGATGTGCTCATGTAACATAATACTTTTATAAATTTTGCAAAATCAATGAATTTAGCTGGAATCACAAAAAATTACTATATATTATAAATGATCAGATGTTGCTGAAGTGATTATAATTTTATGATCCAGGAAAGAGAAAGATGAAATGTGTGACATTTACTTAAGATGTAGAGGGATGTCTTTCTGCTAATTCAGTGAGTTCTGTGAATAGTTAGATGACCATCTGGTAGAAATAACTTCCACCTGTGTCAACTTATGTATTTTCAAGACATGAATATGCAGAGGATGAGAACTTATGATGAGCTATGGCACACAACACTTGGTGCTGGACAAATGTACACCAAGTTTAAATGTATAGAGTGAAAAATCAGTCATGGACATTCTTCTAGTTATTTTGTGAGCAAAATTAAAAGTGAAAGATTTAATTTTGATGAATTTGTAGCCCAATTTGCCTATTAGAAATATACTCAATGATTTAACCTATATTAGTATTCATGTGAGACATTTTTTTTGCTTTTTCAGAGCTGAATCATGCAAGAGATAAATTATCAAAATTTTCAGTTTGTACTTTAAACATTTATAGTGATGTTACATGTTGTGAGTAAGTCCATGTGTGGAGCCAAATCTCAGTAATAAAAAATAAATTTTTAACCAACCACAGGAGAGAAAACACTGCAAACTATTCCAGTAACTCTCCTAAAATTTTATTACAAGATTATTGACAGAGCCTTCTAGTTCAAAACAGAAGAATTTTAGAAATCTTTACTGTGAGTTACAAGTACAAACCAGAATGGATTTAAAATCAACAACTCCTCTTGGATTCATAAGATAGGAGAAGACACAGGGCCAGTTGCTATCCTAAGTCTAGACCAGCAAACAGGTAAATACAGAAGGTTATAGTTTATAGGAACAAAAACTCAGGAGCAGAAACTACCATGGGGGGTAATGCCTGGCTAAGCAAACCTGAGTTCTAACTGATGAATGGCTAGAGGCTTAATTAAGACAGTTGTATAAGTTGTGAATTTATATCCAAAAACCCAATTTATATATCCAGGTTCCCACAGTAAATATCAGAAAGGAATACCCAATACTTTAGGCAGAGGGAGGTAAGAAGTAACTGTTTTGAGTGGCACCACACCTGCCTTACAAGCACAAGGTCCTGAGTTTGATCCCTGGTACCGAAAGAAAAAAAAAAACAAAGAAGGTTTGAAACACCATAGTACTATGTTTTCCTTAACAATGTTTATTATTAGGAAAAACTAGTTAACCAGACCCTAAACTGTAGTACATTATGGTTACCTAACTTGGTATGGGAAGAAGAATATCTACTTGCAGCCATTCTTGTCAACTTAATGAAGGAGAAAAATACTGAGAAATGCTTGTGAAGTTTACAATACAGAGGTATAACGTTAATAAAAAATCTGAACTATCATCACAGGACTATGGAATCCTTTTTCACTCACTTGTATTTATTAATAAAGGCAATGTATAACAGTTAATTATAAAACATACCAAAAGGCATAAACTATAAGCTGAAGAGTCAGGGTAAGCATCAGAATCAGACATAGCAGAGATGTTAGAATTATCATACTTGGAATTTAAGAAAAACCCATTTCTAATGGATAAAATAGATAACATGCAAGAACAGATGTATAATAAAAACAAGGCGAAGAGAATTCTGAATGAGAACCAAAGATAAATACCACAGATTAGAGACATTGTTATAGAAATGAAGCCTATGTTTTGTAGATTTATTAGGTGACTGGACATGGTTTTGTAAAGAATACCTGAGCTTCAGTGCACCTTAACAGAAATTTCAAACACTTAAATGAAAGAGAAAAAAGCACAAAGAAAGAAAAAAGCTGAATGAAATACCCAAGGACAACTGTAAAAGGGATAATGTGTAAACTTAAAATTCCAGGGCGAGAAGAAGAAAGAAAGACATGGATTAAATAGATATATGAAGCAGTTGATGAATGAGATTTTTCCCTAGATCCAGGAAGCCTAGAGAACACCAAAGAGGAAAAATGCCAGAAACAAACCCAACCTCATCCCCAAATTACAACACAGCATATTATTTCTGACTACAGAAAATAAAAGTAAAGAAAAAACCTGATAATGTCAAAGGACAAAACATTTGCCTCTAGAGGAAGAATTCCATCTGACTTCCCAGAGAGCATGCAAGAAAGTTGACCAGCCTTTAGCTAGGCTAACCAGTGTAAAGTGATGATGAGCAATGAGATTGAATCAGGAATAAAGATTTCCAAAAAAAGAAAAGTCCAGAAACAGAAGGCTTCACTGTCGAATTTTACCAAAATATTAGGAAAGAATAGAAATGAAAGGCATACAAATAGGAAGGGAAGTAGTAAAATTATCTGTTTCCAGTTATAATTCTATATGTTGACAAACCTAAACACTCTACCAAAAGACTACAGAACTGAAAGAATTAGAGAAGTAGCAAGATATAAAACAAAAATATATACATCAGTATTGCCTATTCACCAATAACAAGTTTGCTAAGAAAATATGAAACTTATCTCATTCATAATAGCCACCAATAAACAAAAACAAACAAATATCCTAAGAACAATCTTAACTAAAGATGTAAAATACCTGTTTTCAATGAAAAATTTTCCTTGAAAGACCTTCCTTTGTGGCAATGAAAACTGGAAAACCCACAAGAAAAAAATTGAAGACACAGAAAAACGAGATGACCTCTTATGTTCATGGACTAAAAGAACTACTATTGTTAAAATGTATATACTAACAAAAGTGAGTTACAGATTCCACACAATATCTTTCAAAATACCAACCACAATCTTCTCAGAACTAAAAATACAATCCTAAAATTTATATGGAAACACATAATATCCATGTTAGTCCAAGCAATTTTCAGTACAAATTACCAAGTTTTAGGCAGCGCAATATTTTATTTCAAGACATACTACAGAGCTACAGTAACTAAAACAGCATAACACTCACATAGAATGGATACTCAGATCAATAGCACAAAATAGAAATCTCATAAATAAACCTACCACTGACAGTCAACTAATTCTTAACCAAAGCACCAAAAGTATATGTTTGAGAAAGGATAGTCATTTCAACAAATGGTGCCGGTAAAACTTGATATCTACATGCAGAATACTCAAATGTGATGCTATCTCTCACCCTGAACATAAATCAACTCAAATCAAAGATCTAAATGTAAGACCTGAAACTGCTAAAACAAAAGAATACTTCAAGACAAAATATGTTGAAGATCTGAAACAGAAAAAAACTACAAAATTCTATTGACACAACACAAAGAACTAAATAAATGGAGAAAAGTCTGTTGTTTGGGGATAGGAAATTTAGTATTGCCACATGTAAATTCTTAACTTGATAAATAGATTCAATGCAATTCCAATCAAAATTCTAATGTTATTTTGTGAACATTGATAAACTCATTCCAAAGATTTTATAGATTACCAAGGAGTCAGAATAGCCAACAGAGTATTGAGAGGTAAGATAAAGAGAATTCTAAGTACCTAACTTTAAGATTTAGTGTATGGCTAAAGGAAGCAAGAGACTGTGATCTTGGTGAAAGAATAGCAATAGATCAATTGAACAGAATACAAGGACCAGAAATTGAACCATCTAAATCTAATCAAAGGCATTACTGAAACAAAGTTAATCATTTTAACAAAATGGGCTGGAACAGCTATATATCCACATGTAAAACAATAAATCTATAAGCCTCTTATGGAAATTAACACAAGATATATCTTAGAGTTAAAGGCAAAACTGAAAACTGTAAAAGTCTTAGAAAATACAATAAGAAAAAAACCTAGATGACTTTAGATTTGATGATGACATTTTGGATACAACAAAAAAGATACAACTCAAGAAAGAATTAATTGTTGAGCTATACTTCATTGAAATTAAAAACTTCTGCTCTCCAAATGGCAATGTCAAGAGATTAAAATGATAAGCTACAAACTGGGAGAAAATATTTGTGAAAGAAACAGCTGATAAAGGACTGTTATCCAAAATATGCAAAGAAAAATTAGAGCTCAACAATTATTAATAACAAATCAGTTAAAAATATTTCAAAGGCTTTAGCAGATATGTCACCAAAGAACACATAGTGAGGACAAATAAAACTTAGGAAAAAATGCTCTGCATCATAAGGCATCAGAAAAATGCAAGATAGAACAGCAAATCCTGGCAAGGATTGGGAGAAACAGTAACCCTCATTCCCAACTTATGGAAATACAAATATCTGCAGACGATTTGGTACACAGTGTGGTGGTTTCTTAAAAACTTAAATGTATTTTTACCATTCAATCCACTAATTGTGCTCCATTGTATTTATCCATAGAAACTGAAAACATGTTCACATTAAAATCAGCACAAGTACTTACAATTATTTCATTCATGTTATCAAAACTTGGAAGCAACCAAGATGCCCATTAGTAGCTGAATGAATAAACAAACTGGCATTTCCAGATACTAGAATATTATTCAGTGCTTAAAAAAGAAATGAATGATTAAGGTATTAAAAACACTGAGAATCTTTAATGCTCATTGCTGTATAACATTCCAAAAAGGCAAAATTTTGGAGATAAAAAAATAATCAATGGCTGCTATGATTTGTAGGAGAGACAGAGAAGAAGAGGTGGAAAAACAAAGTTATTTAAAATAGTGAAAATACTCTGTATGGTGCAATAATGATGGAATATTATATACATTTGTATAAATACAATATAACTGAATCTTAATGTAAAATGTAGACTTTGTGTGATTATGAGGCCAGTATAGGGTCATAAGTATAACACATGGTACCTCTCTGGTGAGAGATGTTCTCAGTGGGAGAGACTATAGAAGCAGGAGGCAGAAAGTGCTGTGGTTGAATACAGACTATTCCCCAAATGTTTATATGTTGAAAGTTTAGTCCTCAATGAGGTGATGTTTGGAGATGATGTGGAGTCTTTAAGAAGCAGGGCCTCATGGGCGGTAATTGAGTGGTTAGAGGTGCTGCCAAGGTAGGAATTAAACCAGGTCTCACGTGACTCCAGTTAGTTCCTGTGAGTTAAAAAAAAAAAAAAGCAAGGCTGAGCCACCCCTCTCTCTGCCTCCCAGTGTTACCATGTAATTTCACTACTGCAAGTGCTCTCACGGGAATGCCATCTACCACAATGGGAGTGAATATTTGTACCCAGAAGAGCCCTTCCCATATGCTGTTTGGACTTCCTATGCTGTTTGGACTTTCAGGATCCAAACCTGTGAATTAAATAAACCTCTTGTCTTTATAAGGCATCCAGCCCGGGTAATATGAAAATAGAAAATAGACCAATACAAGAGTTTTATAAGAAATCCCTATGTCTTCTGTGTAATTTTCCTGTTACATTGCAACTGTTCTAAAAAATAAATTACTTTTAAAAAATCATTGTCATATGGAGGGGAAATTTGAGAATGCAAAGCAAAAATACTGGAACAACTAGAAATAAGTACTCATTTTTTTAAAATTCCTGAAATGGGTGGCTCCAGTAAAATAACTAAAATGCTTAAAAACTATCTGGAGGACTTTTTCTGCCTTGCTCAACATTCTCTTCTTCTATTGAAACTCATTTTCTTGTGTTTACTCTGCAGTTCTTATGGAAAAATGTTATCCATTTCCTAAAGTACATTCATATTTTGATTACATTTCCTAGGATGTGACAATGGGAAATCTCATTTGGAAGCTGAAATGTAAAGAAAATAATCTTTATATTATTCTGTATTTTCCAGAATTCAACTTAAATGAATTAAACAACATGGTTTTTTAAATTAGAGAAAGAATATAAATTATACAAGTATAAAGTAAAAATCAAATGTATATAAAATCTAAATTGTGAATCCAATACTCAAATCACCATTCTTTTATTGTAAAGCCTATCATTTCCCTCTTCTAACCAGTTTTATTATGTGATCATTTTGTCTTAATTGCATGTTTTTCCTCATTAGAGTGTAAGTTCTATAAAAATAACTATTTTTTACATATTTTTATTTTTGAAATTAAACAAATATTTTTGTCAAATAGTTGACATTCTTTCATACAATACACATCAGATATTCTTTGTAAATAAGTAACATCTCCACCTGTACATGGCTCGTAAAGCCAGGTTAGCATGAGGGTAGGTACTATCAGTCAGCTAAGCAAACTATTATTCCATCTTAGATGATCTCTGCATATGGAACGCTAAGAAAGATATTCAGGAATGGCTTTATTTTCTTTGTATTGGAAATTATATTTTAATTAAGTTGAATAAGTGTTTGAATATAGACTGTACAGAGATGGCAAACCTTTTAGAGTGTTTACTGATGACAAATAGCCAGCTGCAGCACACATGCCATAGGTTTGCTACCACTGGACTATCACATCTTGCCCTTTGTCACATATTCAGAAATAGGAAAAGTGTTTATATTTTCAAGAAATATACTATGCCTAATAGGAAAATATTTATCATATTAAATTTTTTGAAAGTGTCCTTGCACTAATTCTTCCTCAAAAATATCCAAGATTTATTTTTCTCTTCCATGATTGACACATTTTGTTGCAAGCTCTTTTACTTCCTCTAAACATTTAAATTATTTTTCATTAAAGATTTCTTCTAGGTCCTCTTTCATATGCTTTTTTAAAAAATCAATATACTTGATTGAAGTAGCATATAAATCCCAATGAAGAACAATTCTGTATTTTAGGTCATCTTTCCTAAACAAGTATGCAACTGCCTTTTGAATATCTTTACTCAAATATATCACAAAAATATCAGTCAACATGACAAAGACCAAGGTTTCATTTTCCTCAACTCCCAAGATTGAATGTGCCAGTCATGCACTTTATCAAAAATTTTAAGACATGCTAATTATTCATTCCCTGTGTAATTGGATATAAACTTCTTCCAGTCTACCTTTGTCAATGTATCTAAATTTTTCTACTGCCACTTCTCCATAGCAGCCTTCAACCTTCTTCTATAAGACAGCCAGAGTGATTTGTATAATACCTACTTGCTTAGAAATGTCAATGTTTCCCCATTTGAAAATACAACAGGGGCCAGGGATTTAGCTCAGTGGTTCCGGGGCCTGCCTGGCAAGCACAAGGACCCGAGTTGGATCCTTGGTACAAAAAATTTAAAAAATACAACATACACTAAATTATCACACTTGGTGACTGAAGACTTCTCCAATACTGTCATAAAATGCTACAGAATAGGTGATGCAAACAATAAAAATTTATTGTCTCATAGTTCTGTAGGGTAGCAGTCCATGATCAAAGGGTTAGCATATTTGTTTTCTGCCTTAGTTACTTTCTAATTGCTAAAATGCAATCCCTGATACCTAAAAATTAAAGGAGAGATTTATTTTGGTTCACTGTCTGTGGAGGTTTCAGTTCATAGCTGGCAGGGCAGAGGAGATGGCAGAGGAGAAACAGCTCATGGAATGGCATGGGAAAGAGAGAGATCAAGGGAGGAGGAGGGAGATAGACCTTGCCAGGGCACACCCCCAGTGACCTCCCACCTCCTCCCACCTGATTTCACCTCCCAATATCACATTTAGCTATAAACTCAACAGTGGAACAAGCCACCGATGAGTATCATGCCTCCATGATCCAACCATCTCCCAAAAGCTCCTGAGTGCATAAGGCTGTGGGGGACATCTAAATATAAACCATGACAGTTACCAATGAGGGTTCTCTTCCTAGCTGGTAAATAGCCACTTTCTCATGGACTACTCATAGAAATAAAAAGATGTCTGATATCTCCTTGTTTAAGGATGATAATTCTATTAACTTATATCTATTAGATAAATTCATGTTTATTATCCTTATGATTTTTTTTGGTGGAATTGAGGCTTGAACCCAGGGTAAATCACCAGGCCTTTGTATGTTTGTTTGCATATTTTTTAAATTTTGAGACAAGTCTAAGGCATTAAATTGCCCAAGGTGGGCTCAGAATTTTGATCCTCCAATTTCAGCAGTAATTCAATTACAGGTATGCACTAAATGACATCATTTAACCTCAATTAGTTACTTGGAGGTCCTATCCCCAGACACAGCCAAAGTGGGAATTAGGGCTTCAACATATAAATTTGAGGAATACACAAATATTCAGTCTATAACAATTGGTAATGAATCCCCCTCTCTGTCTCTCCCTCTGCCCCTCTCTGTGTGTCTCTCTGTCTCTTTCTTCCTGTCTATTTCTGTCTCTCTTGTCTCTCTCACTGTCTCTCTCTGTGTCTCTTTCTCCTCTGTCTCTATGTGTCTGTCTGTCTCTGTCTCTCTCCCTTTCTGTCTACTTGTCACTGTGTGTGTGTATTTCTCTATGTGTCTCTCTGTGTCTCTCTGTCTCTGTCTCTCACTCTCTTTCTCTCTCTCTCTCTCCCCCTTTGCTCTCCCTCTCCCTCTCCTTCTCCCTGTCTCTCTCTCTCCTCCCTTCCTCCCTTTTTCTTTCATTTTTGCACATGAGCATTCCTAGCTACTATAAAGTGAATCAAACTGTACAGTACCTGGCCCATGATTTTAGAAAGCAGTGGTACAGTAAAACATGCTCAGTTTATTTTCACAGTTTATAGAGTTGAATGTCTCTCATAAGGAAATAGAGATCATGTCTTTCTGTATCCATCACTGTATATTCAGCTTCTAGTAGTAACTGATAAAGAAGGCACAATAAAATTCATTAAATATTGTTAAATCTTACACTACATTTCTTACACAGTACATCTGAAAATTTTGCTAGGAACACTAATATTAGGGAAGGGATAACGGATGTTATCTTGCAAAACAGAAAATAAGTTTCTGGTAGTCCCTCACTGAATTTAAAAATATTCAACTTATTTATATACTGCCGAAATATTCAGAGCACTTAACAAAAATATGAATTATAATTCATTGAAACACATTGTATAATACTTTGCCAAAATGATTTTATTTCATAACTGTTTTACATGGCATATCTCAGAATGATTAATCAGTATAGCTAACTGTTGGTGAACATTGCATTGTAAATTTTCTTTCTTGATAGTTGTGCCAGAAGTCTCTCTGTAAAAGTTAATAGTACCTTTAATTCTCAACATCTGTAAGCTAATGAGTGACAAAATTGCAGTGCTTGCATAGATCAAAGAATCATGTAGAAGTTCTTTTTAGAGAACTATTTTACATTACCTCATTAATACTTGCCGTCAAAGGCACATGTAGAACAAAAAGGGCTATTGTAAAATGAACTAAATAAATAACCTCATTAAAATTTAACTGAGAATGCATGAATTAAGGAACAATTAGTGCTTTCATGGTAAACATTTTAAGTGCTAATTGGTTCCAATGGGGGGGGGGTCTTACAATGGCAATTTCTTTGAAACTTGTAGGCTGTTGCAAAAAACACTGATATATAAAATAAAATTATAACAAGAACAAAATATTAAATTCCTTATCAGTTGACTATAATAAATACTAACAATATCAAGACGCTGAATTTCATGAGACCTACAGACCAAACAAAAATCAAAGAAATCATAGAGAGTAACAAAATATATTCTAAGAACATAAATCAAAATCATCAGAATTAGTTGAGTACATATTAAATTTCTAGTTGATCCCCATGAAATACAGATTCTTGTCTGATATATCTGAGGGAAGGGAATTCTATAGAGAAGATGTTCCCCAACCTTTTGCTTTCTCAGAAATTGTAGTAGTTTTCTGTGGTTCTTATCCCATAGCAACTTTAAGTCAAATAAATAATTCATAAATTACTTAATACCTGAAAAGTCTAAACACCCAAAGTATTTATACTTTAAAACTTTAATAATCATTTGAAAAAGGAATGAATAGAATTGGAAACTAATATTTGCATTTCAATGTTAACTAATATCTGTAATTTCCTGGGCTATATACAAGCACAAGCAATTCTTTTTTTTTTTTTTTTTTTAGTTTTTTGAGACAAGGTCTCAAGACAACGCAGTTCAGGCTGAGCTTGAATTCATGGCAGGGATCTTCCTGCCACAGCTTTCCCAGGGCTGGGATTACAAGCATGTGGCACCACACCCAGAACAAGTTACTCTTGAGTCCTGCACAATCTCCAACTGTTTGGAGGCAGATTGGACACCATTACTTTCATGGAGAGGTCTACATTGACTTTTTTGTTTGTTGAGACAGGGTTTCACTGTGTAGTTCAGGCTGGCCTTGAACTCACTTCTACATTGACTTTTGTGTAGCACCTGCTTCTCATTACAGTAGCTGTCAAAGGCCAAGCTATTGACTTGATGTTTCTTCCTGCCACAACATGAATAATTCTTTTTCAAAATCTGCTTTACAGAACCCTAGAGGTTCCTTGGCAATAACAGAAGAGTATTGTGTAGCTAACAGGGTAGAAGCATCTCCATTCTGTGTTTTATATTTATTTGCTTATGGCCACTAAGTTTTAGGGCTTCAAAAATATTTGCAACTCAACTCTAAAACATTTATATGCACATATGTGTGTGTGTTAAGCTATAGAATGCTATATATTTTATTGTTACTAAAAACACCAATCTTTGTACTCCTATTTATTTATATCATATGTGATATTTGAAAATACTATGCAAAGCCCCAGTTTCATACTCCAGCATCTCCACTAAAACAATACAAAGCAAACAAACAAACAAGCCAAAAAAAACAAAATTAAACAACTCTAATTTTTGAAACTGTTGTTTTGTAGAAAAAAATAACAAGGTCATTTAAGTACTATAATCTGTTTATATATGTTGTGATAGGAGTCATGTGATCTCTAAAGATTTGCTATAAGTACTCGTAAAACTCAGAAAGGCCAATATACTCATAGCTAGGATTTACTGCAGCAAAGAATTACTTAAAAATAGTGAAAGGAAAAGATGTTAATCTCATCCTTGAGAAGTGTTCACGGGTTTCCAAATGCCACATAGTCAGCAAAGAACAAGTCCTCCTTCCAAACCATAGAGTAAAATGTATTATCTCTACTATCGATTCAGATTCAATGGGTACAGTAAAGATAAAGTCCTACTAATCATTTCTGTTATGAGTAGAACTGATACTTTCAATCACACTCTTTAGTGTACATCAATTTGCTTAGTTGTGAGTGAACATAAACACTGGATTGTCAAATAAGACTCATACAACACTGAGCTTTATAATAATTACCAGAATATAAGAAATGAAGAGGCACAGATGAAGTAAAGAGAGATTTAAGAAATCTCATATGGCTTTCTAGAATCTTCTTTCCTGCATCACACTCTCTGGCCTAAAGAAATAAGTGATATTTCAATGAGATTTTTCTGGTCACTTCACAGATTGGAGGGCATTTAGAATATGATATATATCCATTGCTCATATGCATCATCAACTAACCTCTGAGAATTTGTCAGAGAGCATGCTCCAGCAGTACACAGATCTTGAATTTAGTACCACAGATAATCCTATAATGGGGACACCCACATTATAGATTAGGGCTGACCTACAAAATACTGTTTCAGGAAATAAGTTGTCAGACTACTTATAAAGAGATATTTACAAAGAAATCACATCAGTTTGCCTGTCTTATTTCTTGCTCCAGGAACATCTTCCTCTCTGCCTAGTTGTAGTCAGTAATTAGAACTAAATTACAGTAATGATACTTAAATACCTTTAGCTCTGTTGTATTATTTCAAAGAAGGATATGTAAGAGAGAGTGATAGACATGCACCCATGTCCCTATTTACCGAAACCTACCATATTTTCCCACTTGGGTACCATGGTCATGGTGACTAATTATAAAGAGCATGCACTTCATGTCACTCTTCACCCAGAAATAGCATTTTTTTCCCTTAGATACTGGGAACACTTGATTCATTATAATGAGCAAGCACTGCTTTTATAATGCAAATAACATTTTTCAGTCTCTTCCTAACTGAACTTCATTACAGTCACAAAACAGGAAAATACCGATCTTCAAAGACACAACTTCCCACTATAAATTTTATTTAATACTTGAATAAGGAATAAAATTTGTCATCCTTCAAATTCTGAAAACTACATATATCCATATGTCTACCAGTGTGGTAAATAATTTGTGTTTATTTAACTTTTACAAAAGACAAAAATCAAGTAAGATCAGCATTTTCCTTAAAAGGTAATGTAAGTTTTTAGAGGTTTTTTTTTTTTCTGTTTAATAATCTAAGATTTTGGACACCATAGGAATTCATTTTTCCACAGACTGAATTAAATATTTAAAATGTTAAAGTAATTTGTAGATATTTTTACATAAACTACAGAAAAAAAAACTACAGTTGAAGTAAAAGACATATTACACAGCTTTAAAATGTCTGTCTTCTCAGTAACTGGTAATTCAAATGATTCAGATTTTATATAGTGACTAGTAATTCAGATTTTCTATTATGTCTTCCAAATTACATCTGCTACTTATTCAGTTTCTCTTAAATTCAACATTTCAATTTTAATTAAAATAAGTTTTATCTCATTCAAAAACCTCTATGTATTCATCCTTTTTATCTACTGAGTGTATCATGTTATATTAATCATCTTAAGCAATAGAGTGACAATTTCTTGCTGAAATGAAACTGAAACTATAGATTGATACAACATGTTTAAAAATACTGCTTTAAATCATCTAAATTCTCATTTCATTTTTAATTCAAAAATATTACAAACTGAGAATTCCTACAAAGGTAATGATGCCTAATACAAATGAAATTGAAATAAGTCAGAGAAAGAGCAATAGAACTCAGGAAAACTCCCATTAACTTAAAATGCTTATTAACTTTCTACTTCCTTTGTACATATACACGGACTGCAAAGATGACTCATGTATGCATCATCTTTCTGGTTAATTATATTCTAAAGTAATCTCTACTGACAGTACAATAATGATAGTATATAATTATAATGTCTATTTTCAGACAACACTTCTACCTTAGAATCTAATGCATATCCTCAAAGCACCAATTTGTTGGGTTTATTTAGCATATAAAGTAAATGGATTCATATTTCTAAAATTAGATTTTTTAGTTAAATAAACACGGAATTTTGTGGCTAGTAGGAGTCACCATATAAAGAGTTTAACCAAATTGCTAAAGAAAATAAAATACATTTTGAAAATTAACCAAATAGCCTGGATCTTGTGCTGCATTTCTAGATTTATACTTACATAATATCTACCAAATTAGTCTTTGCCACGTCGCAAACCTATGTCAAGCACTCCTACTACTTGAAAGTGGATTTAAGTTTTGCTGTTTGGGAGACACTGTCCCAGTGGAAGGCACTGGCCAATGTTTCTAATTTATAATGTAACAGGAAAAATTGAAATGTCATGCATGCTCAGTGACCCCTGTCAACAAAAGAACTAAATTAAGATGAGAGTTTGTTACAAGGTAAATATATCTAAAAGGAAATGGGAATTCATAATTCAGAACAAAGGTAAACAAATATATGCATTGTTTTATAATGGATGTTTTTAACTAACAGCTACAGAATGCTTTACAACAACTAGAATTGCTATTTAGTACTTCTTAGCAATACCAACAGACATGAAATAGAAATAAGCATATGCATATTGGAAACAAACAATTAGGTAACTAATATATAAAACAGAATTGATAACTAATATACTACTGGGAGCAAGGAAAAGATATTTTTCTCACTACTGCTCAAATAAAGAAAATATCATACTTTGTATTCTAAAACAAGTCAAAATTTTTAAGTAAGCATATACCATTCTGGGAATTAGAGGAGAAAACTTTGATCTCAAAAACTGGAGAATTGAAATCTCTGGTTTAAAAGATCTCTTTGGAAAATTCAGCCTCTGTAAATAAGTATTATCCAACTCACCTCTTCATTATATTTACAGGAGGAGGTAGTTTCAATAATGCCATGACTATGAGATTGGGAGCTACTGGTTCTCTATACTGTTTCTGTAGCATTTGGATTTGACCCATTGAACTGAAAACTTCTCTGTACAAGTACCACTATGCTGTGAGAGTCAACATGTTGCCACACACTGGTGGTATAAATACTCTTGGCCATGTATCCCCCATTTGCAAGACGAGAGGCTCTTTATTGGAACTTAAAACTTCTGCTGATTCACCAGTTTTCTGAGCAAGTTCTTGCCTCCTAGCTTGAGTGTGTGAATGTTCTTTGATTCTTCTGTAGCACTTCATGTAGTCAGTAGTTCTACTTCATTCTTACCTTTCTTGAACATCTCCCTGGACTACTACTGTTCAATTTCCACAAGGTACCACCACTAGGATGCTAAACAAAAATTAAGGCATAATGAATGCTATGTTCTTCATTCTTTCTTCGGTCTATTTAGCAAAACAACTGACCTTGAAGTGGAGATCGACATACATGAGCCCAATTACAGGCCTTGCCTACCTCCATTCCCAAATACATTTTCCACACTCCATCATGCATATGTCCTACCTATGCTTCCTACTTTTAGGAGTTTCTCCAATTCCCTTGACCTTACTCCACATGAGATATGTTCTGTTCCTTTCAAGATTCCCAATTTCTTTTCAAGATTCTCAAACTATGGATGATAAAAGAGAAAGTTGAGAAATAGAAGAAAATGAAGAAAGAGGGTTATCAATAAATATTATTTCCATTCCAGACAAAAAATTCAAGAACTTCAAGTTGAGCTACACAATATATAAGGTCAAAAATTTCCCATTTGCTAGCAAAAACCAGCTAGAAAATATCTGAGCACATGACGTGTCTGTATGTGGTGTCAAAAAGAGAATAGTTGTAAAACATTTGGCTACATTAAAATTGATTAATTTTATAAAATAATTCTAAATAATTAAATTGTATTAATCTGAAACAGTGTAAAATTACAAGTATCATTGGAGTGAAGGTGCTAATCAAGAAATGATAGACGTTCAAGCATCCAAAACTTTAGAATTTCACACAAATTTCTTAATACTTTTAAAACACATAATATAAGCAACATACATATCTGTCTCCATGGGCTTGATCTATCGATATATTTTGGCTTATCCAAACATATTTATCAAAATACAAATTAACACATAATCATTAAATAGGCACTTTGGTCATTAACTGTCATCATTTTAATAATTCTAATGTTAAAATATGACTGTAGAATAAGATATCTGTCTTCATATATGGAACATTTTCCATATCTGAATTAAAATTATAATTATTCAAATGTTAAAAATAGTAATCTTGTAAGATTAACTCAAAGGTGAATTTTGGTTATCTTATTTAATATCAAAGCTACCAAAAATTATTTTCTCTTCCTTGGTCTCAATAATTAATGCTTTCCCTGTGAAACTTTAAAATTTGGATGCCTTTATAGCAGTCACCCTGATTGGAAGTGCTGACATTTTACCAAGGCCACACAACAGAAAAAAATTGCCTAAGTTTAAGGTAGATTGTTACTTCTTAGTAGTACATTAACACTTCTAACTCTACAAGATCACATTTTGTGTCAATGCTATGCAAGGGTACAGTAACAACTGCCTAGTGAAATCCAGACGTTTAACACATTTCTATCTCAAGAATGGTTCTTGTACATCATTAATACTGCAGTGCAATGTCATATTTAGCTATTATTCTTTAAAATGACTGTGTTAAACTTAGAGGTTTATATATTTGTAAAAATAAAATTATATAAAATTAAAATAAATTTAAATAGTATTAAGTCAATATACTATATGACTATATCATGACTGAAATATGTTTGCTGGAAAAGCAATGATCAATTACCAATTTATACTTGATTTTCTTGTTTATTACTGTAATTTGAAAGGCAATTATGACTCACTATAATTTGAACCTACTACTTATGAATTAAGGCAGGATAACTCAGCAATAAAAGTTTAGGCTTTGGAATTAGCCCTACTTTAAAGTAATATTTACATCAATTGTCAGCAATGTTGACATTGGAAAAGTTGTATAAGATCTTCTGAGTTTTCTCATTCATAAATTTGATTATCTACCATATAAGCTTACTTTCATAATTATTCCAGGGCATAAACATTCAGTAAACATTATATTTAAAATACTTTGCTAACCAAACAACCAGAATCTCTTCTTTTGAAAGAAATATCAGTTATAATTAAGTATCACAAATTTACAGGATAATTTCTGAGTCATACATTTATTAATTGGTTAAACATTAACTTTTAAGCAACAACAAACTTATCTCCTCATAACTCATAGAAACAGAGTCATCTCAATCCCAAAGTTAAATTCAAAAGTCTAGAATCATTTTCTGCTTCTACTTTGGAAGTATTGTCTCAAGAAAACAAAATCACTTACACTAATAAAACCTCTAATAAAAACAACCCAGATAACTTATAAAATCCTATTCTTTAGATCCCTTAGAGAGTTGAGAAGGAAAGCCCACTTGATGAAGTAAATCCAAAATATATTCCTGTACACAGAGATGAATTATATATGAGTTCTTTCACTTTGACATAACACAAAAAGGAGAGGTAGCCACAACAGAGACAGGGTAGGTGAAAAGGACTAAAATTTTAAGAATTTTAAGAGTCAAGCACAAGCTTATGGAAATGTTTAAAGTCCCTGAAAATCCCAGAAACAAAGTGACCCCCACACTCTTGAGATCATTTACACAGTCTTTCACTGACATTTTGGTGGCGACTGAGGGAATGGTGGGAGATGAGAAGACTTCCAAGGCTCAAGTGTGCAAAAGACAAAGTTTCAAGGATCTGGTGGTGAGAATGAGTACTGAGTATTTTGTGGCAAAAAATAAAGAAGAAAGACAAATGCTTTATTTTTATCACATGCTTTATTGAGTGGTACATCCCTTTATTGGGAGTTTGCATGACAGCCAGAGTGAATTTCCTCAGCAGGAGACCCTCCCAAGACAAGAGCATGGAGTCACTGTTCTTGAAGGAGAAGTGAGAATGAAAAACCCCTGGGGATAGGAGAGAACCTGTACTCTGAAGCAGCAATGTGAGGAGTCTTTGGATCAGAGATCTCAGAAGTGCAATAGGAGTTTGGGGTCTTTTACAGGTACTGATTATCAGAGACCCCTGCAGCAGGTCCTGGTCACCTGCTCTCAAATGGCAAAAAGAAAGACAGAGACAAAGAGTTAAAGAGACAGATATATAGGGAGCTGGGATGACCAGTGCTCGAGCAGTCAGAGACCCTGAACACCCAGAGCCCTCAATATGTATTGGTGACATCATAGTTAGATTGACCTAAAGGGGTTATGTGAAAGGACTACATGTAGTTGCCATGGATACACTGCTGATGCCGGCAAGACTTGTAAAGGAAGAGACAAAGCATTCTTGAATGAGGAACAGAATAGACAAAACATAAGTTGTGGTTAATAATGAGCTTTGTCTTCTTAGTAAAGAAGGTTTTAACTTTGGAAATGGAATTTGGGTGCAAGTCACTCTGACCTTGGCTCCTAGGCTTTGGCCAGACTCACTTCTATAAACAAGCCAATTGCTGGGTTAACTCTTTCCAGCCTGCACTGTTTACAGCCTGCTTTGGGCATAATCAATGGATTGCTCCACCACAATTGTTTTTGCCTGGTCTAGCAGATATTGGTTGCTGTTTCACAGGGTATAAAAACAGGCAGGTCCTAAATGAATACAAATATTCTGAGTGGGACTGTGCTTATATGTAAAACAGCAATGTGTGCAGAGAACTTTGTTTGCTTCTGGTTGGATTTGTCTCAGTTCTAGCTTACTTTACTGTGAAGAAGTAAACAGTATAGGGACCAATATGAAATCAGCCATCTTCAGTCTGTTTCTATAACACATTTAGAAAAGTCATTGTATTTTAAGACCTACATGGCTACAAGTGGTTTTATGTTACCCTAGAATGAGGAAGAAACCCAACTGTGCCCTGGACACGGCTCTGATCTGAGAAGGTGGCTCAAAGTAGATTTTATAGGTGTCAATTCCATAGAAAAATTTTGGGGGACTGGTGTGTCACACTTCTTGCTCTTCCCTAATGCCATAATGACAGTCACTGTTCCAAATGAGGAGTCAGTCTGCTTTCCTGAGTGGGTTCAACAGAAAAACAGAACTCTAACAAAGTCAAGAAGAATGTATAGTGTGAGCCCTCTTGCTTCAATCTACAAAGATTTTGGATTGTTTGATTTTACAGCATGTAATTAGAACACTGCAAATGAAATTTAGTCCTAATTCTTATTTGACCACGTGTTAAGGAAAATTCAGTTTTCCATCATGATGAGAACATGTTATTTCTAACCAATTGCTTATAACAGAAAACTTTATAAATCCCTTGACAGCAGGCATAGTTTTAAAGTAGGAATACTTGTTAAACACATAGTCTGCTTTTCTGACTTAGCTTCATCAGCATGATTCACAGTTTGAGGACATACATGTAGTTTTCAGTTTGCCTTAAATTTTCAACTTAGTACTCCACAAATGACATTTTTAGCTTTCAAACAAGGCACAAATTTGTGTAATGCCTACTCTAAGATATTATCAAAAGACATAAGTTCTTAATGCATCATTCAATAATTTTGATACCTTTGAACTTAAATTATAAATAAAAATATTGGGATATCTTTTATATATACAGAATATATTTTAGTTGTTCTTCATCCCACTAACTCTAATGGAATGTTGCTGTGTATTATGAAGAAAAATGGGAAAACAGGACAGAATCTATAAATATACATTAGCTACTTTGTCAAATATATTAAAGTATCCTAATACATCTTACCTGTTTTAAAATCTTACAATATTCTCAAAAATATCTATTACATGAACCTGTTTATTTTCTTGATCATCCCTACTTCCTTATTTCAGAATCCTTCTCAGGCTTGGATCATAGCAAAAATTTCTATCTCCTTAATCTTCCCACTTTAATATTTCTATCTTCCAAACATTTATTTTTGTTTGATCCTCATAAACTAATAACCACTAGTATAAAATAAAGCCCAGTTGGCATCTCTTTCCTGACTCCAACCACCATTGGAAAACTGCAAACTGTCATTCTCCAGAATGAATCTTCAAAGATTTTGTTTTATCTTTCAATATATTCCACACTTTCTAACACACTTGTGAGACACTTGATGTTGAAAAGTGTAGTATTGACAAGACAATGTTTTGTAGGTCACAGATACACATAAGTATTTGTAGATCTCCTTATTCAGAATTCCAAGAGTTGCCATTCTTTCTTTATCTGATTTTAGAATATGAATTCCCCTCTGGGTAAAATACAGAAATGTCACAGTCACAATGCTGTGGAAAAATTATTAAATTACATTCACATGCTACAAAACCTATAAACTAAATACATTTTCTCTAGGGTTCATTTCTGAGAAATTCACATTTTGGGGGCCTGCTATTTGAGTTATCTTTAAAGCACCATTTAGAATTTGTTTAATACTAATAATCTTTAAAAAAGAAAGCATTGGCTCTATCTTGAAGCCAGTAACATTTTGTTTTTATGTAACATGAAATTCACAGAAACATTCTTTCTTTACATTTGAATGAAATTTATCTGATATGTTAAAACATAGTTGTATCTAAAGGGTAAGCCTTCATTTCCCTCAACAGTGCTTGTTTAAATAAACTGTTATGGTACAGCAGATGAAAATATGATTTGGTATTAGGGTAGAAAAAGTATATGATGCTAATCAGAAGTCTGAAGAAATAAAAATGAAATGAATTCAAAAGTAAAGGAGCATACAAGTGCTTAGATTTAGGTATTTCAGCAAAGTAGATATGGTTACAAAATTGTTAGAAATTTTTATTTTAAGGCACACATATTTTAACAGCTCTTAAACCAATAAATTTCTTTTATTAGTGATTCATTGATAATTGACATCTTTTCTTTCTTAGTAGTACATAAAATATTGCCTTGCCTTAGATTGCAACTTAAAAATCATGTAATATGGTAAAAATCTGAAATATTTTAGGATTTACAATGATAACTAATTTTACAACATATTAAAATTGCATACTGAATCTGTTACTATCTAAAACATTTAATTTAAAATTGTATAATGAAATGGATATAATTAATATAATTAAAGAGAATTGTGAATTCATTTAGTACACTATTTGTATATGTGTATCAAGCATTCCAGGACATATCAGCACAAGCAGCATTTTTTAAAAATAATTTTATTCACACACACAGACACACACGCTCACATATAGGTGTGAAATGAAGCAGTTTAACTATTTTACACTTTGGTGTTATGAAATATTTATGCTCAAATTCCCACAAATGGAAAGAACAAGGTCAGCAAAAACTGTGAAAGACAAATGTCTCACTCACAAGATTGTCTCTGGAAATAGAACATGAGGATTTATGCATAAAAAGTGCATACATTTAGTCTGCATTTTATGATTTAAATATTAAAATTAGCCTGAAAAATATTGATGCATTTTTGTTTTCAGTAGACAGTTATTTTCAAAACCAATACATGAGTAGAGTAGTTCTCATGTTTTTACATATATGGAATTTTTTCATTTTTTTTTTCTTTATTCCATATAGCTATTTTTGGTACATGTTTTCAGGTTGTTGTGAATTTTTTTATTATTCCATTATAATTGTGACTGACATAAAGGAAGATTTATATATCTGAAATATATTGGAACAAAGTTCATAATATAAGCTAGTAGCAAAGGTGTTACTATTAAATTATTTTTGTTGTGTTTATTGAAAAGTGAAGGGCTAGGGATTTAGCTCAGTGGTTCCAGCACCTGCCTCGCAAGCTCAAGGTCCAGAGTGCAATCCCAGGTACAAAAAAGAAAAAAAATTACATGAAAAGTACAAAGTCTGATCCTACCTAAAGTTGCATTCAAATATTTCATCTTGTAATTTTCATAACCATATCTTTGTATTAAGTACATACACTGTTTATGGACAAACATATAATAAAACTTTCCTGTATCCACTAAACACAGTGAATAATAACATCACTATGAACTCCTGTGTGCAGCTCCAAATGGGGCATCGTTCATTTTCCCTGTGCATAGAGATAATAATACCTATGCTGAATTTTTGTTGAAAATTTCCATAGTCCCTTTTATGCTAAATCATCATTATTTATATTTTCTTATATTGACCTTTAACCATATATAATGCACTCTCCATATTTTTCTCTTTATTATCCTCATGAAATTCATCCCTCTTGATGCCTATAGTTATGTTTCATCTTTTCTCACTGTTTTAGAATAGCCCATCGTGGGACTCTCCTACAGTCAATTTGTTTATCTACTACTGATGTTGATCTAAGTTGTGTTAATTTTTATTGTAAAATGTGTTGTTAGGAACATTTGTGCATGTTTCTTGATATATGTGAAAGAATTCTGATGGGCATATAGCTAGAAGCATTTTTTTTCTTGAACTTTAATAAATAATGACATGTGTATGAACTTTTATTTAATATTTCAAATTCTTTCACATGTTCACCAGTACTTGATATAATTGGACTTTTAATTGCCATGAGTTGAGATGGAGGATACACATACACTATAATGCACTTAAAATGTTGCTAAACAGAGTTTAGTTTGAGTGGATTTAATTTAGCACCAGTAGTGCTGCACGTACCTTATTTACTTAATATTAACTAAAATAATTAATGGTTCATAGTTCCTGTGTAACATTATTTTTTAAAAATTTGGGGAGAGGGTGGGGATTGAACCCAGGGACTTCACACTGAGCTACAGTCTTAATCCTTTTATTTTATTATTTTTAAAAATTTTGAGACAGGGTCTTGCTAAGTTGCCCAGGCCAGGCATGAACTTGTGATCATCCTGCCCCAGCCTCTCCAAATGCTGGTATTACATGCATGTAGCACCCTTCTGGGCTTCTCTAATGTGGTGTTCCTTTTACCTGAACTAACATTTTGCATACCATACTCATTTGCTGTGAATATCCAACTTCGCTATGGTGAGCATTGATTTTCTATGGGTATGGCAATATTTGTGTTTATTTTTGCTGACTGATTTATGTGGTGAACTAATGTAACATGACATGGCACTGTTTTACTCAATTTTGCAATATGTTTCTTTGTTTCAAAATTTAATTAAGAAAACACCTAATGTTTAGAGAATGAAAAAGATCACCAATATAAATAATATCCCACTACAAAAGGCCAACTATATTTAGTGACTGGTGATTCCAAAGACATTATTAAGAACATGATTCTCTAGAAGTCTGGAGAACATTATTCCATGCTTGCAGAAGGGATGTGACACTAAACCTCTACATTTATTACCTTTTGATTTTTTTTTTGGTTTGTTAATAGCTATGTAAATCAAAATATATTTAGAGAAGCCATATAGAGCATAACTGAAATCATTTATTAATGGATTTGTTAACTTACCAAAATGGTCTGTTTAGATTGTACTGAAAAATCATGTCTTCATAAATTTTAACAGGATGTTGAAGACTTAAAAAAAAAACAAACTAGCAGAAACCACTTTAGTGACTTTAAACCATCATCCTCGATGAAGGTCAGAAGAATATAGAAGAAATAAAAACTGAGTCAGTCATTGAAGGTGAACATGTAGTTAATATCTCATGAGGCTGCTTGTTGAACTTGTGACCTCATCAGAGACACATTTGTAAATTATGAGTAAACCACCCTTCCAAGGAGACTGTCTATGCAAGTTTATCACCAAAATAAGAAATTATACTGAAGAGGTCAGTGCCCCAACTTTAAATTATGTATCCAGCCTCACAGATTATTTCAACATACAACAGAATGATTTTAGAAACATTAGTTTAAAAAATGTGAGTCAACTAGTATAGGGAAAGGGTAATGGGAGTTGCCAGAGACCCCTGCAGTGGTCCTGGCCTCCTGCAAGCCAGTACGACATCTGCAAGAGAAGAAAGTGGGAATTAAAAGAAACACAGAGACAGAGACTTGAGAGAAACTGAGTCTTGGGCTGATCTAAGCTCCTCTGGGCAGCAAAGACAACGGACTTCCAGGACATCCAGTGTTTATTCATTACACAGTGGGAAGGGGGAAGCTGGGTGGGCCTTGGGACACCTGCTGATAAGTATCAAGCAGGCAGGATTGTAGAATGAGGACATAAGCATATCTTTGTAGAAGAGAACAAATGGTTAATTCAGAGGGGAAGAATTTAGTTGGAATCAGTTGACCTTGGGTGAAAGTGAACTCAGCGGAGCCCTGCTACTTCACAGACTAGGACTTAAGTCTCGGTAGCAGCCATTAGCAAAGGAGCAATACTAGCCCAACTCTGCTATCTGACTTGCCCATTTGAGTCATGTGAGCTTGGGTCAGACACCTGAAGTAATACACAGCCAAATGATAGAGGGGCAGGAAGCTTGAGCCACTATAGCCTGCTAACACTGGGCAGAGTTGTCTGCTACAAACTAGTAAAAATTTTCCTTCTTGCTGGAAGAGGTCAACTCTTCAATGAAATGACTATAACACTACAACAATTTTGTCCCTGGTATATTTATAGTTTTAGTCTGGTTTCATATGGAACTTTACAAAGTTTCATAATTTTGAATGGCAATTAGTGCTAGGATTAAGGTGTTTGCATAATTTTCCTTCAAAGGTAATGTTAAATTATACAAAGTAACATTAATTTTCCCCAGGCAATCACTTTTACATTTCCAAAGTAACATTCTACCTGGAATACTGCTTATTTAAATATATTAATATAGTATTCTTTTCTTCATAATAAAGCATTTGTTATGAATTATGAAATAATTTTTCTACTTTTCATACATATTGATATTATGGCTTTAAAAAGTTAGCCATAAACTAATGAAATGAAACCAGCTAAAATTTTTGAATAAAATATTATTTAGCTATAAACTTTTTTTTGAAATTCTGAATGAAATGAACCAAAAATATGATTTTGCTATGTTATATTTCTTCATGACTAAAATCTACATGAAGAAATCAACAGAAGAAAATTATAATTAGAATATGATATGGGTTATATAAATTATAATAAATTAAAGTAATATATGTAAACATAGCTGTATTTTTCAATTTAAAAATATTTGCTTGAAGTCTCACTTCCATACAGCAGTATATCTACTGTTCCTTTTTAAGATCTCTTGCTTTTCACCACTTTCAAACCTTTTTTGTTTTTTTTGGCCTAATTCCTCTTTTCTAGTAAGATAACGTAATGTTTTAATTTTTTTTCCATCTCTCACTTCTTGGTTGACTGATGCCCTGAGAAAACAGTAATACTTTTTTTAAATGCCCTTTTAAATATAAACCAATGCCCTAGATCTTTATGATCACAAAACATATAGATCTCATAATCCCTACTTTCTGTTCAGTTTTGTCCTCGGACTTGCAGTCACTGTCTGGTTGGAGTAAAATATCGGTGCAGCTAGAATAAGGTAGAATCTGTCTAATGTTGATTTACCCACCTTTGCAAGAAAAAGTATAAGGACAAATACACCAGACCTACTTCAGTAAGACAGGACACTGTCTGAACTGAATCTTAGTAGTTTATGCCAGAGTCAGAATCAGGAGAATGCACTTAAGGGGTATTAGAAACCCAGGGTGGATTATTTTCACGTGAATTTTGCAAAGTAGAAAATGAGTTGGGATTAAAAGTTTATGACATAATAGTTTCATTTTAGTAGATAATGGTGAGATAAGATTTCTTTTTTCTTTTTGATTTTTGAGACAGGATCTTACAATGTAATTCAGGCTGGGCTTGAACTCATTATGCAGCCCAGGCTGGCCTCAAACTGACAGGGATACTCCTGCCTCAGTATCCTGAGTGCTGAGATTACAGGTGTGCTGATGCACACCAGGCTAAAACAAGCTACTTTAATTCTTTTCCAGTTCTTCTAAGAATGAGAAATTTTATAGCAAATTGCTCAAGTATTTTTACTTGGTCACACTATATTTATCACAGGAACAGAGAAATGTTATCAGCTCTAAAAGGAAGACAGAACGCAAAAAACAGCACTCTGTTTACTTCATACAGTGGAAGAATTAATGAGTGATGGAGTTTGAGTTTGAATAGGCCCTAAACATTTGAATTACAGGGCTGATGGTGGAGAGGTACAAAGCATATTTTAATTTTTATGTTGTTCTTACAACATATTGTAAAGGATATATTCCAAAAATTATAACAAGTTTCTCCCTCCTTCTCTCTGTCTCTACACATACACACACACACACACTCATCTCATAAGATATATATGACCTCATAATTACGAATTATCCCTGGTTCTACAATTAGTCTGTCAGTTATTGCTTTTTAGTAATAGTACCCTTTTTGTCTCTTCATGTATGTCTTATGAAAATATAATAAATTTGCTTAATTTTACACCACTTTTGAAAAGGAGTTGCTTATGTAGTGGCCTCTAAGGATAGATAGATAGATAGATAGATAGATAGATAGATAGATAGATAGATGGATGGATGGATGTGAGGGGCATCATAGGCAGATATGAAGTCTTTGGCATCGTAAATGTTTGTTTTCTAAGTAATCTACTATCATGAATAAGAAACAGAGCATTGACAAGAGGCTTGCAAGAGCAGAGCTCTCAAATAGTGAAGGAAGATGCAATTATTCATTCCTGATAAAAACAGAGGGCTTTCATCCAACCCACAATGGCCTGGTAAAGAGGAAGCAAAGGGAATTGATACCCCAACATCACTCTCCTTTCTACTTCCAATCTTGTTTCATTTGCTCAAACAAACCTAAAATCAGTGCCACAGTTACCTGATGTAGTCCATGTCTTCTATGCCACAGAGTGGAGAAAGGTCAAGTGAGAAGGCAGATGCTATGTAGGACAATTATTTTCTACAAAGCTGTATCTGTTTGTGATATTTGTATGTTCTCTTTGTAGCAGCCAAGAAGTGAAGATGACATAAACGCCCTGATAACTCAGAGAATAGGTGACATAATGCTAGGACTTTGGTGACAAGGTTGAGTTACAGAACCAAACCTGTAACCATTTAGCTTCAAATCATCCTAGTGGAGAATAATCAATGTCTATGTTATATAAGCATCATTCTGCTATTGATAGTTGAACTTTTTAATTTATGGTTTGTCTTGTGAGGTAACTACTGCTTTTGTTCCTATTATCCAGATAAGAAGGATAGGTCATAAAGGGTTTGGCAACCTCAGTCATAGAAGTTTTATTTTACTGAAATTGTCAGAAAGAAACCAGAATGCTTTTTCTTTCTTGTTAATGTGACATTAGTGACCATTTTCTTCATCTGTAAAAGAAAAAAACAGTAGGAAAACCACTGCCAGAGTTGTTATGTTACTTAAATTTCATAATATATTAAAACTATTTTGTAGTCACAAATAACTATCCTATCATACAAATCAAAGCATTTTTAAGTGGATATGTGATATTTTACACACATATCAATATTTTTCTGTCAATCAATCAGTACATTTTTTGGACAAAAGTTAACTTTCCCAGTTGTTACATTTTCTTGGTAGCCTTTTCATGTTTCTTTCCCAGTGCTCCTTGACTCTTAATTTAAGGTAGTCTCTTCAAGCTGAGAATCATGATTTTACAGTTTCATATCCCCACAGACTTTTCATAAACTGATACACATAATAGGTGTTCAATAAGCTGTGTTGAGTGAACATGACAACCTGGCAGTATTTTATTCTTTCACCTCCAGCATAGAGTTTTCTATTATATTCAATAAAATCTAAGAAAATACCTACCTCTAACATTAACCAAAAGTACACTATCAACAAAAAGTAATATGTCATTCTATAGCTTAGGTTAGGAGAAATACTTTCACTTGTTATTCCCGGTGAATACAACAAACTCACCAGAAATGTCATTTCTGAACTCACTTCAATTGGCTCAGATTTTTAGAAGAGCTGAAAGTTTGTAATAAAAAGAAACCTACCAGGGATCAATACAGTTTCATTTCCACTTGAAGCTTTCTTCTACTTTTTTTTCTCCCCACATATCTGTACAACCAACCATGGTCCACAGGACACAGAGCATATGCTTTCCTGAAAGAATTCTAAAAAATCATTTGGAAGCTCAGATTTCTTTCTTGTTCTTTCCATTCTCATTGCTTAGAATGTATTTTTTTTTTTTTACTACAGAATTCTTAGGGTCAGAGTGAATTAAATTCTATTGAATATATCAAATATTTGAACTACACTGGACCTAAAAAATGATAAAACACCAAGTGCTTGATGTGTCTGACCTTTAAAATGTTACAAACTTTTAACAGAAAAAAGAAAATTAAATAAAATAGTCAGATGGCTTAAATAGCTTTTAACTTTTGATATAATTCCTACAAAGGAAGATAACAACTACAGTCTAAAACCAATACATATACAATTTATTCATCACTTTGTTACTCCCTATTAGAAAACAGAACACATATCAGAATGAATTTATATATGTCTATATATCAGGATTAATATACATCAATGTTTATTTGATTTTGTGTAACTTAAAAACAGTGACTAAGCTATGTGAATAAGATGTTTAAAAATATGGTGTTTTCGGTGCACTTATTAGTCAGGAAATATGTTAAGATCATAAATATTATTTTTCTTATTCTTATCAAAATTCTCTAGTATGGGTAAAATGCTACCAAATTGGCAGAATAGAATACCAGGATTCTTAACAAAAATTATTTAACTCCATTGCTAGGGCATTTGGAGAACTTCCCCAAACTCACAGGCTTGTTTCATAGTGAAACAATAATCAATGTCTCTTCTATCAGTTAATCATTGTGTAGCTTTAAATAAATCCTCATTGCCTTGTACTACTGTATTTGTTTTAACAAAATAAGTTATTGTGTCACTCTTTTTTGCTGTATCATTGATTCATTCATTCATTGATTCAGTGTTTCCTGAGTATACAATGTGTCCCAGGCTTAACTTTAGTCTTAAGTTTAGAAGCATAAAATGTAAATCCTGCCTGAAGTGGCTTTGATGTACTAGAAGACACACAATTTAAAAGCCTAATTACAATCCAGAACAATACATGTGACAATAGTGGCATGCACTTGTCTTTAATTAGGAAGGTGCATTAAATTCAGGCCCAGTATTTTATCTGGAAAAACTTCCAAAGATAGAAGGTAGAAGCATTTCATCTGGTTATTTGTGGTGCATTATTTTCAGGCTAGTAAACTCACTACTTGTAGTACTCATTAAAATTTCTTTTACTGTTTTAATTCACTGGGTCAATTAAAATAGGCACTTTTTTAAAAAGTCCATTATTGTAATTTAGTGGTAGAGCACTTATCTAAGCCAGAAGCTGTGGGTTCAATCCCTGGTACCATACAAAAATTCTACTATTTGGTGTTGAAACATAGACTAAGCCTTACTACTCTTTCTTGTTCCCTGACTTTAGAGATGGAGGGTTCAGTGGGGAAGAGGAAACTAGAGAGGCACATTCTCTAGCAAAGAATTAATTAATCAAATAAATGAATCATTGTTAATGGGCCAGAAAGTGAGCTATCGATGAATACTCTCATAGATGCACTGAAGTTGACTCTAACTGATTCCATCACACAATGTCCTAGGCTTTATCATCACTGGCCAGTTTCTTATAATTAGAGAGAGAACAACTGGAGGTTTGTCAAGTCCTTACACTTCTGAGATTGAGAACAGTTCTAAATAGTTATCTATACACTTCTTTTTTCGCAAGCCGATACAGAAACTTAATGTGGAATCATTTAAGTCCTCAGCTTCAATTGGTATTGCCAGTGGTTTAACATCATTTCTAGGATTGCAAGCATCCTATTCTGTATCCTAAAAAAAAAAAGAAAAGAAAGAAAGAAAGCAGAGTATTCCAAGAAAAAGGAATAAGAATGAAAAAACCCCCAAAATGCAAAGCAAACAAATTAAAAAACCTTATTTCTTGCTCAGTTGCTTCCCTTTAAATGGACTTTCTGGAATTCTGACTAAATGCTTTTCTATTTCCCTCTTATAAGGCCACTTCTAACTGCAAGGAAAATAATAGTGCAGTTATTGTAATCTTCCTCATGTAGTTTGGATCCAAGGCACTACATGGGGGCAAGAGGACAACATGATTTGCTAATCATACACAAATGATGACTAGAAGAAGCAAAGGACAAAAATGATCCTTTTGTCTTAGAGCTGAAAAATGGATGGCTACAGATTACTGTTGACAAAAAAGAAACAAGGTTTTGGGCAGAAAGAAAATCAAAGATTTTTTGGCTTGATATTAACTTCGCAGTTCTTCAGTGTTATTTCAAAGCTATTTTAAATTGATGGAAATTCAAGAAACAGGTTAGGATTACGGTAATGACTCATGAATCATTCATCTAATGATGGCCATGGTACTGAAAACCATGAGTCCAGTCAAGGTCGTCTGAGAAGTCAAGGTCGTCTGAGAAGTCAAGGTCATCTGAGATCGTTTACTTAGGTAAACAATCCCACGTGGTGTTTTGTAGGGTTTTTTTGTGACTGTCTTCTCAGTGATGTTTGGTAACAAATTGCCCCAAGCAGATGTTAGATTTGTTTATTCATCAAGTTAACAGAGATAATAACTCCAGTACAAATCTTGGGCAGATTTGCTAGCAGTTCTTCAAAAGGTTGCTTCAGGAATTCCCTAAACACATAATGGATTTGTACCACAGTGTCCAAATGCATCATCTCTTTAGGTCTTGGGGTAAAAGAGAAAATGAGAAAAATCTGAAGCTCATGATGCCTGTTGTACCATGAACAATAAAGTCCTTGGTCTCTGACTAAAGAGTCTTGTATCTTTGGATGGCTTCTGTGGCCGGTTAGCTTGTTAGCTGGCAAATAAGGTAAAATTTTAGAATCTTCATGTTCTTGACAATGTAGATAAGGAGAACAAAGGAAAAAAAAGTGCAGTATCTTTGATTAGCCAGCATGCCCAGACGAGAGATGGAGGATCCAGAGAAAGAAAAGAAAGAGGAACAGTCATTCAGATACTATCAAATCAGAAGGTTTTATTTTACTTTTAATTAGATATTCCTACATTTAAAATACACCTTTCAACTAGGGAGTCTTTTTGTTCTTTCAATGTCAATTATTTGGGTAGATAATTGACAACTACATCCAGCAAGATGTAAAAGATAGTTTAAACATTTAACTAGATATAAATCAAGCAGTAGGGATTTATCCTTAAGAGATTAAAAATCCATTAACACTGGGCACATCCTATTTATGCATCTCTAAAAAAAATTAATCTTGTTAATAAAAAGATACTGATTATATCACACAAGTAACATAATTATTGATGGATGTCTACCAAAGGGATCTTTTACACTTTTGAAATAATTATAAATTAACATGGAGTTATAAGAAATAGTATAGAGCATCCCATATATTTTACATTCACTTTCCTCTGGTGGTAACAACTGGCATAAATGTAGTACAATCATAAGCAAGAAACTGACATTGATAATGCCCAGTAATCCTATTCAGGTATCAACAATATTACATTAACTTATGCATATGAGTTAAATTTTACATGAATAGTGCCATGAATAGTACCAGTTTTCAGCCACAGCCACCTCCCTTCTATCCCAAATTAGAAATTGGCCAGTTGAAACAGAGAGAGGGAAAGAGAGAGAGACAGACAGGTTAAGATTGGACAGAAGAAGATATGCGACATTTATGTGACATGAGAAAATGTGTCAAACTTTAAAAATGAATTAATTTGATTTTTCTGATTTAATTTGCAGGAGAATGATTTATATAATGGAAAGATAAAGGTGGATACAGTGATAGACAAAATAAGTAATACAATAAGCATTGTCTCATTTTCATTCTTTTGTTTATCACCTATAAGTCACAGAAATTTACTTTTAAAAAGGTATCAATATCTTCTGTCTTTCTGCAATTCAATTGTGATGGAATGTGTAGGTGATCAATAAAGATAGCATCTTTTTCTTTCTCACATCCTCCATTGTAAATAATGTTATGGCAGTGTGATGGGTAACATTGGCTGGCTCAAGGGAGGACACCTAGGACAGTAGTAAAGGTCACTTCTGGGTGTGTCTGGCTGTGTGGCCTTGGAAACTGTATCTGGTCCCTGATCTCCTCTCTGGCTCTTCCTCAGTGCTGCCAGCTGCCGTGAGCTAGCGGCTTTCCTCTGCCATGCCCTTCTGTCCCACTTTTTCTGCCTTCAAGCCAGTTGAATATGGTCTGAAAGCTGAGGATCTGTGAGCCAAAATCAACTCTTCTCCTTAAAGTTGAGTATGTCAAACATTTTGTCCCACTAACAAAATCCTAATACAAAGTCCTTTGTCAATTTAATATTATGCTTCAAATGCACTTATTAAGTTAGAAAGTAGTGAATTCCATAATTGAGATTAAGAGTCATGAGAGTTCAAAGGGAGAGAAAAGGAGAGGGAGATAATTTCCTGGGAAAACATGGTGGAAGCTTTATGGCATACAAATCACAATCCATAATTCCAGTGATCCTTTTTACTTGTGAAAAAAAAAATTCCACTGGTGTATTGCATGAAAATAAATTTTGCCTGTGCTGCTTTTCTTATTTTAGCTACCTTACTTCATAATTCTTAGTATTTACATCTTTTGCCAGTAATTTCAAATTTTCCATAATCATCCCCTCATCCTACAATTCTGGCCCCAGTTAGAACTCAATTTCGTGGTCTGCCAGTCCTCAATCAGTGAGGAGAAAAGATGAGAAAGTCTCCCCACCTTATAGTTCTCTGCCCTTTCAGTGTCCTCTGATGTATCACACCAAGTTGCACAGATGAGTGATAAAATGCCATAAAGAATATACAGCAGACAAATAAAAGTTTGATCTTTCACTGCTGTGGACTGAACCTAAGTCCCAAATAAGGGACCTTTGTAAGCTTCCAATGTATTCATTTCTGCCACCTCTGCCTAGGTTCCATTTCCTTACTTTTATGCCCTCTTCCCCTGAAAGCAATCATTCTGCAAATCTCTTCACCCCAATCCCCACCCAAATACCTGGAAACAGACTGACCAGTGCAAGTCACGGCCCTCGAGTGTCTCTTCACTTCACCAGAGCTGCTTTATGCAAAGGAAGCCCTGAACCTCACCAGGGATGTCACTAGGTCCCCAGAATAAAGATGGGCCAAGGACTCCACGATCTCTCCTCCGAGGGCAACATATATCATCGGATCAGGATCTCTCTACCTCTTTCTAAAAATTTCTCATCTATGTAAGTGGAGATATACTAGTTCCCCTAAAAACAGTTTCTGTTCAATTACACCATGCTCATTTTTCATACAAATGTTAAATATCATGGACAATAGAATTTAGAATATAAATATTAATTTTCACGGAGTATTCAGTAAATCGTGTTATTAATAAAAATAGGTTTTATCAACTATCAAAGCAACTGGCCTTTCCTTCTGAAATGATTCAGTCCTTTTAATATAGAGATTAAATTCTAAATCTCTATTTTATAGGCAGACATGCTTCCCTGGTGGAAGCTGGCGATAGGGAAGTGAGACCATTTCTGTTTACAGTGCTGGACATACTGATGTGAAAGGGGAATACTGATCAATGGCAAAGAACAACATTCCCCAGATGATAGAAATAATCAGAGCCCACATCTCCACTGAGGGAAATTGTCCTGGAGCTCAGAGAAACAGTGAAAAGTGAATAATTCTGCTTGGACTGAAAATGCTGCTATAGAACATGGTGAAATCAAAGCCTCAGAAACAGAAATACTTTTATAAACAAAAAATACTTTTATAAAAAGGGCAAGAGTAAACACAAAAGAAAAAGAATACTCATAAAGGGCTAAAAAGGTGAAGTAAATACTGGATACAGTTAAACTATAAAATAACCCAAGTAAGAGAAACCTGGAATACATATTGTTTATAATCTTTTACTATATCAAATGACAAAGAGACATGACCTGAAATATATTTTTTTAATTTTCAGAAACAATTTAGTTTTGAGAGAATGTGATAAAAACATTATCATTTTATAAAATGATTTTATAAAAATCATTTTAGAAAAACTATGCTTTGATTCCTCTAATTTACCTGATATTAACACTATGTTAAGTTGTAGTACTTGATACAGAAGGAAACTTCAGTGATCTAGTATTAGGATAAAATCTTGTGTTTCATACATTCATAAAGATGATAGTATTTTCTAAAATACCTAATTTTGTTGTGTAATCTTGAGTAAAATTGTAATGAAATTGCTAAAATGTGTTATGCATAATCATTTGACTCTAAAGCAAGGAGTTATTTTTATTTCATTTTGTATTTTAGAAAAGCTGGATAAATTATCCAAGTTAGTTGCAAAGTTGAAGGATATTTCAAATTGTTCAAATTATTCCTGTCTCCAGTGTCAAATTTTAGTCACTGAAGAAATGTTAGTCTTAAGATTACCAATTTTGTTTATAATATCAATTTAGTGGTTCCTCAAAGCCAGAAGTCAATGCCATTGAAACCATTCATAAAGCTATTTTAAAGAATTAGAAATAGGAATAGATTTGCTTTCTTTGGAGTGTATTTGATTTGGCTCAAGAAGATATTTTAACTAAATATAAAGGAATTTTCATTATGCAGTCTCATGCTGCTAAATGTAGAACCTTTTGTTCTTCTTGTTCCACAGTTACCTTGCATTTAAATCTAGTGCTCAGTAAAACAATCAGTTCTTTCCACAGGACAAATCAAGAATGTAAGAACTAGATCTTTCTTTTATCCCCATCTTTTTTTCAGTTTCATTACTGAATACATCAAAGGCTTTTTTTTTTTTTTTTCCTTTTTCCTTTCCTCTTTGTTCTTCTTGCAACTGAGGTAGCACTCTTTTCCTTTCATGGGAGCTCCACGAAGCACTGAGAAGTAGGCACATATTTTCGTAATCAAGCTCCATCTCACATGTTATGATACTACAGTTCACCCATTCAACCTCATATTTTTTAAATCAAGTTTATTGTTACATTGTCGATATACATAATGATCACATTCATCACAGGGAATTTGTACCTGTACATGATATATCTTGATTCCTCTTTTTATCCCATTCCCTTACCCTCCTTTCAACTCCTCTTCCCCTCATTTACAAAAGCTTTGCTTCCAAATTTTCCTTTCTTTTCCCTTTTCTTTCTTTCCCTCTCCCCCTGCCCTAGTTCTCCTTCCCATTTGAGCATTTTCTTCCTATTTCATAATATCTAGTATATATTTTGGTCATTATTAACGCTTTTGGTTTCCCACACCAGAGAAACAATGTGATATTTACACATGTGTGTTCAATTTATTTCACTTAAGAGTATGGTCTCAAAGTGCAACCATTTAGCTACAAATGCCTCAAGTTTGTCCTTCTTTATGGCTGAGAAGTACTCCATTGTATAAAAAAAATCAAGTCTTCTTTATTCATTCAACAGTTGATAGGCATTTTAGCTGTTTCCAAGATTTAGCTATTACAAATTTTGTCGCAACAGACATATAGACATGGATATTCGTGTATCACTGAGACATGATGGTTTTAATTCTTTTAGGAAGATACAAAGAAAGGAATAGCTGGGTCAAATGGAACCTCTAATTCTAGTTTTTGAGTAATCTCCATGATGATTTCCACAGTATGAGCCCTCATCTTTAACTATTAACATTGAAACTAGAATTCAGGCAAGCATCTAATTAGTACAAATGCATCAAAATAAAAAATATGTTATCAGCATTTTAATAACATACAAAAGTCTTAGACCATAGAAAAAGATCTCATTTATGCTATATAGGCCTTTGAAAGTTGGGGAGAGCTCTTTGGGAAGAGGATTGTGGAGTAAAATCACTGATATCATTTTCTGTAAAATCACCAGCCTACAGAGTCAATTATATCTCCCAAAAGTAGATTAAGCACTGATGGTTTTAAAGTGTTGATATAGATCATTGCTGTTAACAGAAGTTTTGATGACACAAAGAACACTAAGTCATCTATGATAATTATACTTTTAAAGCCTTAATCCACCTCTGTGTAAGTCATCTCAGTAACTAGTAAAACACTAGGAAATGCAAGTCAGGGGACAGCTGCCTCATGCAAACACTGACAAAAGAAACATAACTTTAATTTTATAAACTAAGAAAATAATGATAGAGTTTCACCAGGCTAATGATGCACTCTTGAATTTTTTGTCTCATCCTTTCTAGTTTTCGTGTTCTTGTTCCTGGGAGAAAGGTATCTGCCTCTAAGACTTAGTCTGTACATCTGAGACAGCTAGTTCTTAGGAGTGGCCCTAATATTAAAAAGTGGACTGGCTGCTTTCCCTGGAGCCTGAATGACCCAAGATGACACAACAAATTTTTTAGGAAGGAGACATATGTTTGGAAGAATGAGCGGGAGTAAAAGTATGAAGATCTGTAGTCATATGAAAATTCCACCCAGAGAATATTTATAATAGAAGCGGTAATATATAACCAATGTATAAGAATATTTTTTACAATAAATACTTAACAAACATGCCTCCACAGAGGATTGCCATTTTCCAATACACCTTGCTTGATAAAGACCTGAGACTATAGATACAGGCACTTACGACATATAAATGTCTACAACCATTCTCAAAGGAAAAAGTTCTGTAAGCATGTCAGGATTATGCTTGCTCTTTGCATTATTGGTGTGCTTGGCATCAAATCATCTGAAAGTCTTACAGATATAAAATAAGCCTTTCTACCCTCCTACTCTTTTTCCAGCCTCACACAACTCACTAAAAGTCAAACTGTTCTTGTAGTTGCTCAGGTAAAAAGTCTTCCAGACATCTTTAAACAAATCTCATTTACTTTCACCACATATCCTGAATCTAGCCTTTTGTTTTTTATTTCTACTTCCAGGAGCCTGGTCTAAAGCACAATCATGTCTTTCTGAAATATACCTACAGTCTTCCACCTGCTCTTTGTGCACCTACCCTTTCCTCTCTGTCATCTCTGTTTTCCACAAGCAACCAAAAGAACAATTGCTTCATCTCCCAAGACAGATAATGTCCCTAATCCACACCAAACTCTAAAGATTTATCCTCCTGACTCAGAGTAACATCCAAATCCACACTCTGACTTTACAAGGTCCAGTACTTCTCCTTTGGTCACTATACCTTTGGTCACTATACCTTCATCCACTCTCTCTTTGCCAATTCTGATCTACCCACATTTGCCTCTTTGCTAGTTTTCAAATGTGTCCAGCACACTCACCTCAGGACCTTTGTACTTACATGGCAATCTTTTTTTTTATTATTTTTATTTTGGTACCGGGGATTGAACTCGGGTCCTTGTGCTTGCAAGGCAGACTGTGGAACCACTGAGCTATATCCCCAGCCCCTTTACAATCTCGGCAATCTTGCTTTGGTTTACACTGTAGTTCAGGCTGGTTTTGAACTAATTATGTACCCAACCCATGGTGACCTCAAACTTAGACAGTCCTCCTGCCTGAGCCTGTGGAGTGCTGGGATTACAGAAGTGAGCCAGCATCCCTGGCTTGTTTTCACTTTATGTGGGTCTCCATTCAAATGTCACTTCCTGAGAAGTCTTTCATAATAATTGCATGTAAAAGAGCAGTCCCATTTGCTTTTAATTCCTTATATCGCTTTATTATTTTTATAGCATTTATTACTTCTTTGGATGCTATGTGTCTATTTGTTTATTTATCTCTTTCCACTGAAACTCAGTCCAATAACAGCAGGGTTTTTATCTATTTTTTTTCATTGCTGTATATCCAGTATCTAACACAGGGTTTGGTATACAGTTGGTAGTTCATAACTGTTTATTGACTATGTGAAATTATTGCTTCAATTCTGTTAAAACTCTATAAGATGGGTAGCACACACCCTTGTGCTAGAAGGAAATTGCTCACAGAAATATTAAATGGCTTTCTACCACTGATAGCTAATAAGAACTGTAATTCAGATTTATACCCAGGTTCAGAGCATACATTTTTAATGACCATTTTACACTGACTTGATAGGATGAGATCACAAGAAGAGGAGGTTTAAGTAAGCAGAACTTGCATATTAGGAGCAATAAAAAACAAGGTTTGAGAAGTTAAATTTCCATACTGGCATAAAACATAAAACCCTCTACATTTATATCTCTCATTTATAAGTGCTTGGCTCAAGGGTTAGAGGAAGTTTATTCCAGCCCATAATCTAAATTGAAAATGAAATTGAAGATACTTACTGTTGAGATGTTAAATGTTAAATATTTTATTGTTTTATAACAATAATATAAAGTAATGTCATATATTTTCCATTAAAAATTTCTCATAGTTCACGGTTTTTTTCAAAAGTTTACAATTTCCTAGAGTGAAAAAAATGTAGTAATAATAGTTTAAGTTTTTGCTTAAAAATGTTGGAAATGTAGTTTATGAACTGCTATTTGCTGATTGTTGTAATTTAGAAGTGCATACATAAGAAAAAGTGTTCATTTCAGAGTCAGCAGCATACAATTTATGATGTCAGTTAGCCTAAGTCTGGGCTTATAATCTCAACATAAGAGTGACACAGTAGAGGGGACACTAAGTCATCTCTAAATGTTTAATACTGAATGATACACCCAAATTGTCCACTTTTAGCTGAACATCTGAAAATGCTGAATGCATGCAGGCAGGTGATTATCAATGACAAATTATTTTTTATAAATTATAAATTAAACAAAACAACAAATGACTAGAAAACATAGAACCCCATCTCCATCAAACTAATAATTATTTGTAAAGTTTTCTTGCTAGTCTTTTTTAATTTATAAAATAAGATA
>NW_004624731.1:24719070-24755870 GCF_000247695.1 Heterocephalus glaber | reverse complement strand
GTCTTTGCAAATAGGGAAGGGTGGGCAAGGGAAGGGGGAAAAAAATAAGAACCAAGATACTCATGCAAAGGTACAATATCCCAATGATGAATGTAACTGTATTTTATACTGAAAATGTACCAATAAACTTACTGGGAAAAAAATCATTCTTGAAATTTCTATGAAAACACAAAACATTCCAAATACCCACATCAGTCCTGATCAGAAAAACAAAATCTGAGGCATCACACTACCTTACTTCAAAATATAGTAAAAAGCTATAGTGACCAAAATAGCTTGGCACTGGCAAAAATATGGTACAGGTCAATGGAACACAATAAATTACTTAGAAACAGGTTGTAATTCCAGCCCTTATAGCCAGATTTTTAACAAAGGCACCAATTACACACATTTTGGTAAGAGCACTCTCTTCAATAAGTGGTGCTAGGAAAATTGGATGTCCACATGTAGAAAAACTTATATTAGCTCCTTCTCACCATATATGGAAGAGCAATTCATTATGAATTAAAGACTCAAATATAAAAACCAAAGCTCTAAAACTACAAGTAGAAAGAAATACTTTATAAGGTGTAATCAACAAATAGGATGAATATTTAAATTTTTAAAAAATTACAGTAAAATATATATTTCCATTAATCTCCCCCAAAGAATTTGCCCTCACTTTAACACATTTTCCCCATCATACTTGCCACATTCTTAAGCAGTTCTAAAAGTTCTTTTTCATGAACGTCTGTAGTTATACTGTTGTGGCTGCCTCAGTATCCTGAATCAATTCACACATTTCTGTTTCATGATCATTTCGACTTTGGGGAAAAGCCAGAAGTCACATGGGGCCAGATGTAATGATTACAGTGGATGAAAACACCAAACAAGAGGGAGTATTTTGAAAGGGATTGATGTCAATGTGTCTCTTAATGTAATCATTTTTTAGTTCGCACATTCACTGTATATTTTGATCACCCCCATATATGGTTCTGGCAAAATTTTTTGGAAACATACATAAAAGCATAGCAACAAAAGGAACATAGACAATTTGGATTACATCAAACTAAAAGGCACAAGAAAAAAATAATAATCTAAGTGAAGAAATAACTTATACAATAGGAGAAAATATCTGCAACATATTCATTTGGCAAGGTATTAATGTTCAGGATATACACAGAAGTTTAAAAAAACAAAAACCTCAGTACCAAAGACCAAATAAACCAATTTAAAAGTGACAAGTAATTTAAACATCTGAATAGAAATTTCAAAAGAAGACATAAAATTGCCCAATTAGAATATGAAAAATACTTAACATCACTGATCATCAGGAGAATGCAAATCAAAATAAAAGAGTTATCATCTCACCCTAGTTACAATGCCCTTAATCAGAATGATGAAAAATGACAAATGCTGGTAGGGATGTGGACAAAGAGCAACTCCTGTACACTGTAGGTGGGAATGCAAATTAGTTAAATCATTATTGAAAACCATAGGGATGTTCCTCAAAAATTTTTAAACAGAACTAACAAATGATCCAGCCATTTCACTACTGGATATTATTCAAAAAGAATGAAATGAGTATATCAAAGAAATATCTGCACTCCCCTATCTGTTGCAATGTTATTCACAATAGTTAAGATATGGAATCAAATGAAGTATCCATTGATAAATTAAGGGATACAGAAAATGAGGTACATATATATAAAGAAGGACAATTTAGCCATTTTAAAAATGATAAAATCCATTTATTTACAGCAACATGGATAGAACTGGAGATCATAATGTTACGTGAAATAAGCCAAGAATGTAAAGTAGAGTACTGTGTGATATCACTCCTATGTGTAATCTAAAACAGTTGAGCTCATAGAAATTGAGAGCAGAGTAATAGGTACCAGAGGCCAGGGATGTGGGGGTTATGGTGGGGTGGGTACAGATTGGTTAAGGGAAACAAAATAACATTGAGATAGGAATAAGTTCCAGTGTTCTACTACACAAAAGGATGACTATGGTTAAAAATATTTTGTATAATTCAAAGTAGGTAGAAGAGAGGTTTTTGAGTATTCTTATCAAAAGAAACATAAGTGTTTGAGATGGCAAATAATCTAAACCTCGGGTGTTGATCCATATACAGTAATTCCTTGGTTCACAAACTCTTCTGTTTGCAAACAACACAATTCACAAACAAGTGTTCCACAGAATTTTGCTTCTTTTCACAAATTCTGCATCAGCTGATAAACATGACCATGGCCATCTTCTCCACAAAAACACAAACACAGCCATCTTCCCCAAAATTATAAAACAAATTAAATTTGTAAATCAAGGTACCACTTTACAACGTACACACATACTGAAATATCATACTGTACCCAAAATGATAGACAATTATCCATTGATGAAAAATTAACCTCCTTTAAAAATCAAATTTGCCTCAATGAAATCTCTAGTTTGGATGTGAAATTCTGAAATTATTATGAATATTTTTCAGGAAAGAGCTAATATGAATATTTCTGGATATTTAGGTGAAACAAAAGATTATTAAATTTTATGTTAACTGAACAATTTTTTTAAAAAATCAAGTGTTTAAAACTATAATGGCATAGTAGAGGGAATTAAAAAAAATAAAATATATGTTTTTCAGCTACCATTAAAATAATAAAAATGAAATATTACTCCACTGACAGTAATGCTTTATAATATATTAAAATTTTGATTTGCATAATGTTATTATAACACAGTATCAGTTTCTAAATAATGTCAAGAAACTTAAAGTAATTATATAAACATTCACCCAGATGTAAATAATGTTATCATATGAATTTTACATACTTAAGAATAAAAACCTTGTTAAATAGAAGAGAAATAATATTTACTGATGTTAGATAACTAGAAGGAAAATAAATACAGGACTGTAATACTTCAGTTCACAAATGACTCTGCTTGGGAAAATTTGGTTCCTGAACACATCAGAAGCCTTTGGAAAAATTTTGCTTCCACTTGAAAACTCTGTATTGAGCGACAAACATGACTGCAGCCATTTTCCCTGCAGAAACACAGATGTGGACATTTTCCCCAACATTAAACCTAATCACTGAATTTGATTCAGTTCTCGTCTAGTTTGGTTTGCACCCAGAATCATGGAAAGAATTAAGTCTGTGAGCTGAGGTACCACTGTACTGATATATCATAGAGAAGAAAATAAACATACTATATATTAAGGAAGGGAAAATATTTGCTATTAAATTATACTAGTTAGTAAATATTGATCAATGATGTCAGGGAAGCAACAAGATATTTAAATATAATAGACTTGGAGAATCAGGGATCATGGTCCTGAGTCCTGGCTTGAAGATGTCCAATTCTTACATTGTCTGAGAATTCCCCTCCCCAGTGGGTCAGAAATCATTAGGGCCAGCAAGAATCCATCTTTCTTGAGCTTTCCACCGACTCTAGGTCACACTATAGACCTTAAGACACTGGAATAAATGCCCAAATAGCTTGAGTTCACTTCTGGGCCTGTGGAACTCCACTCTCTACTCTGTCTTCCTGAGGGTCAATGCCTCTGTCTCTGCACTCCTAGCTGGGGTTTAATTTGGCCTTTGTTGTAATACACAAGTGCTGTCAGATACAGTTGTAACTTCTCAAAAAGAGGAAGGTGTAAAGTGAGGAAGGACAGAAGACACACTTCATGATATATGGCTCTTATCTAACAGGGAACAAAATAAGAAACATTGCCTTTGCCTTAGTGCCATCCATTAAGAAAATCTGATGAACATTTCATTATAAATCACCTTAATATATCACCTGTTACCCTTTGCTGAGAGCATACTTCTATTTTAGCATGAACTTCAAGTTCTAACCCAGGGTTCTTTTTAAAATGAAAGAATCTCTAAGGTTAGGGAGTTTTACATAGCTGTCATATCACCTTAGTTACATTGTTCCACTGTAGGCAGCTGCAAGCTAGAGGACCAGTATCTGCAAGACCTCGCTGCTTTTATCAAAGAAAGTCAAATCTGTGGAGTCTCTTTCTGTATGCTAAATTATCTACCACACTCACAATTCTAAGTGTTATAGTCTTTATGAATTACTGGATTTCTGTATCAGGATTATTTTTTGACAATAAAATAAAATCTGTGTTCATTATGCGTGACCCTCAAAAGTCCTCATGTTTTCTTTAGTTCATCAAAGAAATTTATTAACAGATATTCCCCACTGTTGTAAGTTCTACTGCCTGATAATTGAACACAGTGGGAGTTACTTACAATGACTATCAATTCAAGAACAATTAATGTGCAGCACAGCTTATAGAGAAACAACATGAACTGAAGAAAGTACTTTTTCAGATCAATACTGCTTTTAAGGTTTTCTAAATTTTAGAGGAGAAAAAGAACACCTGATGAACAGAAACTGTTCAACTCAAATAGATTTCCATTCACAAAATATTTCCATTCAAACTATGAATATTCCATGAAGTTGACATACAAGGAAATTCTGGTTTAATTTTAGAAAGGTTATGTTCCTGATTATGTGTATAAGCTTTAGATGTTATTTATGTTACAAGTCAAAAACACATAATTTTGCAAAATAAGTTCCTATCTTTTTCTCCTATTCAGTAGAGTTCAAAATTAAAGGAGGATTCAATGGCAAAAATTTCACATTGTTTCAATTGAATTTCTATTAATCATTAATCTAAAAATAAAAAGACAAGATGAGTATAATTTATAGATTTGACTCAATCAAGTTGAAACATATTTTTAAAATTTCAATGTAATAGTCTGTCCTGGAAAGGACTACCTTTATATATTAAATTATAAAATTATTTAGGCACTCATATTAGCAATGCCAAAATAAAATAAATATCCTATCATAGAATTATCTTCATGTACATTAAATTCTGTTTAATAAAGATTTAAGGCTAGAGTTTCTCTAAATGCTGTTTATATTACTGTACTAATCTATATTAAAGAAGATAATAACAGATAATACTAGATAATCAAACATCACAGGAGATTTCTCTAGGAACCGAGATTGCTAAACTTTTGAGTGTCAGAGTAGTTATGGTGTGCTATGCCATCAATTAACATATATTTTTCTTCCAGTGGGTAATACATGTATTCTGTCAAGTAGTATTTTTGATGCTTACCTAAAAAACCACCCACTCTGGGACCGGGGATTGAGCTCAGTGGTTCCGCCACCTGCCTCTCATGTGCAAGGTCCTGAGTTCAATCCCTGGTACCAAAAAAACACACAAAAAAACACCCACTCTAGTAATGAAAAGTATAAGAATATTACTGTGTCATTCACAACAGTTTATGTCCTGTGCTTAAGGAAAGGAGTTGGTCATACTATTTACTTGCTGTTCTATATAGTTTCCATTGTACCATGGCTATATGAGATGTTGAAATTTAAATTGAATGTTTGAAATATTACAGAAGACAGTTTTTTATTTTTGTTTTTGGTACCAAGAATTGAACTCAGGGCCCTGAGCTTGCTTGGCAAGTACTGTGCCATTGAGCTACATTCCAAGACAAGAGTTTTCTGTCTAATCTACACATCTTTGGATGTTCTGAAGATATTTTGTTCTTTAATTCTAAAATGAACTGTTGTAAGAGTTGGAAACTGCACCTGGGTATATAGCTGTACATTTAAGTAATAGAGCAGGTAGAGCTGAGAAAGCACAAGGGAAAACTCTTTAGTGATGACAACTTTCAGTAAATTATTAGTATTTTAAAATGAAATCCAATATAATAAAATAAATTATCTTCACTAGATTTCCTGGAGACTGAAAAAAATCTTAAATTCAGAAAGATATTATTTGATAATATTGGAGGATTTTTGTATTACATAATCTAAAACCCAAGTGGGTCAAACTACTCTTTGACTGATATGAATAAATTTTAGAATATTGTGGAAGTCCAAATGGTGGGGAAAATTTTTAACATTTTACATTCTTCACATTATGAAATTGAGTATATCCACATTTATAGAGGAACTCTCTTTCAAAGCACTGATTCTGAATTAGGTCAACTATCTGAAGAATGCTTCTATAGATTGTATTAAAATTACCTAAGAGAATGGTCACAGAAGTCTCATTTGAGTTATGCAAAGATAATAAAAGCTTTCATAACCACTGTGTTATTTAATATTTACAGAGAATATTAGTGCTTTTATTGTACTGTCATGCTGGCTACAATAAGTGTGAAAATTACAAATTAAGATAATAGGGCCAGAGATTTAGCTCAGTGGTGCCATGTTTGCCTGACAAGCGCAAGATTCTGAGTTCAATTCTTGATACCAGGAAAAAAAAATAACAGATCATTATTTGTTACCTTTTAAATTTGTTGAAAACTATAGTTACAGAGTGTGGATAGCAGGATGCTTGAATGACATGTTTGACCCACTTCCTGTTTTCCACCCAACACCGTTGTGTAGTTTTTTGTCTTTGAATGTGGGCAGAACTAGTGACTTGGTTTTAATTAACAGAATATAGAAAAGTAGAAGTTATATTAAAGAGATAATTAAGGTCTCCCTCTAATCAATATAACATGGGAAAAGCAAGGTGTAGTGAAGATGTAATTGAGGTCATCAGTTGATTTATGTTAATTAAAAAGTAGATTATCCTAGGTGGGATTAGCTTAATCAGATGATCTATTAAGAATATTAGTGATATTCATGATGGCCTTCAAAGAAGCAAGCTTCCAAGAGTTCCATAGCCACAAGGAAGTGAATTCTCCCAAAAAATAAAAAGTGAGCGGTGGCAAACTATGACACATGTATTATTTTTCAAGACAAAATATGCTAATTTATGGATTGTTTTTTCTAAACTAAAACCTCAGTGTCCAGGTTGCAGTGTTGGCACTTTGGTGTAAATAAGTGGGTTTGGATTGCATATTGGACGCTTGACTCTAAGAGGTTCACCATCACTGCTCTAGATAAAAAGGACCTTTCCTCTAAATGAGACTCCATCTCTAATCCATGCCTTTATTACACCTTTGTGAAACACTGGGTACATGAAACAACTAAACTGGGCCCAGACTCCCAACTTGTGGAGCTGTTGCAATAAATTTACATTGATTTAAATCACTAAATTTACTGTCAGTATTAAAAGTCATAGAAAATAAAAGGGGGTGAAATTTATATACTGATAATAACCATATTACAAAGAATATTTATGAGGAATAGCGAATCACTTTAATTTCTTCATATCACATCTGATGTCTTTTGAACTTACATGATTATTTTATGAATTATCAATTAGAATATGTGATTTTTAAAGCTGTTACATTATTTTATTCATTCTTGTATCCCCAAATCCAAATAGTATTTGATACAGTGTAAATGCTCAATAAATATTTAAATTACTAATATTAAAATAAACACATTAAAATATATTAAGAATGTTTGCACTGAGACAAAAACCTCATAGGTATTAGTCACTTTCCTGTCACTGAGACAAAGTATTCAACACTTGTAACTTAGAGAAAGAGAGGTTTATTTTGCCTTATGGTTTTCGGAGTAATTAGTGCATAGCTGGATGACTCTAGTGCAAAAAAGGAATGGCAGAAGGGCATGGCGGAGGAAAACTGGTCATGTAATGGTAGCCAGGAAACCAGGAGAAAAGAGAAGAGCTGAGGACAAGAATACACCTTTCCTAGTCAGGGCCCCAGTGACTCCCCTCCTTCCACTGGGCTCTAACTCTGAACTACACATTCAACAATAAACTCATCAAATAAATAAACCCACTGATGAATACAGTGGCCTCATGGTCCAATCATCCCCCAAAGCCCCACCTTTGAATACATGAGATTTTGAGGGACACTGTAGATTTAAACCATAATACTATAGTAAATGACCACATAAATGCACCCTCCTGCCTCAATTACTTGAAAATTACTTAGATCGTGTTATTTCACTGAGACAGATAACCACAGCTCAATATTAACATGTACTTATTAGTGAACCCCTCTGCCTAATTTCAGAGACATTCCTTATTCAATTCAATTTCATTTACTTTATTTACAACTGACAAGGGGTTGAATTCAATGGCCTCAAATCCAATCTAGTTAATCTGGTCTCTGATGGGTGTTAAATACTCAGAAACTTTGTGTTTATTATTTATTTTTTTAATTCTTAAATTCTTTTATTGGTAGATTTTAGGTATACAATACATTTACATTTATCATTGGGTGCTTGTACCTGTACACGATGTATCTTGATTCTTATTTTTTCCCCATTACCTGTGCACCCTTCACCCCCTCCACCCTTCCCTATTTACATAGACTTCATTTCCATTTTTTTTCTTTTCTCATAATTTTTCCTTTCCCTTCTTTTTTTCTTGCTTTCTTCCTCAGATCTGGTTTTCTTCTTTCCTTTCATTTATTTTACTTTCTCTACCCTTCAGAGTCAAATTTAAATGCGTACAATTTTGTTTCACTACATTACATTGAACTACAATTTCATCTTTTTAGATACAAGTTAAAACTCCTTAAATGTAGGATAATATAGCACAAAATGTTAGGATAGAAAGGTGCTGAATTCTAGACTGCATTACTTATTATTTGTATGAATTTGAACATATAAATTAACCTCCCTAAATAACACTTTCTACACTTGAAAATATGTATAATCTCAACTACTTTATAGCTTCATTAAAGATTAAATAATCCTCAGAACATTTCCTAACATCATTACTGCACACGAATATATTTTGACTTATACGTATATTTTGTTTCCCAAAATAAAAACATAAATCAAGGTATCTTAGTTCTCAATAAAAAATTGTTGATTATCTAATTGTTGTCATTTTCCCTAAGAATATTGAAAAATATCAGCTCCCATAATATTAAAAATGATTTAATATAAGTCAATGCAGATATGCACACACGTGCACGTGTGCACACACACACACACACACACACACACCCCTTAGGGTGCCATGGAAGTTCTCTATGACTAAATATATTTCTCTCATTTCTGAAGCTATTTAGACTATGCCGAAAACAAAAAACAAAGGAAATGAAGTTGAACCACCAACGCTACACTAACATAAAGAGTAACCTACTAAAAAAACACAAGAGAATTAAAAAGTATTTTGTTTAGTTTAAATGGAAAAATACTTCTATTTCATCATATTTTTAATGTAATACATAATTTGGAATAGCTTGCTTCAGATTTAAATATGTCATCATGATGATATCTTCAATTTTGTTTCTCTTCAGAGGCGGAATGTACTAACATGAAGTGAAATTTCAAAATATTTTTCCCACAGCTTTTTAAGTTTGTGTTTTCCCAAAGCTATGATTATATATTAATTATTGATATTCAAAATGTTTACCTGCTGCTACAAAAACAAGCAAAAACAAGCACCTCTAAGGAACTTCTTGATGTGTTGGAGGAAAACCTCTTGCTGTTTCTAATTGTTTCCCATTCGTGAGAGCAGCACTCAGGGCCAACAAACAGCTTCTCTGCATGAGCAGTATCTACCTGTAACTTCACTGCAGATTTCCTTAGAAATAAAGTATTAATGTTTAAGCATAACCTTTCAATTTAAATTTATTTATTCTGAGTTAGAAATAAGTTTTTATAAACATGGCATTTTTTATCAGCCATATCACATCTAGTGATTTTCAAGTTGAAGGTTAAAGATATGGAAACCAAATTCAAAGGGAGAAGGGGTTTCTGTTGTCAATAGGAAAAAAGAAAGCAATAATTTAAGAAATATTTATTGTGTCCCTGTGTACTGAGAGGATGAAATATAATTCAATATCTCTGTCCTAACCCAACCAGTTTTGGAGAGAATAAAGAGGCTATCATAGCAAACTATACAAATTAAAACTGAGATGCCTGTTATCACTAGCTTGGACAGTTACTGTGATTGCTAATCATACGTCAGCTGGCCTGGGTTACCATGTTAGTCGAGCCCACTTCTGAGTGTGACTGTGGTGTGTTTCCAGAGGTGACAAATGTGCAGGCCACAGCCAAGGGGGCAAAGGACCTGCCCACGTTACCGGTGGCGGCATTCAATAGGCTTGCAGCCCCGGGGAATGAAAGGGAAAGAAATAAACTCTTTTCAATTATAGAAGGTCTATACTGCTTGAGTAGGAGCACCTGTGCTGCTGTCATCACCCGTGGACATCAGACCCCACTTTCTTCAGCTTTTCATTTCAGCCTCACTTGGCTCCTTGATCCCTCTTGCTCTTCAGCTTCCATCTCCTTGGTCTGAGCAGCTACTGGGTGCTTAGCTCTCCTGCACACAGATGACCACTGTGAACTCTGCAACTCTGATCCTGTAACCCTCCCTAATATACCCTCCCGCATACACATTTCCTATTTATTCTGTTCCTCTGGAGCACCCTAACCAATACTATTACAGAATAGTTATGAAACTATGTTATTCACCTCATATATTCAAACACAGCCATTTGCCAATTCATATATGTCATTCTCAGTGCAGAATTCAATGTTAAAAGTGTAACATGTTACTTAGATGATGGTCATGTACACCTTGCCATTTCCCTTCCACCTTCTCTCCTCTCCCACTTCTCTCCTTCCCCTTTCCTAATAGTCTCTCTTCTATTCTTATGTCATCTTTTCCATATATAAGAGAACACGCAATACTTGTATTTTTTGCCTATCTTATTTTGTTTAACAGAATGTTTTCCATTTACTACCAATTTACCTGAAAATAGCATGATTTCGTTCTTCTTTTAAATATCATATATCTCTAGCTAGTCATCTGTTGATAGGTACAGTAATACAGTGATTCTATATCTTGGCTATTGTGAATAGTACCACAATAAAAATGGTTATACAAGTATCTATTTCATATTCTACATCATTTTCTTCCATTAAACACCCAGGAGTGGTGCAGTTGGATTATATGTGGTTCTCCTTTAATTTCTTCAAGAATCTGCATTCTTAATTCCATAGTATCTGTACTAAATTACAATCCCATTAGCCGTATAGAAGGGCTTTTTTCCCATTTTTTTTCTGTATTCTTTACAAGAGCCATTCTGACTAGGTGAGATGGAATCTAATTGTATAAAATGTTTGATTCAGATTTCTCTGGTGGATAGTGTTACTGTGCATTTTTATCATCTATGTATTGGTTATTTGTACTTCCTTTGAAAAGTATTTATTCAGATTATTTCCCATTTTTATTGGATAACTGTGACCATTTAATTGTGATGTGTAAACTTGACCAGATGAAGAAATGCATAGCAGATTAGCAAAACACATTGGGCTGTGTCTGTGCATGCTTTCAGAGAAGACTGGAATGTAGGCCAGCAAACTAAGGAGGGAAGGTCCAACTTTATTGGAGTTGGCACCATGTAATAGACCTGTAGATTGGATGGAATAGAAGGGAAACATGGAGGAAGCCACCTGCATTCTGCTTGAGTGGGTGTACCTTTTTGCTACTCTTATTTCCTGTGGATATCAGACTCCAGGTTTTTCACCTATGCAATGCAGACTCATACCAGTGACCCTTTTAGTAATAAATTCATAAATGTCAAGGAGTGGCTTTAAGTGGGATAGGACTGCTTGATGACAGGAGAAATACAGAAAATTAAAATCAGCAGAAACATGAGCATAAATAGGGTTAGTTCGATATGCAATGAGGAAAGTGACATAAATTTTATGTTAAGTTAAACTGTCAACCATTGAATACATCATGAAGGAACTTGGTACACATTTAAAACAATTTAAGCTGTTTCCCAATGAACTGGGAAATCAGAAATTGAAAATCTTTAAGGAGAAAACTCTTATGAATAGTCTGTACATTAAAAACATGCTCTGCTTACAAAATGGATAACGAATGGGAGGCACAACTCATAGGATTTACATGGTATTATTTAACTTAATCTAAACTTTTGTATATAATGTTTTAAAATTATTCCAATAAAGATTTCTCAGAAAAGTAAATGTGATTGGTTATGAGAGTAAACTGACCAAATATTCCCTCCTGATACCTTTTACATAGCAATTGCTTCAAATTTCCTATGCTTATTCTCACTTATCCTTAAACACTGAGCACAAGAATCATTTTCCTCAAACTCCCAAAGCTCTTTCTTCTTCTACCACAGCAGTTGTTACATATTATTGAGATAAATTCAAATATCTCCTTCCTCTAAAGAGACAAACTCTACAAAATTAAAAATCTGTATTTATCTCTGAATATTCATGTTTACAATAATGTTTCACACATAAAACTTACACAATAAGAGATCTTTTGAACTTCTGATTGAATTTGCAGAGTATATGATTTTGATGGGTTATCTAATTGTATCTGCAAATCCCTGTCTCCCCATTACTGAGAACAAGGCAAGAAGATCCATATACTCTCTTTAAAGATGTTAAACCCTGTCCTATTATATTTGTAATGTGTATACATCCCCAGTGTTCTTTTACTGATTAAAGACAAATGCAGCATGTGAGCAAATTAGTGATTTCTTTAAACAAACATATCTCAACTGACATAACATTACCACTTTGTTGAAGATTTTGATCCAAAGTATGTTCCCAAACAAAGTGGTGTGTGCGCGTGTGTGTGTGTGTGTGTGTGTGTGTGTGTGTGTTGCATATAACTTCTTTGAAGCCTTTTGTCCACCATAAAAGAGCTAGTTAGGAAATTTCTTTCAAGGTGTGAACTGAATAAATAAACAATGACAAAAAAATCCTGTCTTTTAACCTTTTAGTCCTCTGAAGTCTAAGACCAGGATAAATTTAGTAGAAATAGTTTTAAAACTTCAAAAATTATTTTTTGTTGGCCACCCTCATTTAGATTCTAAATAATTACCTTTTACTCTCAAATATCTTTCTTTGATCCAGACTATGTATCTACTAAAAAGAAAACAAAAAATCTCTCACTTTTTGCAAGTGCATGGCAGAATATTATTTACTTCTTCACAAGTAAAAGATAACTTCTGGTTCAATTCAAGGTCCTATAACAAAGACATGATTTTTTTACCTTCTACCTGCAATGAAACTTCATTCTTATATCTTCATGTTCATCTCATCTGTCATGTATATTCTGAAGTTAGTCCCATTTGGTGTATTTTCTATCTTTAGAAGTCCTATTTGCATCACTTTTCTAAAACCCACCTGTCAACTTGTTCAGTGTTTCTACTGGCCTTTGAACATATGGAATACATTTTGATAATAGTTTAAATGTGCCTTCCTATTAATACTAACAACTATGTGAGTCTAGGTTATGTTTCTTGAAAGCAGATAGTTATAAAAGGAGCAAGCCTGTCCTCTCTCACCATCTATGCCCCCTCTCACTTGGATGAGAAATGACTCCCTCATCCCCACGTGTGTCTCTCTCCACCATCGCAATCCACGAAGAAGTGACACAGCCAGTGAGGACCTTGCCAGATCTGAACCGAAGGACACCGTGTTCTTTAGCATCTAGAACTGTGGAGGTCCACAAACCTCTTCAGAAAGACAGCTGTCTCAGCTATTCCATGAGATGGATGAAAATTTGATTAACACAGATCATTGAGCTGTTGGAAAAAGTCATGATATATAAATATATTTTATTCAAGGAAAGTACAGAGAAGATGGATAGAAAAAGGTTACTAATTGAAGTAATATTTTAGTAATATAGCATTCTTTCTTATAGAAACAGTTACATTTATTCTACATCCTTTGCATTTTGGCACGGATTTAAAATCAGTTTGTCAATTTCCACAGAAAAGCAGCAAAGCTTCCTAAGATTTTGCTTAGCATTGCTTTGAATTATTTATTGATCAAATTTGGGCAGAATTGACATCATTATTCTATTCTGTTTTCTAATCAGTAGAAACAGTGTAATTGTTTTAATTGGGTCTTCTTCAGAAATGGTTTTGTTCCATGCTAATGTCATCTACAGATTGGGTTAGATTGAGGTCTGCATAGTTTAAATAGTTTAAAACTAAAAATTAGTAAGGATTGTTTAATTTAGACTTCCAGCTGTTTGTTTTTAGTAAGCGTAAATAATTGATTTTTATATACTGATCTTATATCTCCCAACCTTCCTAAACATACTTTCTTGTTACTAAATTATTTCATAGATTCTATTGCATTTTCACCGTATGTAATGATATTATTCTTAGAATAAGGACAGTTTTATTTTGTCCCTTTCCACCTACGTGTCTATTGTATGGTTTCTTGCTTTATTACTCTTATTAAAATCATCGATACACTGCTAAATAGAAGAAGTCAGAAAAGATATTCTTGCCTTGCTCCTGAACTCAGGGGGAGAGCATTCATGGTTTCACCACTAACTGTTATGTGAGCTCTAACTTTTCACAGTTATCTATTATGAGTTAAATTGTGCTCTTCTAAAATAACATGCTCAAGTTCTAATCCATTTGTAAATGCAACATTATTTGAAAATGACATGTCTGCAGATACTCAAGTTGAAATCAAGTTATAATAGTGAGCCTAAATTGAATTCAACTGTACTTTACATGAAGCAGAAAAGTTGGACACAGAGAAAGACACGCATAGAGGAAAGAAGATTCGGGGGGAAAATACCACTTCTATATACCAAGGGATGTTGAAACTGCTAAAAGCTAGAAGGCAAACATGGCACAGATTCTGCCTCAAAGCTCTAAGAAGGAACCAAACCTGCTGAGACCTTGGATATTGAAATTCTAGCATCCAGAACTGTAAAACAGTAAGCTTTTGTTGTTTAAGATACTCTGTGGTAGTTGGTTATGGCAGCTCTAGAAAACTAAGGGTCTTTTTTGGGTTGAGGAGGTTCTGCTTCTTCACTTTGCTGAGTTTTACCAAGAATGGATGTTGAATTCTGGCAAATAAATCTATTCTCCTATTAAGTTTACTATATGGTTTTCTTTATATGTTGGTACTCTATTTAACTGCATTGAATGACATTTAAATGTTAGCTCAATATTGTATTTCTGAAATAAATGCCACTTTGCTGTGATATAGTTTCCTTTTTTATATATAAAAATAAATTTAGTAAATTTGTATTTATTAAATTGTTGTTACTTCCATGTTTCCTGATTAGCTCAACAGTGTCATAAAAAGCAGAGAAGAAAAGTTGTTAAATCAAAAGTACATTTTAATAGTTGAGATATTGTTATTGTCTAAACACAAAAGAGATTATACCCATACAGAAAAAATTGGAAGTTACATAGCTCTGACAATACCTCTGTAACATATTCTGATATTCTGACCCCTAGGGGAAGTATTTGTTAAATTCTTATGAAATAGCTATATGTTACTCCAGCAAAGAATTTTAGTCCTCTATCCTTTCTTACCTTCATAAAATAACCAGATTTATTTAGTTTCATCTACAGATGATTTCAATTTTCTGGGAAGTTTAGGATTTGTGTCCATAAGAAAGGCAACATCATAATACTGCAGAAAAAGATAACCAGGTACTCCTATTGATAAAGATTTTCATGAGACTGTATCTGGGTCTACTGAAAATTCCAGGCTGTTTTAGCTGAGAGTATGACTTTATAAAAGAAGTTCATCCAAAATCCACTCTTCTAAAAATTAATTGAAAAGGACTGAAATGACTAGTGAGTGAAAAGTAGCTGTGGGAATTTGCTTTAGTGCATTGTTAATATTTTTTTAATGTTCCTTTTTTGTAAAGGCATCAGAGAAAAACCCTGTTGTTTCAGAAATCTATTTTCAAACTTCACTTTAAGAGATGATACTTTTACCAACTGAAATTAAATATTTTATAATAATACCTGAGTTTTCATAATCTCCCAGACATCGGAAACAGTAACAGCAAAAAAACAATTGCCCAGTGTCACTACATGGTAAATTTAGCTGATACATGTTTTCACTGTCATGTTTCCATCACAGAAAGTGTTGAATACTTAACTTGATAGATGATTTGGTTAACTTGGTCATTTTGCATTGTATTAAGAAGCATAATATTCCTTTGTACCCTTTAAATATCCTCAGTTATAATTTATCTATGTAAACTGAATATTTTATGTTTCTATTTTGTTTTGAGGGGGAGGCTTGAGACAACGTCTTACTCTGAAGCCCAGGCTGACTTGAGCTTGCTATCTTCTTGCCTAAGCTCATGAATGCTGGGGTTACAAGCATCTGGTATCATACCCAGCTGATAAAATGATTTCAAAAAAGAAGCAAATAATTTACTGTGGATACTTTATAAATATTTGCTGCCTAAATTCTTCTGTGCAAGGATTGTTTCTGTATTTTAATTGCAGTGAAATTTCTGCAACATAAAATTAACCTTTTAAAAATGTACAATCAATGGACTTCAGCACATTCACATTGTTTTTAGGATTACTACTCTTACAGTTACAAAATATTTTTGTTATTCTAAAAGAGAAGCCTGTATTCTTCTCCCAGTCTGACCTTTCCTTTTCCTCAGTCTTTGGCAATCATTAATCTGTTTTCTAATCTATGGATTTACCTGATCTTGATATTTTATATAAATGTAACAATATAATATGTGAACTATTGTGTTATCTGACTTACTTCACTTGGCACAGCATTATCAATACTTCATTCATTATTATATTTGAATAAAATTCCACTGCATGAATATAACACATTTTCCTATTCATTCATTGCAAAACTTTTGGGTTTTTCTACCTTTTGGCTATTGTGAATAGTGCTCCTACAAGACAATGTGTTTTATATAATACTTTTGTTTGCATAACAAAATTTAATATAAAGTAATAGAGAAAATCAATATACTACAAGGTCAGCAGAAATTAAGTTTTATATTCCCCTTATGGAAGATTCTGAATAATCTATATGAAAGTGGCATATTCAGGAAGAAAGTAAAATTCACACTGTTTAATAATTGAATAAATAAGGCCACAAGGGAATATATGTATGGTTGTGCTAAAAGGACACTTTACCTGGGAAGCATCTATTTCTATCTCAAGGTGTTCATACTGAAGGTGAAACTGTAAATTGCAAAAAGGATGTTAAAGCAAAGAGAAGAATATAGCCCTGTCAATGCCATTTTGAACACGTTTGAATGCATGGTTGAATGAATGAACGGATAGAGATGGAGACAGTCTTGCTAGGTGACCTCAGAAATTAGTTTTGCCTGTGTGAGGCACATCTGCTAACTTGTATTTGGTAACAGAATGTGAATCTACAAAAGAAGCAAAGATATTTCAACAAAATTTTATCAAAATGTAAAAGGAAAAAAGTAAGAGGATATTCTTACTTCTACCCAGCATTTGAATTAGATTAATTGGTCTTCCCAAAGAACTATATTTCTGAAAACATTTTATTTGGTGCTTGATGCAGAATATGTATTAAAGTATATTTGGCATCAGTCCTAAATTATTAAGTCTTAAGCTTACATTATTGTTGTGATTAGTGTCCTATAGTATCTTTAAATTGTTAAAATATACAATTATATTAATGAGGACAGTTAAATAATTGACTAGTATAGCATTAATGTTTTCTTGTTCATGTTAACGATCAATTCAACAGCTAATGACAACATACAGATTATTTAGAATGAGATACACAATGCAATGCTATTGTATTTGGTCACTAAATAACATGAAATATTTATTTCTACACACCATACATAACTAAATGAAAAAAAGTTTGAAATGATAAGTATAATTGAAATATAGCATGATTTTGTTTTGCTCTTTTTCATGTCTGTGTGCAATGCCTGTAAAGTAAAATGGCTCGAAGGATACATGTTAAAATATCAGTTTTGTTTATTTTGGGGGACTGATTTTGGGGTGGCCCCCGTTTTTCTTCTTTGCTATGATTATATTTTCCCTAAAAACTCATAACCATCACCTGTATTTTATTCAAATAGAATTTGTTTTTATTCTGAATTATTTTTCCCAAGTCCTGTAGTAAAAGACAGACTGGATTGATCATGTACATAGATATTCAGCTATGATTCATTTGCTGTGTTTTTCATAGGCTGCCTACACATTGTTTGAAGTTTCCAATTATTTTTGTATTATGCAATCTGTCTTCCAATAACTCCCATCAAAAGGTTTCTACTTTAAATGAAATGCACTGGATTTATCTTGGAAAAAATTCAAGTTGCTATTACTTTTTAACAGATTTCTTTTCCCTTTTTTGCCAGGTATTCACTTGAGGGGTTTCACTGTAACATACTTCTGTATTTTGTCAAACAGTGAACAAAAGGATTTATTCTTTTAAAGATTCTTTGCTTTTAGTAGGTAGTCTTTTGAGAGCAGACTACCGAACTGAAGTTTTTCTCCAATCATGTTCCACAGTAGGGGAATGAAAAAAGGAGAGAACAAAAGATTAGGGGAAAAAATTGAAAAGCTATTATCTTGAAAAAGAGGTTCCTGGTTGAAGCATTATTGTTTTAACGTCCTTTGCATATAAAGAAGCTACTTGAAAGCTCAAAGTCTTTTTCTTTAGTTTCAGAAATTTTCACATATTCATTAATGGAAGAAATGACAAAGACTTCCTTTGCAAATATCTAATCAATAGGCACTTTCTAGCTCTAATAAGTATCTAATAAGTTTCCAATAAGCTTAAAATTCAGCTCTGTCATTGGCAGCCTGTGCTATTTGGTCCAGTTTAAAAAACACCACCAGACCTCAGACTTTTCGTGTGTCAAATACAGCTAGATAATCATGGCATTCATGTTAGAGGCTTGTCATAAGGATTAGGTCAGATAATACTTCTAAGGCATCAGAATACTGTCAGATCTCTTATTAACACTCAAATGCTTGTTATTGCATTATTATTATTCTATTGTCCTTATTATATAAAAACATTATTCCTAATGTTATTGCTATTGCAAGTAGGTTAAGGATTTTTAGTTAATATAATAAAAAATATAACCTAAATTTAAGATGGCTTAGTATTTTTTTTTTTTTTTAGTCCTGGGGATTTAACTCGGGTCCTTGTACCTGTGAGGCAGGTGGCAGAACCACTGAGCTAAATCCCCAGCCCTAGATGGTTTAGTATTAGCAGGTGGAATCTGTAGCAAACTACTTACTGATGTGGGTGAGTTTTTATTTTTTCCCTCTTCCATGTCCCCAGACTGCATCTCTCTCTATTATCACGGTTAATATTCATGTAAAGTTTACTAGGACAGGCAAAGTGGAACCTAGGGATTGGACAAATAAATCTCCATTACATGGAAATGGATCTCCAAACTTTCAGGATTTACATAGATAATGTACACATAGGATCAGATATTGAAAGAAATCCAAGAAACCTATTTTCCATTAATAATTTACACATAGCAATTCAAATATTTGTAGATATTATATCTGGAGAAGAGCTCAATTTTTAAAAAATTAACTTTCATACAGTTTCATGCAACTTGTTGACAGCTACAAAAGTTCATGCACATGTTAAGCCATTGGAGATATCTATATAAGATATATGTGTGTACATACATATATCCAAATTACATAGACCACACAAATACACAAGATTGTATATAACAGACTTAAATTAAATTATTATTTGTTTAGAATATTTTTTTCTTGGAGAAAAAGATCTGATTTCTGAAAATAGCTCTCAGTATTCACTGTGGAATAGAAATAAATGAACAACTAGACCTAAACTCAAAGGTTATCATGCTTATTCAATGCTGAAGTGCAAATATTATAGTCTTAAATTACATTTTTAATTTTAGTATAAAAATTTAATTTTCATTTTTTATTGTCAGTCAAATGATTTCTCTTCTGTTACTTACCTTGTTTTTATATTATAGTGTCAAGAATTGTCCCCAGTATAGCTCCCTGGAGTCCCTTGATTCTAACTCTCCTTCCTGACAGTCTCATGGAAGCTCAACAGTATATATATATTTCTATTTTGACTCAATGAATTAAGTTTTATTTTTATTCTATGGGAAAAATCTAAATATTTAAATAAAAAGTAGAATCTCTAAATCTGTGTGTGTTTGTGTAGCCTATCTGTATGATTACAATTGTGTATATATGTACACACCTATCAGATGTAGATACTCAAGTGGCTTAAAATGTCCATATATATTTAAGAATTTGATATTAATTTTTATTTTTTCACTGAAAAGGCAAATTTCTGTCGAATTTCCATAAAATCTAATTCAAGTTAACTCAAATTTTAATGCATGATTGACATTTTCATAATCACAAATGAAGACAAAACTTTTACCTACACTTTCTGAAATCCACTTTCCTTTTTTAATTTTTATTTTTCATTAGTACATGTTTGTAATACATAATGATCATATTAATCATGGGGAGTTGGTACAGGTACATAACACATCTTAATTCTTTTTAATCTCCCTCCCCTCCCTCCATCTTTCCTCCATCTATTTGTCCCCTTCCCTTTTGTAAAAGATTTAGCTCCCTGTCTCCTACCATCTTTTATTTTGTTCTTTAATTTATTTAAACAGCATGTCAGGTTTTTCATATAAAGGAAATTGTGTGACATTTAAGCTTGTGTGTCTAATTTATTTCACTTAATATTATGACCTCTTTATTTTGCCTTCTGCAAAAGTACTGTATATTGTATTTTGATTTGATTATTTATTGGTTAAATGTACTAATTTAGATCTTTATATAAACAATGCATAGTGCCATTTCATTTGTAAATTCTATACATTTATATAAAATGTATCATTCTCTAGTCATCTGAAACTTTTTTCACTTAATATAATATGTAGGAGATTTAACCATATTTATACACTATTCATGGTTCAATTACTTTTTGCTGTATATATTTCTAGTGGTTGAATGTAATACTATCTTTTATTTTGTTTTGTTTTTTTCAGACAGGGTCTCATTATGCAGTTTAGGCTGGCCTCAAATTTATGGTGATCCTCCTGCTTCAGCCACCACGCCTTGCAATATTATCATTTTTAATTTTGATTAATATTTAAACTGTTTCATTGTTTCCCTCTTTTCTGGCTGTAACAGATGTTTTTTCCATATATAGCTATATACAGCTCCTTGCACCTTTGTGAATGTTTCTTTCTACATATCTATTGAGATAGATAGATTGCCTCATGAGAAATACTGTAACTCAAAATTATTTTGTTAACATCTTTACAAGTATCATTCTTAGAAGCTGTATATGACAGCTTTGTTCTTCATCTTTTTCAACACATTGTATTTTCAGACTTTATCAATATTATTCCATTGTGAGTGAAATGGTATCTGGAGTAAGGTCTATTTGTCAATTCCTTGATTACTAGTAAAGGTAAGCATTATTTCAGAGGACTATTGGCCACAGGTTTTGCTTTTTTTAGCTACACACTATTAAAATTACACATTTTAACAATACTTGACAATTTAGCTGAAGAACTATGTGACAAAGAAGTGAAATACAAAATGGCAGTGATCAAGATGTCCTTAATGTTCCTCTCAACTTAATTAAATTTTAGAGATGTTTCTTCCCAATCTTCCTTTGCTCAGAGAACTTGTTTTAGAAAATTTGTCTTTGTAAATGTGTTCTCTACCTCTCTGAGATATAAATCTTCTTCCAGACCCCTGTCAGTGTTATACAAATGCCTTTCTCAAAGACCTGGAAGCCATGCCTTTGAAATATGGCCACAAAGTAACAGTGCCCGTATCAGTATCATGGGGCTTCACACCTATATTTTCTTCTAGTAATTTTACAGTTTCAATTCTTCTGTTTAATCCTTTAATGAGTTGATTTTGTATATAGTGTGAGATGTAGGCCTAATTTCATTGTTCTGCATGTGAATATGCACGTACTTATCTCAATATTATTTACTGAATGGATTGTCCCCTCACTATATTGTATTTTTAGTGTTTCTGTTGAAGGTCAGTTAATGGTAAATATGTAGATTTGTTTCTGGGCTCTATTCTATTCTGTTCCATTCTTCTTTGCCTGTTTTTTTTATGCCAGTACTCTATCTTTATCACTTAGATTTGTAATATTATTCAGAATAGGAGGTGTGATGCCTTCCATTTTGTTCTCAAGACTGCTTCAGCTTTTGGGCTCTTTTGCAATCCTTAAAAATCTAGGGATTTTTTTTCCTATTCATGTGAAAAATCTCATCAAAATTTTGATTGGGATTGCACTGAGGCTATAGATCACTTTGTGGAATATAGGCATTTTGACAATATTAACTTTTCTGATTTATGAACATAATAACTTCCTATATATGTGTGTGTCTTCTTCAATTTCTTTCACTCGTATTTTATAGTTCCACTATGAAGGTATTCTATACTCTTGGATAAATTTATTCCTTTTTATATCTATTATAAATATTTTTTTCTTTTTATAGTACATTAGTGTATGAGTACACTCTCCATTACTTGAACAAAATACTTTGTACACGCTACTTTATAAAGAAGCAAAGCTCTTTTAGCTCATAGCTCTGTAAGTTCAAAGACTTGGCACCAGCATGCACTCTCCTCTGGTGAGGACATCATGGACAATGGACAGCCATACAGTAGCAGGAATGCATGCAGGATAGGATAGTCCATTATCAGACAAGAATGGGATTTGGGGATGGGCCTCACTTTTAGAACTCATTCTCTCCTTCAAGAGCTCAAAAATACCACATGCTATCTTAGTCTTCCCCAAGGGTAGTGCTCAACGTGCACTGAGGACCTCCCAGGAGACCCTGGCTCCTTAAGGTGACACACCATTTCCCAATGCCACTGCCCTGGGGACCAGAGTTCCAACACAAAAACCCTTGGGGTCAAACCATATCCAAACCACAGCTGTGGGTGACCACAGTTAATAACAATGCGTTACTTATTTGAAAATTTCTAGGAGAATATTTTTTGTGCTTTGATGCCTTTGTTGAAAGTCAGTTGATGGGAAATGTGTGTTTTCACTACAGATAAGAGCTCTGCAGGGCAATACACATGCTAATGTTTAATTTTGCTGTTTCATAATCTAGACATATTTCAAAACATCACACTGTACAGATGCACATCAGGAATATATACAGTTATATATATATGTGTATGTTTGCAACATATGATACTACAATGATCATGAGAAATTGCTACATATACGTATACTATCTTAACCATTTTTACTTCTTCCCCTCTCCATGTTTCCCCTCCTACACCCAGCTTAATTTCCTGTCTCCACAAAGTCTACCTTAATAGATGAAAAAAAAAGAGAAAGGGAGACAGAAGTAAAGAGAAGAAAAGAAGGAAAATAAAAAGGAAGGAAGGAAGGAAGGAAGGAAGGAAGGAAGGAAGTCCCTATCTCTTAGTCTCTGGGATGATAGAATTTAACTTTAATCAACAAATACAAATGGCCTAATCATATTGATCATTCTCTGTCTTAATATCATCTAGTCATTTTCCACTAGTTTAATCTAACTGAGAAACACTCTGCTTTTGTTTCACGGGTGTTGAGTTTTATTTATTACCCTTATTACAACAATCTTGATCTCTTTTTCATTAGTCTTGTTTAACTTTATCTGGGGCACTTTTTAAAACACAGATTAAGATATACATTTTTCAAACAAACTCTTAGAACTGATATCATATCTCAAAAATCCCTCATCCACAGAACAGTTCAGAATTCATAATAACAATTTTAGGATTTTTATAAAGCTAACTGCACTATGAGTGTCATTAAGCTTCAAGCAAATTGTCTTAAATGAGATCAAAGAGCATTACAGCAGGCATCATTGGGGAGTGAGAAGGCCAAATTATAAGGGGCATGAAGAAACATTAAGTGGTGATTTTATCTCGACTGTGGTGATAATTTCACAAATGTAGACATGTTTCCTCAACACACTGTACACTTTAAATAAGAGTACTTCACTATATTTCAAAAGATATGAGGAAAAATAGAGAAGAAAAAATAAATGAAAATCAGCTTCAAAGAGGAAAATGGCACCTGTCAGCTAATCTGACACTAAGGTAAGCAGACAAATTATTGATTACAGAAATTTCCCAATCTGGGAATGAATTCTATTTGGGGATAATGCTTGTAAGTCAGATTTGTTGGTATCCTGTATCCAACAAAGTGAGTTTTATACAATATACCTGTAAAAGTTCACAACTCAAATGTTCACTAAGTCAGGAACTTACTGTATATTAGTTTATATGAGTGTTATTTTTCTTATTGTTGTTTTTAAAATTTTATATCTGGAGGAGGTGAGAATAAGGTGAGAAGAATAACTTGGAGTAGAGAAGGAGATAGATAAAGCAAAGGTGATGACATTCCTGATCTTAATACAGGGAAAACAGAGAAGTGAGTATATTGTGAAGGCATCTCAGTGAAAACTGGATGACTTTGAAGACCACCAAATGAATGTGGATAGATGAAGGAAAGATGTGGAATCTAAATGTCAAGAAAGCTATCCTTGCAATCAAACAGTCCTTAACGTGCATCTGTACTCATTTACTGCCCTTGCTACCTCAAACTAGCTTTTTCTTCTATTCTTCAGTTTACTATATTACACAAAATGAGGCCTTATTTCCCAAATTCAGGAGTCCTGAATAATAATAAAATTATATTACATGAATGTATACTGCACTTATATACCTTTTTATACCAATTACATATTGTATGTAACATAAGTGATCAAAATTGGGGTTAGTCTCATGATATGCCTCTATTCTCCTCCACCTCTTAGAATCAAAGCATTTTTGCCATTGTTTTTATTTATGACTAGTAAGTGCTTGTTTATGCTCATAAAAATACATTAAAATAATAAAATAATAATAAAACTGTGACCATGAATATATGAGAGGAATGAGTAACTGTATAGTGACAAAAATTGAACTTTAAAGCTCATAAAAACTCTTTGTATATTTTAGGAAAAACTATTTTGGGTTAAATATATTTGTCCATAGCTACACAGGAAAAACTTTTTTTTTTTCAGGGAATAGCATCTTGTAAAGCAATTTTATATGATTTAAGAATGTTTAATGTTTTCATTAATATCTTCTGAACAAAAAGACATTTTGAGTTGGTAAATTATAAATATATCTCTTTGCACCAAGTAGGCACTTCAGGCAATACTTTCAGCACTGCCAACAAAGCCACCCAGTATTACGTCGAAGAGGAGTTGGTTCTTTGAACGGCAGTTTTCTTTTTCAATCATTGGACCACATGTTTGCTGTTACATAAACTACCTTCTTCTTGACTCCCTTAGAGAAATATCTTAACTTCACAAGTTTTATACTCAGCAGAATTATATCCTCACATTTTATCTTCTAAATAATAAAAATTTGGAATCATGATTGAGAACTTAAAAATGAGGCCTTAGCACCTTTGTTTAAAAAAATGAACATTTTTCCTTTGTAATAATTTATGAATTCAAACAATGAGCATCACATGTCAGGATGTACCAACAATATAAAGAGGAACTGACCCCACCTGCTTTTTAATATGAAAGTGGATGTTCAATTGTGGTGTAATCTCAAACACTAATGCAAAATTCACAAAGACAACTCACCTGACTATTATAAATATCTACTAAGAGACATGGTCCAAACGTGTCAACTTTTATATTAAATACAATGAGTGCTATGAGTTAAATTCTTCATTCATTCATGTTATCAAAAAGTAGATTATTTCACTTGTGATTAGTGAGTCAGTAGTTGATAACCATAGATATCTTATTAGAGTTAGATTTTTCCAGGAAAAAAGGGGAAATAGCACTGATTTATGAACATTTTCTTGCCAAAGAAAGTTATTATCTAACATCATTACCTTTCCTTAGATTTTTTTAACCTAGATATCAGATTCTTTTTATAGCTTCAAGTAAAACAGTAGGCAGAACTGGATTTTCAGTAACAATAGCATTTTTAAAGACTATTATAATTTTAGAAGCTTTGAGATATATATTATCTCAACAAGGCTCTGAACTTTGCAAAATTTTGCTATAAATGTGTTTACTCTGAAGTGACCCATATCTTACTAACTTCTTTATTTGGAAAAGTAATCTTGGTGCAAATGACTATGTTCTCCCTTCTTGTAATTTCCAGAGTAAGTACAGGTTTGGTGTATGTTCTCCAGAGAAATCTGAGTTAGACCCAAGTTATCCATCTCAATATGTTTTAATAATATCCTCGTACCTTTCAAACATTCATCAACGAGCAATTTTATTTTCTCCAGTGATGGAGGAAAATGAAGTGAATTTTAAAAACATATTACAATAAAAATTGTGAATTAGTTATTGTTACATGAGTCATCTACAATTATTTCTAGAATACTGAGAAAGGGGCCGGGGATTTAGCTCAGTGGTTTCGGTGCCTGACTTGCAAGCTCAAGGTCCTGAGTTCGATCCCTGGTAAAAAAAAAAAAAAAAAAAAGTAATGAGCTTAGAATACTAAGAAAAACGTCTCATGATACTGATGTCAAAATCACTTAAGCTGTGGTATTTCAAATAAAATCAGCACAGTATCTTGCACTATTTCCATAAGTGTTAGCACAAAAGGTGATAATAATCCTGAACAAACTATAAATAGAAATCTTTACTTCAATTCTCCCCCTTCTAGATGTGTGCCTGTGCACTATGTTAGCGATATTAAAATTCTGTACCCTTACATTTATATATTTTCTAATGAACTCTATGAACTCTAATTACATTTATCTTATGCTTAAAGATGCTTGATGAACATTACTTTTCAAATTCAAAGACTATCATTTCTGAATTCTATCTCCAGTTTCTTTTTTTTCCAATATTTATACAAGTCCTTTCCATATCAATAATGCTACTTCACGTTTCCACAGTCCATTAGATTTTTCTTCTCTTTCTTCTTCATTGACTCAATCAAATCCCATTGCTTTTCCCACACTCACTCAGCCAACATTTATCTCTGGATCATTTCTACAATTTGTTCCTTTTCTTTTATGATTGGATCACAGAGAAAAACTACATTTTGAACTGATACCACTACAAATCTTCACCTTTTTCAAATCATCTTGGGTCTCCAGTTTTGCTTCGTGCTCTTTTAGCAATTTATTTATTTTTTGTTGTCTATCTTTTCAATTTGTTCTCGTGGGTATTCTAAAGATGAAGTGCAGTGTCACCACTATTATTCAATATAGTTCTGGAAACATTAGCCAGAGCAATTACACAAGAGAAAGAAAGAATACAAATAAGATAGGAAAGGAAGAAGTTAAATTATCATTTGTGGATGACATGATACTCTACATAGAAGACCCCCAAAAACTCCACCAAAAGACTTCTACATTTAATAATCAAATTCAGTAGCATAGCTCAATACAAAGTCAACACTAGAAAATCAATACCATACACAAATAACAAACCCAGAGAGAGAAATTAGGGAAACCACACCTTTCACAATAGCACCCAAAAAATGAAATACCTAGGAATCAAGCTAACGAAGGAAGTAAGACTACAGTATTCTGTAGCAAAGAAAACTGTAATAAAGAAAACTATGGTACTCTGAAAAAGGAAATAGAGGAGGAAATCAGAAAATAGAAAGATATCCCTTGATCTTGGGTAGGAAGAACCAATATATTGAAAATGACCAGTCCTCATCAAAATTGTTAAACAGATTTAATGCAATCCCGATCAAAATTCTAATAGCATATCTCATACAATTAGAGTAAACAATCCTAAAATTTATTTGGAACCAGAAGAGAACTAGAATAGCAAGGACAATTCTGGGCAACAAAGGCAAGGCAGGGGGCATCACAATCCTTAATTTGAAGTTATACTACAGAGCTACTGTGATAAAAATAGCGTGGTACTGCCAAAAAAAAAAAAAAGATTAGAGGATCAATGGAACAGATTAGACAATCCTAAAATTTATTTGGAACCAGAAGAGAACTAGAATAGCAAGGACAATTCTGGGCAACAAAGGCAAGGCAGGGGGCATCACAATCCTTAATTTGAAGTTATACTACAGAGCTACTGTGATAAAAATAGCATGGTACTGCCAAAAAAAAAAAAAGATTAGAGGATCAATGGAACAGATTAGAAGATGCAAAAACAACCCCATTGTACTCAGCCACCTTATCTTTGACAAAGGAGGCAAACACCCTCAATGGAGGAAAAATAGCCTCTAAAAATTAAGCTGGAAAAACTGGCTTTCCACACGCCGAAGATTAAAACTAGACCTATATCTTTCACCATGCACTAATCTAAAATCAAAATGGATCAAATATCTAATTATTAAAGCAAAAACACTAAATCTTCTGGAAGATAGAATAGGTAGAACTCTTGAACATACTGATGTAGGCAAAGACTTTATGAACAAAACTCTGATCACACAGGAAATATCACAAAGAATCAACAACTGGGATTTCATCATCTTCTTAAAAAGCTTTTTCATAGCAAAAGAAACCACCAACAGAGTGAAGAGACAACCCACAGTATGAGAAAAAAGATTTCCAGCTCTTCCTCAGACAAAGGATATTATCTAGAATATATTAAGAATTCAAAAAGATCAGACCCCCCAAATTTAGAGATCCAGTCAAAAAATGGACATCTGAAATGAACAGACACTTTCAGATGAAAAAGTAGAAAGGGCAAATAAACATATGAAAAAATGTTCAACATCACTGGTCATTTGAGAGATGCAAATGAAAACAACGCTGAGATTCCACCTCACCCCAGAAAGAATGGCTGTTATCTTGAAATCAACCAATATCAAATGCTGGCAGGGCTGTGGGGAAAGAGGAACCCTGCTTCACTGCTGGTGAGAGTGTAGACTGGTGCAACCACTGTGGAAATCAGTATGGAGATAGCTCAAAGAACTAGGTTTAAAAGTTCCATTTGACCCAGCTAATCCCCTGCTGGTTATCTTCCCCAAAGAATTAAAAGAATCAGTATGATAGATATATGTGCTCCATCTCACTCCAGAAAGAATGGCTGTTATTAAGAAATCAACCAGTAACAAATGCTGGAGGGGCTGTAAGGAAAAAGGAACCCTTCTCCACTGTTGGCCAGAGTGTAGACTAGTGCAACCACTGTGGAAATCAGTGTGGAGATTCCTCAAAAAACTAAAACTAGAGGTTCCAATTTGACCCAGCTTGTTCCCTTCTTGGTATCTTCTCAAAATAATTAAAAGCGTCATACACAACAATAAATGCACACCCACATTTATTGCACCACAGTTTGCAGTAACTAAATCTTGGAAACAGCCCAAATGCCCATCAACGAATGAATGGAAAAGATGTGGGATTTTTTTTATACCATGGAGTATTACTCTGCCATAGGGAAGGATAAGCTTGAGACATTTCTAACTAAATGGAAGCACCTTGAGATCACACTTTTAAGTGAAAATAAATCAGACACACATTGTTTAAATCATTTTTTTTTCTGATGTGAGAAACCAGAAGTGGAAGTAAGGGCCAAAATGTATAATAAATATTGGGAAATGGTAAGGAAATGTTCAAATGGGAAGGAAAACCAGAGAAAAGAAAGAGGAAAGAAAAGAAGAGACAAGAAATAAAAAGAAAGAAGGAAAAAATGGAAACAAATCTTTTATAAATAGAGAGGGGAAAAGGAGTCAAAGAGGGGAAGAGTGGGGAAAAAAGAAGCAAGATATATCATATACAGGTTCAAATTCCCTGTGATGAATGTTATCATTATGTATATCTAAAATGTTCCAATAAATGTTTTGCTTTTAAAAAATAGAAAAAAAAAGATGAAGTGCTGGCTCAAAAACCCTGTATCTTCTAAGACAAAATGACTTGGGAGAAACCTACCCATCTGCATTTTAAAGAGCTTCTCAGCATATTTTTACAGACACTAAAATTTGAGAACTCTATTGAGAAGAGTTAAAAAAAATACTAAGACAAATTTAAAACAGAGATGGATAAGGTGAAATTACCATTTATTAGTTAAATTCTCCATCATTTTAGAAATGAACAATTCTTTCAATAAATAACTCATTCAGTTATCACACTCATGCATATATACTTATACATAAGGATACCCTTATTAAATTGTTACCTATAACAAATGCACTGAAATATGTAGAAAAACGCAGATGGTTTTGGAATGTCAGATTTGCTTTACTTATTGAAATATGCTAAATAGCTGGTTTCTAACTTAGAAGGTTTGTGATCATACATTTTCTGCCAAGAGCAATCACCCCACAATCATCCCACTCCTCCATATTGTTCTTTCTAGCTTTATGTACTTTTTTTTTATGTACTCTTTTCATATAAAAGAAAATTACTTCGCATGCTTTTTAGATGGTTGAAGATAGTATGGTCAAAGTGTTCCCCCTGGGCAATAGTGTTTGGAATAGTCACTGCTTACCTAAATCTTAATTTGTTTTTATTTGATGATTGGTCTCCCATAAACTTGCACTTGGCTACCTCTCCCTTAATTAAAAGCTGTATACTTTTAATTGCTTATTTTCTACCCTAGTGTGAGTGCTTGAGTATTTTAGTATTTCTCCTGCCCACTGGTTAATTTTGATGAAGGGCCACTGATTAACAGGGTTACACAGGATGTTCTGACATTCAGCAGGTAATTACCATTTGTTGATCAACATCTCATACAATGTTGTATGGAAAATACCTGTGAGCTAGACAATAATAGAAGTATAATAACAAGCTGCTAGAGACTCATTGCTTAATAATTTGGCAGCCATGCAGGTAATTTTCAACCCAATGTCTTCATTTGGTGTCCACTAACATTGTCCTTCCAAATGTGCTAATGGAAGAGATCTTTTAAATCTCCTTTTTGAAAGATGTAATGGGTAAAGATGTATCTAATATTCAGTTTCATTTTGACAAGAAAATAAGACTTCTAAAATGTTTCCTTTCCTCCTAAATTTCTGTTCTCTGAGCTTACTAACTGAAGTCAACCGTGAAAACTAGTACAAGATAAATGGCTTCAGGATGAAGGAAAATTTGAATGAGTAAAGGATAAGCAGGAAAAGTGATTAAGCCCAGAGACAGTCTTATTGGACTACATCTAGAAACCCGATTTATGGCTAAGAGCAACAAACCTAATTATTTTCCATAATTCACTCATTCTCAATTCCTAAAGCAATGTTTATTTCTAGAATAATTTTAGATTTATACGTGATAATATACTTCCTTTCAGCAGGTTGGCTGTTCATGCGTATGTCTATATGTTAATCTAATACTCATCTCTTATCTCTTTACTACATGCCCATTCGACTTCACTTCTGTTCTCCATTATCATGCTGTGAACTCTTTAAAGGAAAGGTCTGGGCCAGGTATGCTGGTGTAACCTGTAATTCCAGCACTCTGGGAGCCTGAGGCAGAAGGATCCTAATCTTGAGTCCAGCCTCTGCAATTTAGTGACTTAGCCAGATAGTGTCTCAAAGTAATAAATAAATAAATTAATTAAAATTATTTATACATATGTACATCCATATATATATGTATATATGTGTGTATATATATATATATATATATATATATATATTTGGTGAACCCTTGACTCACAAACTCAATCAGTTCTCAAGGTTGTAATAAGTCAATACAGCTGAGATCTGGATGTTTACCTGGGTATCTGCTATAGATAACAAGAGGCAGATGAATCTTCCATTAATCTAATTAATCCAAATTGTTCATATGTCAGGCCAGTCCTAACTTGAGGCTCTACTCTACTGTACATTTATTCTGCAAAAAGTTCCTTTCCTGGTCCAAATATTCAATTGCCCTGTATTTAAAACCTTTAACTCCTAACTCTGTATATGGCTTAAAATTAACTCTAAAATCCCATACAAAAAAAGTCTACTTCAGTGGCTTTTTAAAAAGTAATGACATCTAAAGAGTATGAACCTGTTTCTATTTTTAAAACATAATTTGTAGATTCATGTGAGTGATGTAAAGATGTACTAATGTATTTATTGGAAGCAAGTTGTAGAATGTTATGTTTTTAATGAGTATAATTTTCCTAAATGTTTTTAATGCACATAATTTACTTTAAAAATAGCACTAAAATTTGGAATACATTTTCAATTTTCTATACTTACTTAAATTGGAAGTGCTTTGCTATAAAATTATTTTCATCAACAAATATATGAAATAAGAAAAATATTTAAAATTTATAGTAAGTAAATGAAATGATTTTTCTCACATGGTAATAAAACAATTTATCTCATTGATATATAAGCTTCTGATTTTTCTATCCCTTCATGAAGGTATTAGGTAGTGTAAAAAAATGATTCTCTATTAATGGTGTTTATGCTTGAGGAAGATAGTATTAAAACAGAAAGTTAACATTTAAGTCATTTAAACAGATTATATATCTTTCATCTATTTCAGCTAGTTATAAGCAAAGATATTGCAGAAAATCCCAAGTTGATTTAGACAAAATTGAAAGTAATATATAACATTATACTTAATCTTTGATTTTGTCCCTCATGATATTCACTTTTAATTCTTAAATAAATGGCTTTCCTTTCTTATTTCCCTCATAAATCCTGTCTACAAAACAAGTTTTCTACAATTGACAATTTTTTATATTCAACTTTTCAAATATGTTGTGAAACTAAATTAGGTCTTTTTTTTCATTGAAACAATTGCATATTATCTGAAAAATGGCATTCATTCTATTGAGTTATTCTTAGTAATAATAGTATGAAGCTTCTTTGTGAAATATAAATAAAATAAATTATAATTTCTGCAAGGTAATTAATGGTAGAGTATTATTAAAAGCCATTTTCACATTATTAGAATAATTTTCATTATACCTTTAATAAACAATCATTTTACAAAAGTGAATTCTACAATGTGACTTGAATATAAAATAGTATTTAAGAAATTGACCTTTTTACTATTTTAGTTATTTTATAAGAACTTTGATCTCCTGATATTTATCTTTTGTGTCAGTTGAGCATAATGAAATATAATATGATAATAAAATACTAGACCTTCTGCTGAGTATTTTCCATTTTCTGTAGTGTTTTTATACCAACCGACTGGCTATTTTCTGTCTTGCTCCCTGGTTTTGGTAGGCTGTATAGAAACTATCAAAGTATAACATTCCCTCCTCTTTGTCTTTGGATTGTGTCTGGGGACCACAGAGTGTCAAGATTTGATTTAGAATGCAAAACATGCTAAGCACTGAGCCTATGAGTGGCAACAGCTTCCTCCTTTTGCTAGTCCTGAAGTAACTATCCTTTCTTGGTTCTCCAAATGTTGCCCATGTCTTGGTAGTCTTCTTTTAAAACTATACTTAGCAGTTTGAGAATGTGCCTTACTCCTCCTAGAACCTGGATGGCTGTAAAGACCACCTACACTATCAGAAGAATTAAATTATTTTTCTATTTCCCTCTAGAAACAGAAAGACAATATGAAGTAATATTTCAGTGATCTTTTTAAAAAGTTCTGGATATGGAGAGGGCAACCACATGGACCTTGGTGATTGCTCTTGTTCATGTCAAAATCATCCCACTGATTTGCACTTAAGGATAATGCCACCATTCTCTGTATTCTTCTGTATGGTCAGAATATGAGCATAACATTACGTCACACATGACTAGAGTCTGTCACAATTCATCCTAACACATCTACCACTCGAAAAATTATACTAACAAATTAGAAATATCTTCCTCTGGAAAAAGCAAAAAATAGTCAAACATACTACTTTCCTTTAGATCTAAAATGTCTCCCAAAAGTCTCATGTATTCACAGTTGGGCCTTTTACAACATGATGGGGTCATGAGAGCTCTAAATTCATCAATAAATTAATCAATTGATAACATCATAATTTAATGGCATTATTAGGGGGTACCTTTCATTGAAACTTAGGTGATATAGCCTAGTTGAGGAAGTGATATGGGTGTGTCCTTGGGGACTATATCTTACTTCTGGCATCAACTGAGCAGTTTCTTTCACCATTACCCTTCCACCATGACATTTCTGCTTTGGAAGCAGCTGACTATGGACTGAAACCTCTGATACTGTGAGCCAAATAAACTTTCCTTTTCTAATTTGATTTTTTTTTTACATATTTTAAAGGCAGATTTTCAACTTTATTGAATTAAGAGATGCCTCAGAGATTAGTAAAGTCCACTACTGGGTGTGTCTGTGAGGATGTTTCTGGAAATCACTGGCATGTAGGACAGCAACTGGGTGGATGATCTTCCTTGAATGTGAGTGGCACCATGTCATAGGGTAGGTCTCAGGATGGAATAAAAGTGCAAGAAGAAGGAACGTTATGCATATACATTCTTTCTGTCTTTATTTTCTGGCTGCAATGCAAAGGGCAGCTGTCCTCCACCACACTCCTCTGCCATGATGTTTCTGTCTCACCAAAGGCCTAAAAGCAAGGGAGGTACTCGACCATGGGCTAAAACCATTGAAAACCATATGCAAACTAAATATGCATGTGTGTATGGTTTTCCTGCTATTGGAATTATGTAGTAGTTGCCATAATTCAGTTATTTTGAAATTATCAAAAACAAATTTCTTTAAATGTTGATTTTACAAAATATAATTAACCAAATCAAGTAATTAATTCAACTTTAACCCTCATTTTTAAAAACATCGTATTATTTTCATCAGAACACTATGTGACATTTTCCCCACACATTTATTCATCTTAATAATAAGGTATGGATTCTCAAATGGATTTGAATTGTGCAATAAGCTTCATATATCACATATTTTTATGTCTTTATTTTCTTTCCCATTCACTAAATAGCAAGTTGTTTTAAAACTTCAGAAATCTGTTTTAGAGACTGTATGTCAAGTTGTTAAGCAAGTCATTGCTGTTTTATGAACATTAACTCATATACTCAATGCCATTCACCATCTCATCCCATGTACCCAGGAGAGTTTGAAATCACCAATCGTAAAAGTCAACAAATCAAGCAAAATCATGAAGGATTACACATAGCACTTCTGCACTGCTAGTGTCTCATACATTCAATTTTTTCAGCCCATCAAACTGAAAAGACAAAACCATGTTTATCATTTATCCTTCTGCTACGATGTATTTCTTTTCCTGACTTTCCTATTTCTGCTGATGGTACCACTATTCTTCTTCTAAATTATTCCTGATAGAAAAGAATCTATGCAGATATTTTAACTCTTTCTTCTCTTTAGATTTCACTTGTCATTAAACTCCATCTTTAGTGGACTGAACACTATAAGTAGTTTCTAGTTTTATTTCATTATTGCATCACCCCCACCAACTTTCTCTCATCACCTCTTACATTATATTTTAAGGGAAAATCTTAAAACAGAACTAAAGCAACATTCACTGGACCCTCCAAACATCCTTCCTGGTAGATAGCTTTTCTAAGGTCTGCCCTCACTAGATAATCATCTTTATCAGCAACTAGAGAGTAAAGTTCTTTTGAATAGTGAATTTTAACATCTAAGAGAAAACCAAAGTGAGAAAAGGTCACTTGTCAGGTACACAACAGGAATGAAAGGAAGACTAGGGAAGATACCAAGTTTTCTTTGGATATTTGTCTTTTTTGAACTTCCTACCATGAAATTATTATTTGAGATGAAATTCTTCAGAGTGTGAATGTCTGGAGGAGGCAGGGATTCTGATCACCATGATAGCATCTGTGTCCTACATGCCCAGATGAGGACAAAGTCAATGAGGCACCACTGTCTAAAAACTTGATTAATGAAGAAACGTCACAGGGAGAAATCAAATGGGAGTTTGAATCTATGGCAGCCACAGCTATGTATAGCTCTGTTAAGTAGAAAGGTCATTCTGCAGGGGGTCACTGTGTAGAGACACGGCCTCCTTCCATGGTGGTGTTGTATCAGATTCTCTTTATTGCATAACTTCTATTGGGTTTTGGCCATTTTCAAAGTATAGTTCTCAAATTTTCTTGCCAATTTATGGAGTTATGCAAAACACTTCTGATAAAGTACTGCCTGATGAGTTAAGAAGAACAACGCCTATAGATTGAATCAAGCACCACAACAGCACTGAAAACTCAATTTCCTCAGAGAAATGTGGAAATCACAGGGATTCAGTTCACGATAATAATAAGCTCAATCCACAGGTTCAACAATTTGGTTAACTGAGCTATATTACAACAAAAGGAAGAAAATCCTGTTTGTATTCAGGGTTTGGAATCTGGCAACCAAAAAGAACCAATTGTTAAATAATCACTTATATTCACCTGAAAAGAAATTAAAAGAAATATTTCTAGTGTTCTGTGTGGCAATGGAGATAGGGGAGTATGACTAGTAGGAAAGGGATGCCAATTTCATGAATATGGAATGGACTGATTCTTTCTAACAATTTAAGGCACAGTGACTTTTATTTACTATGATAATTCTTCCCTTCATTTCCCTGCCAAAACAACCAAAATTAAAGGCAGACTTTCATTCTATATATTGCAAAATTATAACATCAGTTGAATATATTAGCCCTGCATATTCACTGTATGAAATATGGGGCCTCCATGGGAGAGAATCAAGAGCACAAGCACTTCAAGAGGAGATATATGCAAAAACATCAGGAGCCCACTGGACTGCTCTGATAGACAAATAATCTCCCCATATCAATGAGGTACAATAATACCCATTCTTTTTTATCAGAGGAAGTTAAGTTTCTGCCTGAATTATTTTATTCTATAAATACATGTCCCTATATGGCCAAAACCAAAATGAAAACATGGACTAAAAAGAGACATGAAATAATTTTAGGATATTGCTCATTTCTATTAGCAAAAATCTGGAGATTGTGGATTAAACTAGACTCCAAATGTGTATAGGATACATGTTTAGATTAAGATGAATTGGCGAGCCAGTCTTGGTGGTGCATGCCTGTAATCCCAGCACTCAGAGGCTGAGGCAGGAAGATTGTCATAAGCTTGAGAACAGCTAAGCTACATAGTGAGTTTAAGGCCAGTGTGAACTACATTGTGTGTGAGACCCTGTCTCAAAAACCAAATAAAACAAACAAAAAAGATGAATTGGCTAGGGCAAAGGTTAGAAGGGAATGGGATTAATATGAGAAAATG
>NW_004624731.1:24628756-24705796 GCF_000247695.1 Heterocephalus glaber | reverse complement strand
TATATATATATATTTTAGTTGCATTAGGCTTTAGGTTAAATCTCCATCATGAGCAGGGGAGGGGAGAGGACCCTTATCTGCAAAGGTAACTATCAAGGGAATGAAAAATCATGCCATAGACTAATGAAAAATAACTGCAAAAGACATATCTGATAAAAGATTGGCTTACTACACAAAATACAAAATAACTCTTAAAGCTCAACTGCAAGAAAATATACAACCCAATTAAAAATGAGCAAAATATATGAACAGACATCTCTCCAAAGAAAATGCATAAATGACATCCATATGAAAAGCTGTGCTATGTCTTGTAATTGAGGAACTGCACATTAAAACAATGACATATTACTACATACCTATTGGAAGGTCAAAATACAGAACACTGGAAACACTGGATGTTGTCCAGGATATAAACCAACAGAATTTTTTTTTTCAGTGGTTGGAATGCAAAATGGTAATGCTATTTTTTATTTTGGTGGGAATGCAAGATGTAACCCTTTTGAAAACAATTTGACAAATTCTTATAAAACTCACCATATTTTTACCATGTTATCTAGCAAATGTATTCCTTGGCTATTTATCCAAATGTTTTAAAAACTTAGATCTACACAAAAATATTTATCATACATGTTTACAGAAATTTTATTCATAATTTTTAACTTGAAACCAACCAAGATGCCATCCAGTAGTTAAATGGATAAATAAACTGGTACATCATAAAATGTTACTCAGCACTAAAAAGAAATGAACTACAAGTACATAAAAAGACATGGGCAAACATTAATTTTATTGAGTGGAAACAAGTCAACCCAAAAAAGTTCCATATTGTCTTATTCCAACTGTGTAACATTTTGAGAAAGGGAAAACTGTGGAAAGAGAAAAATATCACTATTTGCTGGAGGTTGGATGGAAGAAGGATGAATGAGGCATAAAGGATTTTAGTATAATGAAACTCTTCTGTATGAACCTGTGATGGTGATTATATATCACGGAGTATTTGTCCAATCTATAGACTGTGGAACACTGAGAAAGAACCTTACATAAACCTTGGATGTTCAGTAAAAATGATGTGTCAACTCATGATAATTCACCAATAATAAAAAAGTATCACTCTGTTGGACCATGCAGATACTAAGGGGCTTATGTATGTGTGAAAGAAAGGGATACACGGGAAAATTGTATCTTCTGTACAATTACGCTGGAAACTTAAAACTGCTCTAAAATACAAAGTCTGTTTAGAAGGAAAAAAAACAAATTGCAACAGTAAAGTAATAAACTGAAAAATGAACATCCTTAAGTAGAATAAAGCCTCGGATCCTAAAAGTAATTCAGTGTATAAAACTGAAAAAAAGATTAACAATGAAAATTATATTTTTGTTTTAGTAAATGTAGTTCAAGTAAAACAAAAATATGAAGACATAAAATTATGTGGTAGTACAATTTCTTGAGATAAGAATTTATAATAAGTGCTTGAAATGCCAAGAACTCAGAAAACACATAGACTTTGATCTTGTGATAGAGAAAAGTTTCTTTAGCAAGAGAGAATGTGCAGAGGACAGGTGAAAAATATGTATGAATACAAGCATATCAAGCATATTGATTTGTGTAGTGAAAGAAAAATCATCAACATAAAAGATAAATCTCAGGGAAAACATTTGCTAAATACGTGAAAGGAGAAACAACCATATGCTAACATACAAAGAAATTCCAAAAATTGTAAAAGAATGAAAAACTATTTAATTCAAAGGTGAGTGAGTTATATCAATACACAATGTATCTCACTATTACCTTGGGAAATGTAAGTTAACATAAGAATGTGATACTGTCTGTATCCATCACAATGGAAAAATTGAAATGAGTCATTAACATCCAACAGAGACAAGATTGAGGAACTGAGTGCTGTCATATGTTGTTGGTGGAAATGTAAATAGCCTCAGTCTCTGGAAAATAATATGAAAGTGGATATCAACAGTGTAAATACAGAACCTTTAACTCAGGAACCTTGGCATCTGTTTCCTTTGCTTCTTTTTATTGTATCTTCATTTGCCATATAAAGCTTCTAATTTTATGTTAGGTTCCCTGAATTTTTTTTCTTTTAATGTTGCAGTTAACAACAGAGCAAGTTAGCTAAGGAGACATTCAGAAAGTTGAAATATATTTGGGGCACAGAGGACATAAATGGTTTTGACTGTATAGGTGGTGTCATCAGCATGGTGAGTGAGTGATTTTCTACATCATGGTTCTGTTGCTTTTTTGGAAATACAGAGAAAGTAGTGTTTTCCTAACATGCTGTTTGGTTTGGTTTGGTTTGGTTTCATTTCATTTCATTTCATTTTCCTATGCAGATATGACAGAAGAAGAAAGAGATAAATGTTAAGGTCCAAAAGTAATTAAAGTATAAGTCATAGCATTTTAGCTAGAATCAAAAATAATATTCATGGTTAGGAAGAGAATAATTGGGTCTGTCAACTAACAGAACTTTTAAGGTTAAATGAAAAACAATGGGAATTGTCAACTAGGTAAAACACGAGAATAAGAGTTATCCATCAGAGACAGGAATTTCTGTGTCATTCTGCAACTCCATGTTTTCAATGATGCAAAGGTCAGGCCTTGCCAAGAATATTCTGTAGCCTGGTACCATCCCTGCAGGCCTTGCTACCTCACCAAATAGGGTTTTGAGTACAAAACACTATTTCCTATGTAGTTTTTCAATAAGATTCATATTAAGAAGGGGGAAAAATAATGAAGGATGAACAGTCCTCAGTTTCACTGTGTTATTTAGTGGGGTAAGGTGAGCGAAAAGTTTTTAGAGGATGGTAGGTCAGAAAACAAAAATACCACGTTGTAATGGTTATGCATGAAAAATTAAAAAATCTCTCAGAACAACTGCAGGATTTAGTGTGGACAAAATTTTGAAACAAAAGTCAAAGTTTCCAAGGGATGAATGAGATTGTCAAAAAGGTCATTAGGTGTCTCCAACAGACTCAGAGAACATCTGTCATACATTTAGCACTGGTGTATCAGAGAAAATGAGGTCTTAAGGTTTTAAACATTCTCACAGAACAAAATGGATAAGCATGAAAATTAAAATATAATTAGCACAAATTTTTGAGTGATAGACAACACACTGGTCAGACAGTCTCATGGAAACAAGAAATTGTTTTAAGAAAGCTAGAAACCTATTCTGTGTTCCCCAATTGCTATTGCGGTTGAAATCTGGAAATAGGCACTAAAATCTGTCTTTATTGCAGGCAGCTGGATGGATGCTCTTTGAAGAGATTAAACATATCAATTTTAATAAATTTGTGGAACCTTAAAAAAAAAAGAAAGCTAGAAACCAATGTCCTTCTGTTCTCTTCAGAGAAGGTGTAATGTTTCTCAGAACACTTTGTTCAGGTAAAATCTCCAGACACAGATTTTGATTTTGGAATGAAAAGAAACCTTGCAGAGAAACATACTTTGATTAAACCTTCACAAAGCACAAATTTAAAAGGGGCTTTAAACTCCACCTAATTTAAATATTCTAACAATACACAGATTTTTAAAAAATACACCATTATATTTCATGAGAGCATCAACAGTTTCTTTCTTGTTGCCCACAAAATTCTAGTACTTGTTGAAGTGCACAGTACAATGTAAGCACTTAGTGTGTAGGTATAAAATTAATATATTTCTAATGGTGATTACTGTTTCACCCAAGATGGCTGTGCAACTGGACACTACCCACCATTCTCAATTAGCTTAAGAGCGTGTGTAGGTATCATCCTCCTGTTGCTGCCTACAGATTTGAGAGCGCTCACAGTTGAGAACACATTTGATAATCCTTTAAAAAGGCCAGGGGCAGGCACATCCTAACTTTCAACCTGGGATGCTCATTCAGGTTGATGCAGAAGGGTGGGTGAACATACAATGGAAAGCTTAAAACCTACTGAGTCATCTATTTAAATTATCTTTTAAATGAAGCCTAAATCTACTACCTTTCACATCTTCAAAATTCTGCCAGTATTTTTATACTATAATATATAAAATTTGATTAACATTTTCCTTTTCTAGTGAATGCTAAATAATTATATTGTTAATTCCTTAATCTTTTATATCACACTCTTTTCACTATTGAGATTTAAAGGTGCTGCAACTGTTTTTCTGTTGTGCATAAATGACATTTATATTCTGTGAACATGCACTACAGACTTGGTGCATTTTGTGTTAACATTGCATGTTGAAAAGCAAAAGTGGAATGTTCCCCAATTCATAATCTCCTAGGGATCTTTTTTTTCCCAAACTCTGATAAAATAGCCTACGTTATTCAATCTAATTTCATTTTCTAAAAGTTATTCTAAGTAACTGTAATATTAATTTCAAGTTTCTTCAATAGATGCTGCCCTAAATAAATCACTGAAAACTGCATGGGTTTTTACTACCATCTAACCTCCTTTTGAGAAAAAGAAAGTCTATTCCAATAGACTGAGAAGGATTCATTTTTAAAATTCAGAGTATGATTGAACTAGACTTACATTTAAAAAATATTCTATGGTAAGGATTTGTTCCCTTTCACTTGTGGGGTGTGTGTGTGTTCCATCATGTATTCCTTTTAGAGAAGGTCACAAAAAATTAATCTCCAAAAGAAGTTTTTGTGTTTTTCTTTCAGGGTTTCCTTCACTCACTAAAATATTGCAAATGTCAAAAAGCGTGAATAAACTAATGTACTTGTAACAAAATTTAAAATATTTTTGGAATATGGCTACAATTTTCATGACATGTTAGAAAACAAGATGGAAATATTGAGAATTTGAAATTCAAGGGCTAGGGGTTTAGCTCAGTGGTGCCGCTGCCTGCCTCACAAGTGCAAGGTCCCAAGTTCAATCCTCAGTACCAAAAAAAAAAATTTGATGATTCAAATCCAAGATGTGACAGCAAGTATATCAATACAAAACCTCTATGACTGTTACCTTTCCCGATCAATCATTTCTTTATGTTCCCCAGAAATATATTTCATTATAATGTGATTCACCATTTGATAAAACCAAGTATATATTTGTTTATCTTTCAGTTTATGTCTATAATATTTATATGACTGAAAATGTAAGCATACCTATTTATTGACAAATGTCATTAGGCCTAGACATTCTTTCTTTTCTTATTATATTTCATATTCAGAAGCTGACACAACATATTCAATACACCAAAAAGTAGTATGAAAGAAATTATTGCCCATTCGACAAAGGTAATAAAGATGTAGCAAATGTAAAGTTCAACTTCATATCTTTTTCTCCTCTATAACTAATGTTGAGCTAATAAAATACAAGAATAAAGGATCTATCTTGGTGTCATAACTGACTATTGTCCAGCAGTTCTTTTCATAAGCCTGTGACAAATGTTCCCTCTGGTAACTTTAAATCCATTTTTTATAATTAGCATTTCATTGTATTATTGAAATGAAATCAGCTTCTTTTTGTCTGCCAATATCAATTTTCAGCTCAGTAGTGCAAAATGAATTCTATGTATTAAAATCAGCAGGACAGATATCATGTCGTAATAATATAGGAAAATTCTGTCATAATTTTACAAATGGAGAATTATTTTTTTCTGAATCTGCTATTGTTTATGGATTCAAAATTCTATTTGTATATACTTAAAACCAAGACATAAATAGGCTGAGAAGCTGAAGATTATTAATTGTAAATAGTCCTTGGAAATATAATATCTTCTTAATCATTTTTCTAATACACTAAATACTAACATACAAAATTTTCTTTTAAATTATGTAATAGTTTATATATTAATTTAAATTCTGTTCCATTCACTGATAATTTCACGGACAACCTACAGTGTTAAACTGTAATTTTTCACTGGTTTTATTTCTCTAATTCTGTTAATAGTGTTTATTTCAATTAGATAATACCTGGCATACATAGATATTGGTACATTATGAATTTAATCATCAAACCCTGAAAATTTGAGTTTACAACACTTAACTTTAATATTTCAAAATAACAAATCACCCACATTATTCTGCGTCCCACATAAATGTACAAATGTTATGTTATTTAAAAATAATTAATCAATAATGATTCTTTTTTCATGATCTGTGCATTATTCTGCTACAGATGCCAAAATAAAATACTTCAGGTGGGTGACCTAAACAAAATAAAGGTATTATCTTGGAGATCCCGGGGCTAGAATTTAAAGTACCATTTGGTTCACTTTCACATGAGGCTGATCTTCCTGGCATAGGGATAACCACATTTTAGTTGTGTCCTTACATGGTCTTTCTTCTGTTTGAATGTAAACAGCTATCTTCAGTGCATCTTTCTTTTCTTATAAAGATACCAGTCCTACAATGTTAGAGCCCTGCACTTGGGGCTTTATTTAACTTTTCTCACCTCCCTAAATAGCCGATATTCATATGTAGTCATACTAGAGATTTTGATATAAAAAATTCTTTTTAAGGGACACAGTTAAGTCCATAGTAACATACATTTAATTTTAATGAGAAAGGCAAGATCAGAAAGGTAGCCAAAGGGATGCATCTTCAGTTCATAATGCTAAGTGAAATAAATCAGGTACAGAAGGCTGAATATCACTTGGCTACTTTATTAAGAGAAACTCAAAATATAAATAAATTCAAGACCAAAATAAAAGAAAGATAATAGAATACAGGCAGGTAGACTGTGGAGATGGAGGTAACTAGGGGTAGGGAGAAGATGAGAGGAAAGTAAAAAGGATCAAAATGAGATTTGAATACATACCAATACTATAGGATGAATGTTTATTATGTATCACAAACATATACTAATCAAAAATTAAGAAACCAAGCACAGTGATAAATGCCTGTAATCCCCACTGAGGAGTCTGAGGCAGGAAGATCACTGCAAGTTCCAGGCCAGCCTGAGCTACATAATGAATTCAAGGATAGCCTGAACTACATAGTGAGGCCCTGTCTCAAAACACAAAAGCAAAAAATAAAGAAAAATTGAGAAATGAAAGAAGGAAAAGTTCCCCACAAAGAAAGTATATCATATATGAAGAAAATTCCGTAAGGCTATCAGCAAGTTTCTTAGCACAAATCTTGCTGGACAAAATGCAATGGAGTATAAGTGGAAGGATATACTCAAACTACTGAAAAGAAATTCTTCCAACTAAGAATATGTTACTTGATAAACTCCTTCAGAAAAGGAGGCATGTGATTTTTCTTGGAAAACAAGAGCTGAGGAAATTCATCACCATTAGAACTCTTCAACTTGAAATGAAACATGTTAGTTGATAACAGGAGAACAAATGAAAGTATAAAGTCTCTTTTTAAATCAAGTACATATAAAAATTCAGAATATTCCAATGGTGTAGTTGTATGTATAAATCATTTTTATCTCTGATGTAAGTTTTAAACAAAAGTATTAAAAATAATTATGGCTACAACAATTTATTAATGGGTATTCTGTATAACAAGATGTAAATTGTGACATCTATCACAGCATGAAATGTGGGAGTAGGGAACTGCAAAGTTTTTGTATAGAATCACAGTTAATTTGTTATCAGATTAAAATATACTATTATAATTAAAAGATATAATATGTAAGCCTCATGATAATCACAAGGCAAAGCCCAAATAACAAACAGAAGAGAAACAGAAAGGAATTAAAGGAAGCTACTACAGAAAATCATCAAATCATAAAGGGGAGACACAGAGAAAGAAGAAAAGGGTATCTACAAAACAACTAGAAATATGTAACAAAATGGCAAAAATTAATCTCTATTTAGCATTACTTACTTTAAATGTTAATGAATTGCATTCTCCCATCAATAGACATGCAATATTCAAAGCAGTTTTACTGTGCACTGATTATCACTTTATCTCAGTATGTGTTTGGTTACAAACTCTACCACTTGCTAGAGACCAAAGATATCAAACTTTCACACAACAAGGTACATGAAACAAATTTAGTATGTGTGGATAGAAAGGAAGGGGCTGGAGAGGCCCAGTAGCCATTGTGAACTGGTCACTCAAGGCCCAGCATAGATGCCCACAGCTGTTACTGTCTTGTCTGCAAATGCCTCACCAGACTGCAGGTAAGGAAGGCTGAAAGCAGCTCATGCGAAAATTGATATTGCAAGGAAACTTGATAAGCTTAGCTAACATATTATAGGCCATGCTATTATAACAGAGACAGGAACAGGGCCCAGATTCTTCTGGTAAGTTCTTCTTTATCTCAGTATGTTTCAGACTCAATACATTCAACTGATATTCTTGAGAACTACAAACAAGTAAAAGGATGAGGAGGCCTGGAGCAGTGCCAAGCCTCCTAGAGAAGAGTCAGGCAGAATGACAGAGAAGTAAATAAGATCTTACTATAAGAACTACAAAGGAATCACTGCAGGTTTAAGGAAACATATCAAATGAAAGTAGAGAGATGGAAAAATACATTCAATGCAAGTTAAAACACAGAAAGAGCAGGATTAGCTATATTTACATTAGACACAATAGACATTGAGTCTGCAATTACAGTAAAAGGAAGAAGGTTATCACATAACGGTAAAGTGATTAACTCACTATAAACACTTATACACTCAGTTTCAGTGTAACTCAGTATATAAAGCAAATACTAACTGATTAGACAATAGAAATAGACAGCAAGACAATAATAATAAGACTTCAGTACTACACTTTCAACAACAGACAGACAATTTGGACTGAAAAACCATGAAGAAACCATAGATTTGAACTATACTTTTATGCCAATGGACTTAATGAACATACACAAAGCATTCCATTCAGCAGTAGCACACCAAATACACATTATTCTCAACTATATATGAAACATTCTTCAGATAGATCTTGTGGGATATTACAAGAACACTACTAAAATTTAAGACAACTAAAGTCATATTAAACATCTTTTCTTCGTAGCAATTTTATAAAATGGGAAAATCATTAACATGAAGAAAACTGGAAAATTCTCACATTAGAAATTTAGAAAATTCTCTTAGGTAAAGAGAAGAAAATTAAAAGGGAAATTCTTAAAATCTTGATAAAGACAAAAAATAGAAAATCAACTTTCCAAAACTTACAGGATACTTTAAAAGCAGAACCAAAAAGGAAGTTAATAGTGATAAATATTTGCATGAAGAAAAAAAAGTCTCAAAAAAATAGCTGTTATGGTTTATACCAAGAATGTCACCCCAAAACCTCATGTGCTCATCAGCAGGGCTTCTGGACAAGGACTGGGCCATGGTGGCACTCTAGCTAACTTACTGTTAGGTGCTGGAGACTGGGAAGGAGAGATGGGTCACTGAGGGCAATACACAAAGCTGTGAGTGTGAAGCTGAATATGCAGTGGAGGCCCCAAGAAGCTGGGGAAGCCAGGAATGTAGAATTTCTAAGACATAGGCAATGAGCAAAGCCACCCAAAGAGAGAAGCCATGAGGGTTACCACTGATAGTGCTGCAGGCCCAGGACTGCCCAAGCCTTTTGAAGGTCGCATATCACCCAACATTTCCCTGGGTCCTGGCTATGGTGCTACACGATTTAATATTTGCTCTGCTGGATTTTTATATGCCTTTGGTTCCACTCCTTTTTCCCCCCTTATTTTTCTCTCTAGGAATGAAAATGTTTATCCTGATCATTTTATGTCTGCAGTGTTTAATTTTCTCTTTGATTTTTACAGGAGCTCACAGCTAAGCATTTGCGTTGAGTCTCAGAGGAGATTTTAGACTTGGACTTTTTGGCAGTGCTGGAACTGTTAATACTTTGGTGACTCTTAGAGATGGACTCAATGCATCTTGAATAAAGAGATGTTCATGAGTTTTTTGGGGCCAGGGTTAGAATTTTATGGTTTATATCAAGAATATTCCCCAAAGATCTTATGTGTTCATAGGTAGAGCTTTTGAAAGAGGATTGTACCATGGGGTCCTATTGCTGACTTGCTGTTAGGAGGTGGGCCTTGTCAGGTAAGGCACATCACAAGGTCAAAACCAGAAAGGGCATATCTCCTTTCCCAAATCCTTCCTTCTCACTCTGCTTTCATGACCTCCATGATGTGAGCAATTTTCCTTCATTAGGTGCTTACACAATGCTTGTGGAGAGCGAAAGGTTGAAATAACCTTCAGAGACCTCTGAGTCTCTTGAGAACATAATGAATCCTGGATATGCAGCTGGCACAAAAACAAGGATGGTTACTTGTAACGAGAGTGGTTAAATAGAAAGAGTTCAAATGTCTGTAATGCAAGGGAATGTTATTCCCGGAGTTGTAAAGATACATTTGACCTTTTCCCTGGAAAATAATTAGTCGCCGAATTATGTACAGAGGAGGGGTTGGGGGTTGTGGAAAAGGTATATAAAGGGCAATAAAGTGGGAAGAGGGGTCTCTCCTCTGCCTCTCTCTCCTTTTTCTTTTCCTCAGAGGTTTTGTTTTTCTTTCATCCTCTCCCCTCCTCTCAGGTACTGTTCGACTAGTGACGGCTGGCACCGTCACAAATGCCCTTCCTGCCTTGGAACCTACTGACTATGAATTGAAAACGTATGCCAAAATAAACCTCTCCACTTTTAAATTGTGGGGGCAGAGTATTTTGTTCCAACATTGAAAAAGTAAGACACTAAATTTAAATCTCAAGGAACTAGAAAAATAAAAACATTAAATCTACAGTTTGAACCAATAAAAATGAGGAGTAAAGAAAATATAGTTTATACACAGAATCGAGTACTTTTCAGCCATTAATAAGGATGAAATCCTGTTATTTGCAACAAAATGGATGGAATTCAAAACATCATGTTAAGGAAAAAAGCTATATAGGCAAAGAAAAACTTGTATTACATGTTCTCTCTCAGATAGAGAAACAAACAAACAAAAATCAAGAAAAGGAAAAGAAAGTAAAGAAAAAGGAAGGGAAAGGAAGAGAAAAGGAAAAGGAGAGATAAAGGAAAAGGAAAAAAAAGTCATCCTGAAGGCAAAGAATAATTACTGAGGGAAGGGTCCCAGGGTGGGTGGGTAGCAAAAGGATAGATAGACATGAACAATGAACAATATATACACATATAGAAATATCACAGTGCATCACATCAATTTGTATGATTAATATGTGTTAACAATGAGAAAAGAAAAGACAATAAAATTCAATAATAATAAAGGCCATATTAGAAATGAGACAGAGATGAGAAAAATAAAGAAAATCAATGAAACTAAGTGTTGGTTTTCAGAAAGATGAATAAAATCAACAAAACTTTAATTAGACTAAGAAAATAAGGCAGAAGGGGCAAATAAAATTATAAATGAAAGAGGAGATATTGCATCTGATATCACAGAAATAGAAAGGATTAAAAGAGACTACTCTAAAAATTAGATTCCATTAAATTAGATAACCTAGAAAAACAAATTCCTGGAAACATATAATTTTCTAAAATCAAACCATGATGACAAAGATATCTACACAGTATGAGGATTGAAATTAATAAAATATTCCATCAAAGAAAAGCCCAGGATCTGATGGCTTCACATTTGAATTCTACCAAATAATTAAGTAATGATTAATACTAAGCTTTCTTGAACATTTCCAAAAAATTGAAGAGGCAGTAATATCCAAACGTATTTTAGGAAGCCAGAATTAATCTGACAATAAAGATCACAACACTATGAGAAAGAAAATGACAGGTCAATATCTTTGATAAATGTACATGCAAAAATTCTCAACAAAATATATAAGTAAACTGAATTTAACACCATATGAAAATGATCATTCACCATTATCAAGTGATATTTACCCTGAGATGCAAAAATTTTTCAAACAACTTTTGCCCTATCTACCCAGAGTAGTACACCAAGCCCTGACTGGAGATATTAAGCAAGAGAAAATAATCAGAGGCGCCAGATTGGAAAGGAAGAAGTAAAATTGACTGTGTTTGTAGAAGATACAATCATATATAGAGAAAACTCTTGAGTCCATACATACAAAAATCTATTAGAATAATCAAATTCAATAAAGCTGCAGAATACCCGACATGCAAGAATTATTCAACTCACTCTTTCCATATCTATTTGGTATAGTACTGCAGGTCCTGGCAAGGGAAAACAATCAAATGTATCCAGATTACAAGGAAAATAGTAAAATTTTCCATGTTTGAAGATGGAATGATTTTATATACAGAAAGTTGTAAGATTCCACAAAAATCCTGCTAGAATGGATACATTTAGTAAAGTCATATGAAACAAAGTCATCATATAAAGATTAGTAGTATTGTTACATGCTAACACTGATCAAGAAAAGTCCCATTTAAATGTCAGAAAATAAACAATATAGGAATAACATTAACCAAGAAATAAATTTTTCTTGTTATGACAAAACACCTTAGGACACCAATTTAAAGAAGGAAATGTTTATTTTGCCTCACACTATCAGGAGTTTCAGTCTACAGTCAGCTAACTCTGCCCTTTCTGGGCCTGTGCCAATGAAGAACATCTTGACAGAGATGCAGAACAGGAAGTAGCTGCTCACCTGTTGACAGCCGGGAGACAGAGAAAGAAAGATCTAGAGAGGAAGTGGCCAGTGACCACACATAGCTCCTGGGTCAATATTCCATGTCCCATTTCTTTCATCTAGGCCCCACCTCCTAATAGTCTATTCAACTATATGGGTTAGGCACACATGATCTGATCACTTATCCAACTCCCTTCATTTGGCCTTTGGGAAACATTTTAGATCCAACTGATAACACCAAAACATCTGCAGATTCAATGCAATCTCTGACAAAATACCAATTTTTTTTTACTAAAATTCATATGGAACCACAAAAGACAACAAGTACTCTCATAATAGTAAGCAAGAGGAACAAAGCTGGAGAAATCATACTACCTGACTTTAAAATATGCTAAAATCAAACATTATGATAGTGACATAGATATAGACCCATAGATCAATGGAACAGGATAGAAAGCCAGGAATAAACTCATGCATACATATAATAACAGATCTTTGATGAGCATGACAAGAATACACAAGGAGGAAAGGATCAGCTCTTGAATAAATCATGTGGGGAACATAGGATATTTACATTAAAAATGTAGAAAATTGGATTCTTATCCTACACCTTACATAAAAATCAACTCAAAATAGACTAAAAGTTTAGCCATGAGCCCTTAAACCATAAAACTCTTAGATAAAAATAAGTATAAAACACCTTGGCATTAGTCTTGGCAATAATTTTTTTGACTATGACACCAAAACATTTTAAGGGAAAATAAATAAGCAGGAGCATATTGAACTGAAAAAATTTCTTCATGACAAAGAAAATGATCAACAAAATTAGATCAACCTAAGGAATGGGAGAAAATATTTGACAAGTATATAATTACACTATATAAGGAAGCCATAAAAATTAATCGCAAAAGCCCTCTTAAATAATGCAGTTAAAACTGGGCAGAGGACATGAATGGACATTTTTCAAAGATAACATACAAACGGTCAAAAGTTCCATGAAAAAAATTAGTATTACTAATCCTCAGGGAAATGTAAATCAAAGATTCAATGAGATATCTCTTCAAATTTATTCAGATGGGTATCGAAATAACCCACAAGACAGTAAGTATTGGAATGTAGAGAAAAGGGAGTCCTTATACAGATATTATGGGACACAGTGTGGAAATTTCTCAAAAACTGAAAATTACAAAGGTCAATCCAAATTTTGGTGTATATCCAAAATAAATTAAATCAATATTCACAGAAACATGTTCATTCCCAAGTCCATTTCAACACTATTCAAAATAGCTAAGATATAGGTTCAACTTAAATATCCACCAGTGTTATGAGTGGATAAAGAAAATATGGTAAATAAACACACAGAAATACTACCAGCAGTTATAAAAAGATATGTCTGTTGTGACAACCTAGATAATATTATATTAAGCATTTAATATTAATATTATATTAAGCTATGTTCAGAGAAACAAAAACCACGTAATCTCATTTATATTTAGACTATAAACACACCGAATTCTCAGAAGCAAAGTGTAGAATGGTTGCTGCCAGAGGCTTGGATTAAGGGAAGAGAGATGTTAGTCAAAAGTTACAAAGTATCAGACAGGATAAATACAGAAAGCCTACCAATATTAGGGCATAGAATCAGCAACCTATAGCAAATATAACTAGCCAAATTAAAGAAATCTCAGAATGGCCTACTAGTTGAAATATTTTAAAATATATCACCATACCCTTAAATCAATGACTAAATACTAAAAATATATCACAAAATTATAAAAGTTTTAAAAATGGAAAGCATTAAATATCTATCAGAATGAAAATGCATTAATATTACTCAATGGAATTGTTGTAGCTAACATGGTACATTCAAAGAAGGTGATTTTATATGTACTGATACAAGGCATATTGCTCAATGAAAATGCAGAGGAGGAATACATATGATTATGTACATTTGTAAAAATTTTAAAATTGTAAAAATTTTTAAATTTAAAAATTGTATGTTTGAGTGACATAGAATGTTCATGAAAGAATACACAGAAAATTCACTGATTAGGAAGTCATAGTTGATATAAAATATTTTTCATTGTGTATTTTCCAACTTTTAACTTTTATAGCAACTGCATGCTTTTCATATACAAAATGAAATCTAATTCAAAGTTTGTAAGAAATACAAGCTTTCTTATAGTGGCAAGAAAAAGGATAAGACATATTGATTTGCAAAAAGAACAGTGAAAAATAATGGAACTGTTAAACATAAGAATGATGAATGAAATCACCCAGTCTTTTGAGATGCACTCCAACTAAGACTGTTGGATAAGAGCCCTAACTTGAAATTATGTATATTTCTTTTATAAGCCATAGCATTTCATGTGCTCTTCTTATACCTTGTATTTTGTTTTAAGGATATTAATTTACTCTCTTATACTCCATGCCTTTGTACCTTCCTCATGTCATTAACTCTTTTTGTAACTTTTTTGTATCCTTCAGGACAGCTTGGCTTAGGCATTACTTCCTCTGGAACTTTTTTAGCCTGTTTGTAGTATACTGAGAACTCCATCTCCTTATCCCTATGAATCTCTATCCCATCACAAAGATTATACTTAGAGTTACTGTTTAAAAGTTTCATTTTCTCTCTAGGAGAGTAACACTCAGGGAGCCTGTTACATGTTATCAGGTCATCCAATCCTGACTACAATTCCCTGAAATAGGTACTTCAGTCATATTCTGCTGTGAGAAATCTGAGGGCCCTAGAGATTAAAGAACTTGTCCAAGTAAACATTAATCAAGACTGATTTGACACAAGTGACACTTTCTACACTTTGTTCCACTCTATGCTACTGCTCAAAACTTAACCATCAATATTAATAAATTAGCATATAGAGTTGTGATGTTAAAAAAATAGCATTACTTCTGTTTCAAATAGGAAATTCTTGGGCCTTTTTAACTGTAATGAGGTTATTTCTTACCTAAATCTAATCTATCACATCAGCCACTTTGCGAATGATTGGTATTTCTAATATGAGGACATAAAAATTGCTTTCAACTAGTATACTTAGCTTTGAATTATATTACATAATAATCAGAAATGAAATATATTAGAAAACTGTATCTCATATTTTCTGCTCTAATCCCCTAAAAGGATAAGGATATGATGATAAAAAGAGAGTGTGATGGTTCAATGTCTCCTTCCTAATGCCAATGAAAACAGCTAGTCTAGCACCTTAGCCTTATCTGTTTTAAAAGTATAAAGTTTATGTCATAGGACCCCACAAATGATCACAAAAATCTTCATGTTTTATGGCACACATTATTGCAAGTTGAATCAGAAGTTAATTACTTTTAAATAGTCTAAATTTATTCTCATTATTATCCATAAGGTAAATAACCATTGCTGGGAACTCATTAGGCATGTCCAAGAGAATGAAAAATAAAATGAAAAGTACAATTTGGTTCTGTTTACCTTAAAAGAGGAATACAACTTAAAAGAAAATAAGCAAGATTGAAAAAGAGTAAGCTTATTAAATTGTTTCTTGTTTGTGGTCATGAACCTAACTTCCTGTCATAATTCATGAAAAGAATATATATATATACATATATATATATATACACACACACACATACACATATGTATGTGTGTATTAGATGAAATTGAAAGCATTAATTTCTCCTAAAGGAAAGGGTTTTTATTCATCATATTTATCAGCCAGTTTATAAGTAGTTTATTAAAATGAGCATCTGAAGGTTTTACTTCTAGATTTTTATTAGAAAAAGTGTTGACACCATAAAACTTTTTAATAAAACTTAAGCATTATTGCCACTCCAGCTTTGGTTAAATCAGGAGAAAAAAGTGTTAGTGTCTTATCAAGATTCAATTTTCTGTCATTCTTACCAATAAAATAATCTACAAATTTTCAGTGTACTTAAATCTAAATCTATAACATATTAAGAGTGTATCTGGCTACAAAATAAATTTTAATATGCCAAGCACCAGCGAGGGACTGGCAAGCACAGATGTGTCACCCAGGATTTTCAATCTGCTCTTGCAACTTAACATGGGCAAACAGCTAACCTCAAGGCAAAAATGTTGTGTGGATACATGTTTCTGAAAGAGCAGCTGGCATGCAGTCTTAAAATGTAGCATAGTGTCAAAGCAATAAGATTAAGGCAAGCTCTAGTGAGACTGCTAGGTTCTGCTGATTACCAGCTGTCATGAAACCAAACTTCAGAATAGTACGCTGCTTCCTCTCCCTAAACGGATTTGCTACTTTGAGACAAAACATGTGTTTGTTTTTTTTATTTTTGTTTGGTACTCTAACTGGTGTCTTCATTCACTATATTTTTTGAATCCTCAGCAAAATGAATACTAAAGATTCCATATTATGAACCTTTCCTGGAGGATCTTGTTTGGGTGACCTGTGTGTTATCCTCCCTTGAGTTCAATTTGTAACTGCACAGTAACTTAAAATCTTCATACTATTAAGAGTCTAAAACCAGGCACTTTCAAAATCAAGAATGGAGTGTGTCCCTCAGTCATTTATTTTCTTCCAGATTAGAATGTAAACACTGTTAAGAATTGGCTATTTAAAATATTGTATTTTACATGGTTAGTGTACAATGTGAATAATTTTTATAAAGGGACAAATGCAACTGTTGCATTCTGTTTTGATAACGTATGTAAAACTACACTGGGTCTTGTTGATGCTGCTTTAGCTTTCTCCATATTACCATCATAGAAATATTATTCACCTAAATGTTAAACAAAACATAACTATGGCTACTTGCTGTATATTACTATATATGTAAAGTGCACATTTTACCTTAGAAAGTATCATCTCAAATGAAAATGTTTTATACCTTACATGATAAAATTGCCTCAGAATTTTTTAAATGCCTAGTCAAAATCTATATGTTAGTGCAGAGGAAACGATAATTTTGCCTTCTATATTGGACTTATTTAAATCAATTTTACATTTCTGAGGCTATATTATTAGAAGAAAATACCTAAGATGATATGGAAAGACCTTAGACTATAATATTTAATGAAGGAATTATTGATCATAATTGCCCAGCTATATTTATGAAGCTACTTCCTTCCTCTATTTTGCCCCTTGTTTATATGCAGTGAGTATTTTATTTGATTAATGCCACACTCCTCAAAAATTCTCTCATATAGCTGTTAAATGGCTGCTTCATAGTAAGTTCCAATTTGTTTCTCTTATTGTACACTGAGAACAAAGCTCAAGGCTATACTATTTTAAATCCATATTTTATTAAATTTGGTCTTATTTATATATATCTTTAAAATTTCTTACAAAAACACCTAGAATTATTTGCCAAGGAAAACATAATATGTAGTGTTTGCTTTATGTTACATGTTACATATTCTTCTTTTGTTGTTGTTTTTTAAAAAGAGCACACTAAGACAACAGTAAACTACAGAGGTTATAAACTTGATTTAAAAGGTTATGTATTCTCATATAATCTGCACATATTACATATACATATACAATGTATATGCATATTCAAAATATAATACATACTTATATATTTCTGTGAAACATATGAATATTATGTGGAATATGTGATTAGCAAAGTACACATGGATTGTTTCTATTGGAAATTTGTGTTTATTTAGTAATTCTCATCTTTGTTAAAAACAAAATCCCAATGTCTAAAAGCAGATTTTCATTAATATTCATATTTTTTAAACTATAGGAAAACAGGGCCAGGATTTAGCTCAGTGGTGCCACCACCTGCCTCGCAAGCACAAGGTCTCAAGTTGGATCCCCCTGTACCAAAAACAAAAACAAAACAAAAAAACCTATAGAAAAACAGATCGACAATGTGTTAGTAAGCTTTCTTATACATTAAAGAATTGATATTTTAAGAAAAATAATATATAAAGATAAGCAGCTGATGATAAAACCAGAGACTATATGTAGATCTTTCATTTTAAAATTCTTATTTGTAGGGGCCGGGGATTTAGCTCAGTGGTTCCAGCGCCTGCCTCACAAGCAAGCGCAAGGTCCCAAGTTCAATCCCCGGTATCAAAAAAAAAAAAAAAAAAAATCTTATTTGTAGATGGTAAAATAACTTCTAGATAATATTAATCAAGTTTAAAAAATCATTTATTTCAGTAAACTATGGAAAACAAACTATCTTTGTGAACTTAGGCTACATAAAGTACAGAGGGAAAAGGATGTTGTTTTGAAAACTAATAAAAGCTTTTAAAAATCCTAATAATATGTTCTAACTCCAAATTTAATATTATAATTTACATGAGCCAACATATATGGACAGCAATGTGCAATGAGGTACTTTATGTTTTTACTGAACATGTTTCAATCACATTTATTCATTAATCTTGAAGATTTATTTATTAATCTTGATTTTTGCCTCATAAAACCATTCAGATAAAAATACTACAACATCTCATACTCATTTAGACTACTCTAATTAAGCTATAATATTTTTGTATACACCATTCAGCAATAAATTGCATCTACCAAAACCATAAAATACATTTTATATATGTTGTTCTTCTTATGTTGAAATCCTAGGGCCTCGTGAAGGATTTTGTTTAACTTCATTTTAACTCTCAAAACTTTCCTGTCCATGTACTCCATGCACCCTATTTAAACATTACTCATTTCCACTCTTTAAAATGTCTTAAAATGAGTCTTTGATCCTATTCAAAACTATAGGCATGTAAAAATTTCATTTGCTGTGAATGAAGCTAGTAAATAAAATTGCATTTTAAAAACATTTGATGTATAAAATATTTCACCCCAATTTAAATCAAATATATTTTACTTAACTTCTCTTGAAATAGGTCCAGCTAATTATGGTAAAAAATTCAGCCCTAAAAGAGAAATGAACAGACCCTTCACAGAGGAACAAATACAAATAGTCAACAGATATATGAGAAAATTTTCAACATCTCTGGCCATTAGAGAAATGCCAATTAAAACAACCCTAAGATTCCATCTTACTCTGGAAAGAATGGCAATCATTATTAAATAAAAAAATAGCAAATGCTTGTGGTGCAAAAGGAACCCTCCTTCACTGTTGGTAGGAATGCAAACAGGTACAACCGTTGTGGAAATCAGTATGGAGATTTCTAAAAGAACTGAAATTAGAAATTCCAAATGCTTCAGCTATATCCCTTCTAAGTGTCTTCCCCAAAGATCTTAAGTTATCATACTACAGAAGTTATCCTACTACAGCAATACTTGCATACCAATGTTTATAACAGCACAATTCATAATAGCTAAATCCTGGAAATAGCCTGTATACCCATCAACAGATGACTGGATAAAGAAAATGTTATATACATACGTACATATATGTATACACTACTTAGCTATAAAGAATGACAAATTTGAGCCATTTGTAGGAAATTGGATGGAACTGGAAAATATAAGGTTGAGTGAAATAAATCACACACACAAGCTTGAATACCACATGGTATCTCTCATTTGAGTGAGGCAAAGTACAAAGAAAGAAAATGATAAAAGATGGATAGAAAGGGACAAGGGGACAGATCTCTTACAACCTGGAGGAGGCTAAAGGAACAAGGATGAGGGGTAGGGGGGAGAGGAAATAAGAAAAATAAAGATATGCCATGTACAGGAACCTAACAACCCCAATTAATGTAAATACTATATGCCATAACATGAGCTAAGACAAATAATATCAACAAGGATGAAAAAGGGGATTAGGGAACTCAAGGAGGAGGGGGGAGGGAGAGAAAAGGGGGTTTTTAAAACAGAAATGAACTATATGTCCATGTACCTACTCCCAAGATAACTGTAAATTGCATGAATTTTAAACATGTACTAGTAAAAGAGAAATAAATTATTTAAAGAATCAGCCCCAAGAGCAGATAATATATATACTTTCTTTTAATAATTTCCAGTATAGAGTTAACATGTGAAGTCAGGTTGCTAACTATAAACCAACAAATCTGCAATCCTAAGAATAATCAGAAATTATCCACGTAGCTAGACATGGTAGTACACACATGTGATCCCAGCATTCAGGAGGCTGAAGCAGGAGGATTGCTGTGAGCTTAAGGCCAGCTTGTGCTACCTAATGAGTTCAAGGCTACCCTGAACTATACAGAGGGGCCTTGTCTGAAAAAAAAAAAGGAAGGAAGGAAGGAGGAGAGGGAGGGAGGAATGGAGGGAGAGAGAGAGAAAGAGAGAGAGAAAGAAATTATTGTTAGATACACCCTTTGCAGCTCATTTAGTCACAGCTGTCAAGTTTTGTAGTTGAATTTCCATATGGGGTGTAATTATTCATCTTGCATGTACAAACACCAGAAAAATAATATTTAATAATTTCTTACCAATATTTAATTTTATACGAAGTACTAACAATAAGGCCCAAAGTAATTGATTTCAAGCACAAACAGTCTTTAAGCCTTTGTACTAGTTATATAAAAATTAAATACGTTTTGATCCCAATTTACACTGTCAGTTGTGAAATAGGAAGAAAAGGTCCAAAGGGCAAGGGGAGGTGGTATGGGTTGAGGGGAGGAAAGAAGGGAAAGAAAAAAATGTGAGAAAAAGAAAAAATGGAAACAAGGTATTTGTAAATAGGGAGGGGTGGAGGAGTTGAAGGGAGGGCAAGGGAATAGGGAAAAAATAAGAACCAAGATACATCATGTAAAGGTACAAATGAATGTCATCATATTGTATACTTCAAATGTACAAATAAACTTAATGAAGAGCAAAATTAAATATTAATTTTCTTATTAAATCATCAAAAATTAATAATTGAATGGTTTTAGTATGGAACAATTAATTAGATGGTTCTTTTCAGTTATGGAAGAGTCATCAGTGGTACAGTATCCAAAAAAACATACAACAAAAAAATATAATTGCCATGTAATTAACTGGAGATTTAAAACTATTTGATTCATGCATGAGAGTAGAAAATAGGGTTGTGGTTTCCAGAGATATGACATGACATATGATGACAGGATTCTTAATGTATCTTGTGAATATTAATTATCTCCATAGGATATCTAATGCTTCTGGTTAGCAAAAGTAAATAATAAGCAATATGTAATTACACTTCAGTTTTCTCTGTTATAGCATATTTTCCTTTTTAAAAACAATAAAGATTTAAAACAGAGATGTCTTGCTCTATAAACTTATAAAAAAGATTATAGTGAGATTCCAGAATTCAGGTTGTGTTTTAACATTGCTATTAATTACTTTTGTGCCATTTAACATAGCCCCAATTCTATATCAATAAAGTGGGTTTAATACCTGCCTTAGGAATTTTTAAATTTATCTTGGAATTGACAAGAAGATACACGTAAAATAAATCTTTGTACCTCTTATTAATGTAGGAACCATTTACCTTGGAAATTCATTTATATAGAAGAGAACTAATTTTTGAGCACAATGTGGTAATCACATGCTGAAAATTAGAGTAAGAAAGAAAGTAAACCCATAGGGTGAGGTCCAGTTTTGGGGAAAAGTTTGTAACACTGTATTTTGTGACTACATTTATATGGCTTGAAGTTATTTTACAAAAAATTGATTATACATATATATGTATAAATATTTTCCAGTCTATGTAGTAATTACTGGCATATAACAACTCTGTGATATAAGCATGTCCAATATTACGCTTATCCCATGAATCAAGAAATTAGGCATACTTTCTTGTGCAAATGTCACACACATAGCAACATCAAGGAGCGCACCCGAAGGGGAACTTCCTGATTCCTAACATATTGCGAATTTTTCTCCACCACTACGAATAGCACACAGTTTCAGTAGAAAATCTACCAAAAACTTTTACTTCATCAAAGCAAAATTAGCATAAAAGTGATAAGTTCAAATCATTTGCCTTACAGACAGTCTGCTCTCTTAGTTTGAGGTCCCTCCCTCTGTTTGCCTTGTCAATTTCTATTTCTTATAATGCCTACTATTAACTTTCATGAATGGAAAGGCTTGTTCCTTCTAAACATCTGCAAAACCTACTGAGCACAGTAGTTAGCTTGCACTTCATTATACAGAGCATTGTGTTGCTATTTACCTGTCTTATGTTTATTTCTCATCTAGCCAACTGAATCTCTAAAAGGAAACATCTGTGTTCATAAAATCTGTAACACTGCCAATAACCTGCATCCCTTCTCCTCGATGAACACTCATATTATATCCCATAAAGACTGTTTCTGTAACTTCTGTCTCTTATTATACATTCTGAATTTATGGAATGTCTTCTTAACATTCACCCAGATATCCCAACAAGTAGACCATGGAAAGAAGTAGAAGGTGTGCTTAGTCAATGTTTAATAGACGATGCATAAATGCTCAAAAAATTTTTGTTCTACATTTTGAAATTTTATTTTTTATAAAATAATTTGTTCAAAATGTATTTTGCATTGGAGATACATATTTTTGTCATTAACTGTGATCAATCTCCTGAATCATATATATTTTCCTATCTCACAGGTGAAAAATAGGAAAAAATGAAATAATTTAAAAATGATTATTATGACTTAAATCTAAAATGTCCCACAAAAGTCTCATGTGTTCTGAGGTGGGGCTTTTGGAAAACAACTGGATTATGGGAGTGCTATATGCTTTATTGAATCAATCCATTTGTAAATTCATGTGATGTTAGGATACGGGGCCTGGTTGGAGTCAGGTCACTGGTAACATGACTTGGAAGGCAGAATGCCAGTCCCCAGGTCTTCCTTTCCCTCTGCCTCCTGGCTGCTTTGGGTTGAGCAGCTTTTCTGTGCCATTCCCTTCCACTATGCTGTTTCTGTTCTGAGAACAATAGACTGTGAACTAAACCCTCTGAAACTGTAAGCCAAAATAAACCTCGCCTTCTTTAAGTTCCAGGTGTCATATTTTTTCCCTAGTGACAGAAAGTGACTAATACAGATTATGTATCTACATTTTTAAATTTCAAAAGCTCTAAAATAGTTACAAGTTTTTCATGTTCTTAGTTGTTTTTATCCTTGGATTTCACTTTACCTTTTTTAGTAGTCTGTATTCCAAAGTGGATAAAAATGTTGAACATCTTTGTTCTCTATAGCTAACAGATGGGAAGGCTGGATTTTACTAAAGTTGTCTAAAGAAGTGAGTTGTTTTTCATTACATATCTGAATATATAGTATGTAATGCTCATTTTTTAAACAAACTTTTATATATATTACCTAAGAATATTTCAGGGCAACATTCTTGTGTTCTAATTACAATAAAGATTTTACATGAAAGATAGTAACAGACTCATAAAATATGGATTTATTAGAGATATGTTAAATTCAAATTGGGTATTAGGATGTTAAAATTGAAGCAATTCATCAAAATCATTTAAGATTCTAGCAGGAAAAGTTATTTTACAAGGACATGCATATATAAATAAATATTAAAATCAATAGAAATTTCTGCTTGATTATTAAGAAGGTTACATAAAGAGAAATACAATAGTTTATATTTAATGTGTATTCACTAAGTTCTTTACTAAGTTTCTAGAGGATCATTTAGCCCTTGCCCTAATTCTTTTTAAAAATGTGCTAGTCTTTTTTCCTTTTTTCCCTGATGTCAAGGATCAAACTCAGGACTTTGCACTTGCAAAGCAGGCCAAAATGTATAACAAATAATATGAAATAGGAAGAAAAGTTTCAAATGGGAAGGAGAGCTAAGGAGGAGGGTGAGGGAAAGGAAAGAAGGGAAAGAAAAAATGAGAAAAGAGGGAAAAAATGGAAACAAAGCTTTTGTAAATATGGAGGGGTGGAGGGGTGGAAAAATAAAGAACCAAGATATATCATCTACAGGTACAAAATCCCAATGATGAATGTGATCATAATGTATACCTAAAAGGTACCAACAAACCTAATGAATAAAAAAGAATGTAGTAGTCTGAATGTGTCATTTTAAAATTTTGCTCTTTGGTCCTTTTTTGCCAAAAAGGATTTTTCCCTTATCCCTTTACACACTCACACAAATCCACCAGCCTTTATTGTTTATACTGTTCTCTATGCCGACTCACTCTATTCTATGGATTACGTTACCATTTCCACTCCTCCAAATGTATATTTTCTTCAGTACTGTTCTTTATCCATTCTATTTTTCATATGTATCTCAGATAAATAGCTTTTAGTCTAGAACAATGGAGTGCAGGAGAGAGGGAAAAAAGAAAAGGAAAATTGCTAACTTGAACTTGGATCAACACCGAGCTGCCAAACTGACACTTCCATTTCTGCACAGATTAGTCTTGTGGCTAGGTTCAAACTATTCATACCAGAATGAAATTACCAGTCAAAACATTCACAGTTCTGTGCAGCCAGTATGGCAAGAGTGGCCAAAACATTTAGGGACTTGTGTGTTGAAGTACTCGCATCCATCTATAAAACAAATATTAAACTACTTAATCTATTTTCCTGCCACTTTCTTGAATAATGGCTAATACCCCCACATGTCCTAACACAAACCTTCTACCTCCATGACATAAGCCCTCACAGACCCATCAGTCTAAATGCCCTGTGTATATAAAAGCATGGTCAAGAAACAAATGCTCAAGGTTATGAAAATGCTACATCATATTACTTCTCTCAAAATAATTACAGACATTAGCTATGATTCTATACTAATATGTTTCATAAATTATAATCTTTGATGATCACGGTTTCCCTTTAAAAATTTTACTAAAATCTAATTGTTTTTTACTAGAAGACATTAACAACATCTTTTCTGCAAAGTCTTGCAAATCACAAGATGTATTCATATGTGAAATAAAATGCAAGCTACTTTGTATCCAATTGAAAATATTACTGATATTCAACAGAATTTCATAGTTTTTCACATATAGACTTTCATTAATTTATAAGAGTTTAAGATTTTAAAGTTAACTTTTTCTTATCTCTTGCTACTTCTTTTTAAAATACATTGAATGAATCCCACTTATCTCTCTTCTTATAAAAGAAATTATTACCTGTTTTGTCCAGTGATGATTAAAAAAACAAAAATAATGTAGCAGTAGATATTAGTCAGACATATTAAATTCCTGCAAGAAATAGAGCATTTCACGATGATTCTGGTAAGAAACTGGAAAGGAAAAGCTTAAATATTTAACACACACTGGTGATCTTTCAGAAATACTGTGTCCTAATGACAAAGAAGTCATTTCTGACAAACTTTACATTTGCTTTGAGGCCAGACATAGCACAATAGCACAATGCACAATTAAGGGCCAGTCATTATACATATATCTCTCAGAAATATCCATACATCCACATACGACTACTTGGCTACAGCCTAGAAAATTTCCCCCTCCAAAATCTAGCAAACACAAAAGTACAGATTTTTTTTTGCTGTCAGCTCTTTGAAACAGACAGCTTACCATATTAAGACATAGGTTTACACCACAGATATCCTCATGCTGAAACCAGAGCATCAAAGAGCCTTTCCTTGCTTCCAGAAGTGGTGTTAGCCTAGCAGCCAGAGATGGCAATGTCACTAATGAACTGACAAGAAAAGCATCGAATGGAAGTCATTTTTCTATTTTTCCTCACCATTCTGTTGTGTTTCTCTCCATTCCTCTTCTTCCATTTGTGTTCATTCTTCCCCGCCCCCCCAACCATCACTCCTCCAAATAGATCTCTCATACCCCAGAGCTTTATAAATCTCATTTTTTAGAAAAGTGCTACAATTTATTGTATCTGTAGAAAACTTGAGAGATGCCATTGTTTGGACTCCTACATAAGATTATAATTATCTAATCTGAGTGGATGAATGACTTGAAAGAGAGCAAAATAACAAAATAACACAAAGAATTCTGGATAAATTCCCTGGGGATCAATTAAATGAAACAAACCTTTAAAATAACTGCTATCAACAAAATATATATTGCTGTTCAGAATGGTCTACTCTTAATTCAGTATGAGTAATATACATCTGTGGGCCAACATAATTATGCTAAAAGGGAAACAAAATCCCTAAGGGCCATGTAAATCAATGCCATGAAATCCAAGACTTAAAAATCATCAAATTGAAATATTACTGTCCTTAACTATACTGAAGTTCAGTATTTAATGATGTCATAATTTGTATATCTCCTTCAACCCTGTGTACATACTAAGTCATTCCTCAAAGCCAATATTAGTTTCTGTTTTGAAGTATACACTAAAAGAAATTAACAGAACAAGCAGGGTGAATGTAGCAATTTATTCACACAAATTATTAAAACCTGACATGATCCAGGCAAATGACTGGAAATATAATATCATGTATTAGTAATTTTGACACAAGATGAAATAAAAAAAAAGAAACCAGTTGTGTCAAAAGTATAATTTTTCTGTTGTGGATGTGAAAGAACTGTAACCCACATTGGAGATTTATATTACACTGACATTATTACTAAGTCAAATATGATATATAAGAGAAAAAAATGTAGGAATACGGTCAATAGGAAAGACAGTATTTTATATTCTCTGATAATTCCAGTACTAGAAGTAGTGACTGTGTAAAAATTGTTTGATAAAACATTCATACAATTGTAATTATAATTTCCTAGAGTTTAATTTCCATTATTTCTATGAGTAATAGATTTTAATGTGATTCTTCGCTTAGAAGTTAATCCAAAAATGTCTTGACAGTGTACCCTTTAAGTTGAATGTCTAAAATATATGAATAAATGTTTTTATTTTTTATTTTGTCAGTTACCGAGAAAAAATGTCCTACAAGTAGGGCTGACCAAGTGTGTAAAACTAGTTCAAATACCTCTCACTGGCCTTAAATGTACAGTACAATATCCATGTCTTACATAATCCATGCCGTGAAACTGTTTATAGGCAAAAGTCAGTCCAAGATATCAGCCCTCAAACTTAACAAAGTTTTGTATTCCAAATCAATATTTCTAAAGAACAATGAGGATCAGAATGGAAGAGAAAAAAAGTAGACATAACAGTTTAATTGGTCTCTAAAATAGGGTTATTATTCAATGGATAAATTAAAATGATAGAAATAGTCTCTTAGGTATTGGCCACAATACCAAATTTTATCTGACTTGATTTTTTCTCATAACATAGTGTTTTTGAACATTTAGAAATACAGAAATATTTCCCTTCTCTTTGTTATAAATTTTGCTTTTGTGTGTACACCAATATTAGAAACACTTGCAGAAATTCTTTGATATGTATTTATTTGTTAGAGAATTTTTCCTTTCATTTTGTTATCAGATAATGAAAAGTTTACTATGCAACAAGGTGAGCTTTGTATAGCAGGTTAGAAATTAATGATTCATTAAACAAAGTCTGTATGATAACTTTTTATTTGGTATTTTTAAGAGTGCTATACAGAAGCATTGGCCAAATACACTTGACATACAATAAACTCAGGCAAATCTGCAGTTATAAGACTTCACTGTATCTATTAGTAGTAAAAATAATTATGAGTAGACATTCCAGTTTATGAGTAGGCTAAGACTATGTCTTTGATTTTCAATAATAGGAGTCATAGACATATCTAGGACACCTTCACAGTGTAAATATGAAGAGATCCAACCTTTACAACTAAATGTATTCTATCATTGAATGTCTTGAAATTAAGATATTGCCCATAATTCTAAAATACCAAATGGTAAGAAAACAAAAACAATTAGTGTTAAAATACAATAACTTTATATTTAAAATATGGGAGACCATTTAATTTTTTAATGCTTCAGTTTCCTGATATGTAAAGTACAGATTGCATGTGCTTACTCTTTAGAGTATATCTTTGTGTGTATAAAGACACCAGGGCTTTATCTTGGAGGACATATGTTAACAGTTTTCAAAATGAGACATTCTGTTCATATTTTTGTGTTGGAGAATAATAAATTGTGTTTGGTTTACTTTAAATTAAATTGAAAACAGAATGATGTCAGAAAAAGTGTTTCTTGAGGGCACTTACATTATTGTATTTATTTGTTTTTGTGGTGCTGGGCATCTAACCCAGGGCCATGTGCATGCTAGGCAAGCTCTACCATTGAGACTCACCTTCAGCCCTGCATTATTTTAAATGATACTGTGTGGTGTGAATGAATAATTGATTTTATTGACTATGATGCTTATATTGTACAAGCTAGAAAGTGACCTTAATGTAGTACTTGACACAACTCCTTGACCTCCACATCATAAAACTTTCCCATTTTTACCAAGAAACACATTTTTAGTGAATGCATTTCTCCAATTCTACCACCAAAATCCAAACACAAGCTATTTAATACAAGTCTCATCTGGACCATAGCACAACTGCATAAACGATCTCCACAAATTCTCTTTTCCTCATTCAGCATTCCTATATCAGTAAATTAAAACTTATTAAGAATTAGCACTATTCATAACCTGCCTTCTATGTGATCTACAACTTGTATCATGTTCCTTTCTGCCGTAGCAACTTTGAACATGTCACATTCCATTGTGATTTTGTCTGCTTTGGTTCATAATTATTTTTCCTGGAGATTGGAAGACTGTCAAGCACATGCTAAAATTCAACAAATAATTTCTAAATAAAGAGATACAGATAAAGTAAGTGAACATTAATGTCCGTTCACACAAAAATTTTAGGTAATTATTTGGATGACTGCAATAGTTTGTTAAAATTTTATTGAATTAAAAAATATAATGTTTTATGGTCAGAAGCATCATGGACCCTTCCTGCGTAGAAATGAGTTTGTGTGCAAGTGATCAGCGAGTAGAAGTGAAAAACTAACCAGCGGTAGAACATGTTAAGAAGCAGGGAAAGAAAATAAAAGTTAAAGCCATAAGAAACTTGAATAAATGATTAGACTGATTAAAAAAACTCAATATTGTCCTTAAATTCCTCCTCCAGAAAACACTGCCATTCAACTTCATTTTCAAGACTTTATCTAAGTTTGACTCTTTTACATGCCACATATAAATGATATTATGCAATATTTGTCTTTGTGTCTGCTTCTTTCACTCAACATAATGTCCTACAAGTTTATCCATACTATCACAAATGGCAGGAGCTGTGGGACGAGGAACATATGTAAATGTTAGTCAAAGGGAACAAACTTTCTGTTCGAAGAAATATAAGCTCTAAAGATCTAATCGATACATGATATGGTAACCATAGTTAATAATAACATACTGCGTACTTGAGTTTTGCTGAGCACTTGAATGCTATCACACATAACAATGGTAATGTACAAATACGACAATTTTCAATTACCTACTTCTCAGTGTTCCCTGTAAAATGGTAGTTTTAATTAATATCAGTGACTATATTATATATAAATACATACTTTTAGTATATAAAAATCAGTATAATATACATATATACTTTTAGTATATATAAATATATATTTATATCTAAATATTAAATAGCTATAACTATATATAAAAATTATTTATATATATACATACATGTATTTACACACTAGAAGTAATAATACAGAAATACAACTTGTATGCAAGGTAATGGGATATGTTTTGTTTTTTAAAGAAAATAATAGTTCTGCTCTGAAGAAAAGTGTCAGGTTGTTTGAGAATGTGAAAGATTATATGTAGAAAAGACTTCACTTTGTAAAGAAAGTTTGAGAGAAGTGAATTTGATGTGCCTTTCTGTCAGTCAGCTTAGGCTATTAGAGAACACCACAGCCTACCTGCCTGAAAAAATATTTCCACCTTTCTAGAGGCTGAGAAGTCTAAGACTGAGGTGCCTGAGGTTCTGCCTCTAGTGAGGGCTCTCTGCCCAGTTTGCACTGGCCATCTTCCCACTGTGTATCTGTATACAAGAGTCCTCCTTTCAGCGTTCCCTCTCTAGGTAAGTGCATAGATGTAAATATCACCCTAAACTGCAGGCCAGAAACTAGGTTTTCAGCAAGACAGCCTCAGAGTCACATGGAAAGTATAAAAGAGGGAATAATTGTATTTCAAGAAATAGACTCATGAGTACAAGTTTCAGAGCTGAAAGCTCTGAACTATTAAGCAATGTCAAAGTACTAAGTACATTTTTTAATGTTCTTTTTGTCTAGGAGCAAAAACTTCATGAAATAAGACTAGTGTCACGAAATCTAGAGGAATAGTTTTCCTAGGTTTTGATTAATTATAAACAACTATATCAATAGGTGAAGAAAATTTATTTGCTGTTATTTGATTACATTGTTATGGTTGTTCTAATATTCTGATGAATATATGTGGTGTCTATCTTAGTTTGTCCCTAATCTTTAACTTGTTTTATATATCTTTGCAAACTGGTCATGACTGCAATTAGTATGACTTTAACGGATTCTTTATAATTTGATATCAATTACTTTTATTTAGTTTCCTTGTTATTTATGAAAATAATAGTATTCACATAAATACAATGAAACATAATGTTTCCTTATATTAGTATACAATTTGAGTAAATTGATTGTGTAATAGCCAAAATATTACCTGCAATATTATGTCTGGTAATAAATTATTTTAATAATGACAATCTCATCAATGAAAAAGAATTGTAATTTACATATGGAGACAATGCCTATAAATATCCCCAAGATAACAAGCTAGACACACAGTTTCTGGGATCATACAGGTTCTTAAAAGTTTATAATGAGATTTTCAAGTGAAATTTCTTGGAAGAAGTTAATTATCTTTGCCTCAGAAGTTGCTCAACACTGTGAACTAAAGTAGGCTTATATATTCAATTAACACCTCTTATTATACCTCTGTAAGTAAGTAGACCTGCACCTAAAAAGAACATTTTTGACATCAAGAATACTCTAGAAATTATTACAAGGTAAGGTCAATGTTAAGTGATCTTATTTTAGTTAAACATTGTTTAACTATCAGAGGAAAGCAAACATTTTAAAGATATATTGATGACTTTGCAGTCCATATAGTCTCTATCACAACTATTCAATTCTGCGATAAGATTCCAAATGAGGCCCAGACAATGTGTAACTTAACGGGTATGACTTTGCTCCAATAAAAATTTATTTATGAAAATATGTAGGCATAGTTTCTTGGCTCCTGATTGTGGAAAATGTGCTTGTGTTTATCTTAGCTATTTTCTATTAAATAAAGTCATAAATTATATATAACTTACATACTCTTCCATTAAAAACTATATCCAAAAGTTCTGGTTGTACTGCTTGTAGAACATTAATCAAATGTGTATCCGACATCGCAATCTCATCTATCACTTTTTTCAAAACAGTTTCTGAAAGACTATATCATCTTGGTTCCTCTACTTTTCACTTGGAGCAGATTCACTCTGTTACCTGTCCCATAAATAAGTCGAGTAATTTTTGACACAAGTTTATTCTCTATGTGTGAGTCATGCTTTAATTTTGGAACACTATAACTAGACAATAAAATATTAAGATATAAATGTCTTTTGAATCCTAATTCAATAACTTAGATATTTTGATTCTAAAATATCAACTTTTATATTTTGTTCACCATTAATGAAGGATCCCAAAATTTCTAAACCAGAGCATCCTTTTATCTCTGGAGGAGATTCCAATTTGATTATTTAAATTATTGTGACCCAAATTTTCAAGACTTGATGAGTCAGAGACCAATTAAATTGTCTCATAGTTTCTTTATCCTCTATGAAGTACTGTATAATGCTAAAATATATTTTATGTGCATTTAACTTTCTGCCTTAAGAAGGAAAACTTTTTCAGTGATCTGATAATTTTATGTCCTAAGTTACAGTTGTTTTTCAGTTCCATGATAGGGGGCAGAACAGACCATTTCTGGAAAGAATCTCTTCAGGCTTGGAAGATCATGACTGAAAAGAAAGACATTTGAACTTCTTTATTTACTTTCCCACATGAGAGAGTGAATTTGAGCCTTGGTAAACCCAATCAAAACTGTCATAGGTCATTCAGAGGCACAAGGTTTACTTACAGTTAAGTTGCTAAGATAAAGTTCCTGTTTAATGGTGTTATTGCATTTATTCTTGTTAGTATTAGATTTCTTCAAGTGATAGAGTTCTGTATTTCTTTGTCTTTTTGTTTATAACATGGCAAAACATACATACCATCCTTTGTAAAAATAATTTTCACAGGGTTTCATTTTTGCATTCTGTCATGTACAATTCCTGATGCTATAAATGTTATATCTATATTCTACCTAAACCATGTATTCTAGCATTCATGCAATCCTTTTAGAGTGTATTCAATAATATCCCCATATACATGATTTCTTCAGTGCCTCCTATATTTTATTTCACTTGGATAATTTGTAATAAAACAAATGTTCCTAATTTTAGAAACCCTCATTCTGTAAAACAAAAATCTGTTTTCAGAAATCTAAAATTTTACCATCTTAATTATTGTTCTTTGGTTCTAAATTGTGGAACTTGGACTTACTATAGTTGAACAGTTCCCCCTATTATTATAAATATAAGGATTGCTCTAAATTGTTGAATTAGATCTTCCAATGTTTATAGCCCCTTCTTCTATTATAAACTTAAGAATCACATATTCCCTTTCTCTCATGGTGCTTGTTAGTTCTCAACAGTACTCTGGGGACGAAAGAGGCAATAAAAGGAGTACAAGTTGAAGAGGTCTCCTTCTTACTGAAATGGTTAATAACTGGAATGTGAACTTCTTTGAGTCTTAATATTCTTTTCTATAAAAATGGTCATAATAATTGTACCGCTTAGGGAAGTTGTGACGATTAAATAAAATAACCTGCATAGAATACTTAGTTCAATACTTGACATACACTGGTGCTTAATATGGAGTTGTCATATACTGTTATAATTTATTAGTGATTGTTCTGTGAACCTTCATATTGAATTTCTTTGAAAGATAATAAAGAAAATATCATTTTTCTCATACTGGAAATAAAATTTCCAGGAGATGTTTTCCTATGTGAAGAGAACTGATATTTTTAACGTTTTCCATCTAGATTCCTTGCATCTGCTCATGCCTGCAAATGATTTCCTTCTTCTTAGAGGATAAAACATGGCATTGTTTCTAAACAAATTGAATTTCATTCTAATTCCTTTCATTTTGAAAAGTAATATGGCTGATATAAATATCCTATAATTAAATTATTCTTTTTTTCTTTTTTTTCTTTTTTTTCTAATGATCAACTTCTGGGTTCTGGTTTACATCTTTCTCCGTGTTTTTTTTTTTTCCTGTTACTATGCCTCTTGGGTCATTTTCCTATATAGTAAAGGGTCATTTTCCTATATAGTAAAGGCTCATTCCATCCTTTATCCACTCAGAAGCAGAAAGACATTCTGTGAACATTTTCATTTGTCATCTCATATGACACGTCTAGTCAGGCTCACCAGTGTCCCCAGCTGTCTCCCTGTATCACGGCTTTTCCCTTTCCAATCTATTCATCATATGTTCAGAAGTGTTATTTCTAAGAAAAAGCATAGTTATGAAACTCCAAAGCTTTAAAAATTAGAGCCTTCCAATTGCTGCAAAGAATGTCAGCATGTCACACAGAAGGCCTTTTATACTCCCGTTTTATCCACACCAAGAAGCAAGTCACGCCTTGACAGCTACACTGTCAGGTGTATCCTGTTATGATCCAGTGGACTTCTTAGTTCATGTGTGTTTATAGACCTCACCAAAAGAAGAAGAGATGCCTCATGCTCCTGGTTACAGCCAGATGGGCAAGGGATGACTTGTGTGCTCTGGCATGAAAAAGGTGAGCTAAGCAAATTACATTTCTCTACTGTGAACTTGAAATCTGTACACTGGGAATAGCTATAGTAATACATGGAGAACTGAATTAGGAAAATGGCTGGAAAGCCATTAGCTATGTGTCTACAGAGGAAATAACTGGAGTAGTAAATAAGACAGGAGAGAAAGAAAGAAATAGGGCTTAGAATAAGTTTAGCTAATCTAAAGGAGAGACATGGAGGCAATGACAAAGAGACAAAGAGAGACAGGGACAGATACAGAGTCAAAGAGACAGCCTTGATTCATAACAGTTTCTGGGTTCTGTTTTCACTGAGATTTCAGTGCATTCGTAGAATAAGCTTTCCCCTTTTTCTTGAGTTAGATTTAATACGTTTTTCGGAGGGTTTTTCCACTGAAAAATCTTTGACATGAACAGATGAGCTATTCTTGGTCATCCTGTATTTTCCCCCTCTGGAAAGTTTTCATCCCTTATAAAATTCCAACTTTATATCAAAACCTAACTCAAACATTTCCAACATTTTAAAATTAATTTTCTGTCTTGCTGAGCCAAATTGATTTTTATCCCCAGTATCGTCAAAGAGTACTACAGCATATTATATTTTATTTTAATTACTTATCTCTTCAACTTTCTTTGCTGTGCTTCAGTTTCTGCATCAATAAAAATTTCCTCAGAGAAGTATAGTTTAGGGTGAAATGGTTTGGCACATGTAAAACACAGAGTAGCTATTTTATGGGTAGGGACTTTCTCCATTCAACAGCACACGTTTCCTTGATCCATAAATAATACATTAACTTAAAAAATAAGAATTAAAATGTTTACATTTAAGAAATTAATGTTCTTTAATCAATAAGTAGGTATGAAGTGAACAGTATCTTCAGTCAAGTGCAATGCTCCAGATAAAATTGATTTGTTGGAAAATAATGATTTCCATACGATTTGTCATTTTTCATTCTAAATGAGCAATAAGAACTGGATTTGGTAAAAATTTATTCTAAATTATCAGCAAGAATTGAATTTGGAAAACCTTTGTTTTATAAATCACACAGCTTATTTTCCATGTAGTAGAACCAAGGACAAAGGAGATTGGAACACCTTTCCTACATGTACATGTAGAAGCACTTGTAGATACTAAATGAGCCATGATTTGAATGTGTCAAGCAAATGTGCTAGAAACTTAATTACAAATGCCACCCTGTTGAGCAGTGGGATCATAAGAGGTGATTATGTCATGAGGATATCACCCTCGTGGCCAGATCGAGGTCATTTCTGTGGGAGTAGTATTCTAATAAAGGATGAGGTCAGCATGCCCCTTGCCATTCTCTCCCCGCTCACACACATGCATGCACACTCAGACACACACACACACACACACACACACACTCTTGCCCTTCCGCCTTCTGCCAAAGGATGAAACAGCGAGAGGTTCTCAGTAGGCTCTTTGACCTTATACTTCCACAACTATAAAAAATAAATCTCTAATAGCCTCCAAAACTGTAAGTGTCCTTTATAAATCACCTCCTCAAGTATTCTGTCATAGAACTCCAAAGAGGACTAAGACAATATAGAGTAACGATTCAGTCATTTATTTGAAAATTCAGGGTTTTTTTAAAGTAACAAGTCATTTTGCCATAAATGTCAGTGTGATGATAGTCAGAATGATGATTAATAGGAATTAAAGAAACAAAAGAGTACTATTAGTCGAAAACTGAGTGTTCTCCTACTGTGCCTTTTGTTTGTATTATTAGTGAACTCTGGTATTTCTTTTGTTGTAAATTTGGAAATAAACAGGTTATATTTCAGTAGAAAAACATTTTAAAGGGAATAGACTAAACTGACAAATCCACTCCTCTGACCTTAGTCAAATTCCTTGTAATTACTTCAGAAATGAATCTGGAAAAGGAAAATGGACTGAGCTCCCCAAGTGTTCTGCAGCTTGGAGAAACCAGCTGGTATTTTTTAAATTTAAAGTCAAATAACATTAATATTAAAAAATTGTAGAAGTAGGGCTGGGAATGTAGCTCAGCAGCGCACCATCTGCCTGGCAAGCATGAGGCCCTGAGTTCAATTCCTGGTACTGAAAAAAACTGCAGAAATCAAAGTAAGATACCATCTTATAAGCCACAAATTTGTAGCTATTCTATATTTAATGTCATATATACTAATGGTCATAAGGGAGAGTTTGAGTTTAGAAGCCTAGAATAGGATTAAAAGAAACTCATCTCATTCCCAGTGGCTTTAAAAGGACTTTTACTTAAATATACTTCAAAAAATACATATCTGCTGATAAGCATAAAAATATTAACAAAACTGTCCAGCAAAAAAATAAAGACTTGTGCTATATATAAAATGCTATTGCCGGGGACTTACCTCAGTGGTTCTGGCACCTGCCTTGCAAACACAAGGTCCCGAGTTCGATCCCCAGCACCAAAAAAAAATCTTAAAAATGGTATTTTACTTAGTAAAATTTCATAGTTCTTTGAAAGTTAAAACAACAGTTTTATAGTATAAATAAAAAGGCCATAATAAAGTACTATACTGCCTGGCGTGGACAAAATATATGTATTGTCTCCTAGTTTTGAGGCTGAACGTCCAAAATCAAAATATCAATGGGATTTGTTCCTTCTGAAGGCTGTGAGAGAAAATCTACTCCACGCCTCTCCCCTTGGATTATCCTACATAAGCAACTTCTCTTGCCTTTTTACATGATCTTCTCACTGTGCATTCCTATTTGTGGCTCTGAATGAAACTCCCATAGGATGAGAGCCACACTTTCCTTCTAGTATAATCTCCTCATAACCTGGTTTCTACAATGACTCGATTTCCAAAGGAGATAATTGCTAAGGGACTAGGAGTTAGTACTTTGCACTAACCCATGATGGGTCAGGAAACGCAACACAACTCTTACCACTTTGCTGCTTATTTTTGCTACAAGCTGTTTACTCTGGCAACTGCCTTTCTCTGAGTAATTAAGTATGCTCTACACACATAAGACTCGAACATATTCCTTCAGCTGCCATGTTCATGAATATGAATTGCTCAGAGTAAAAATTAAGAGACTTGATATACAGTTGGCAACTGCACTATAAAACTTCTAAAATTAAAAAGAGCATGCTTTTGATTTCAGGTATCATCTTTCTTCAGTGCTTTTCTAGTAGAGACTGCAGAAAAGACATCCAGATTTGACATTAACCCTTTAGCAAAATATTTGAGCATAGTCTCACCAATCAAATTTTATTTTCCACTTATACCAAACTCAGCTTTTAGATCTTTTAGTTGCACTTTGAAGCCCTTACATTCATATTCCTGAATTGCTTCTTTCCAAACACTTTCAAATCTTGTCCTTTCAGGGAACTCAAAGTACAAACTTTCAACATGTCCTTCTTTTAAATTTTCTTTTGAAATATTTAAAGTCATTTTTTCTTTATTCACTTGTCCCAAAGGTGCTCTTAAGGTGTCATAGGTTTCACAACGAAAATAAGTGTACACTGCATAGGCAGAGCCACTGAAGGAAAATTAGTGGCTTTATATGGCTTTCATTAGTAATTCAAGTAGCTACTTTCTAGAGAGTAGACAGATTGATGTTACAGGCATTAATTTTAGGAATCAGGCCTTGATTAAAGAAAGAAAATGAATCATTTATTTTTCTTTCTATGGCCTGTATTTTGGGAATGATGCATTCTTACACTCTTACAGTATAAAAAGTATAAACAGACTCTATAAAACACACACATATGTATTTTCATAACTACAGTACTGGATATATATGTATATATACAATATGTGTACATATATATATATATATATATATGTACACATATCCTAAGTACTTAGCTCCTAATTATTGTTCTTTAATTAGAACTCCTTCCATCTGGACGAAAGGCACGAAGACAAAAGGACTATCAGAAATAGTACCTAACTGACCTTCTAATTCTAACCTAATATCTGTACCATTATTTGAGTTACTCTTTCAAATATTCTGATCTAGAAAATCTATACTTATTCATCCAACAAATATAACATGAACTCTGTGACAGGCATTTTTCTAGATTCAGAAATTTTAACACTGGCAAAAGACAAACCTGTGCTTATGACATTTAGATCAAATGACCAGAATAAATATAATATTTTAATTGTACATTAGAAAATGATACAAAGTTTTTGTACATAGGGAGGGGAGAGGGCTTGGGGGGCGATGGGATAAAATAAAATGTATTAATAAAAAAAGAAATTTGAGATAAAAAAGAAAATGATAAATACTCTGGGGATAAATAAGAAATGATTCTTTTCTAATTCAGAGGTATTAGAAGCTATTTTCACAATGATTCAATTACCAAATACTATTTTTAAAAGATTGAGAAATTAATTTGTAGGAAAAATAAAACTCCTAAATACAGTAAGGGGGAGAGGAACACTATCAACAAAAGTCAAAACACAAGTAAATAAATAGGAGAAAGAAAAATATTTATGATACATGTAAATAAATGATCTCAAATATGTAACATGCAATTTGAAACAAAGCTACACTAGAGAGCCTTTCTTTACAACTAAATTTGGGCAAAAAAGTAAAAAGTTCTAAAACAAACTCAATTGTCAGTGATGTGCAGCCAGGCTAACCTTGTGGACAACTGATGGAAGTATGATATAGTACAAGCCTCCGTATTTTATATAGCAGTAAAATTACCAGAAATGCATTGCTAATGTGAAATGACTTCTACATACAGGATTATTCATTGCAAAGCTGGTTTTCTTAGAAAAACATAAACATCATGAAAATGAAAATTATCTCTAAAGAATTTATTAATGAGGTATATGATGTTTCAGTACAATTGGGTTAACAGTAGCCTATCAAAATAAAGGTTTTTCCTCAGTAGCATGGGAACTAGCACAAAGAATCAACAATTGGAATCTCATCTTATTAAAAAGCTTCTGCACTGCAACAGAAATCACCAACAGAGCAAACAGACAACCTACAATATGGGAAAAAAAAATTTTAGCACCTGTACCTCAGACAAAGGTCTACTATCAAGAATATATAAAGAATTGAAAAAAAATCAGAGCCCCCAACTTCAAAGACCCAATTCAAAAATGGGCATCTGAAATGAAAAGACATTTCTCAGACAAAGAAGTAAAAGCACCAAATAAATATATGAAAAAATGTTCAACATCACTGGTCATTCAAGAGACGCAGATGAAAACAACACTGAGATTCCACCTCACCCCACAAAGAATAGCTTATATCAAGAAATCAACCAAAAACAAATGCTGGCAGGCATGTAGAGAGAAAGGAACCCTTCTTCACTGTAGGTGGGAGTGCAGACTGGTGCAACCACTGTGGAAATCAGTATGGAGATACCTCAAAGAACTAGGGCGGCTAGAGGTCCCATTTGACCCAGCTATTCCCCTGCTGGGGATCTTGCCCAAAGAATTAAAAGAATCATAGCACAGTGATATATGTGCACCTATGTTTATAGTGGCACAGTTTGTAATAGCTAAAGCTTGGAAACAGCTCAAGTGCCCATCAACTGGAAACTGGATAAAGAAGATGTGGGGTTTTTTTAATGTAATACTGTGTACTACTCAGCCATAAAGAATGAGAAACTAGAGACATTTATAGCTAAATGGATGCATATTGAGGCCATCCTCTTAAGTGAAATAAATAGGACACACATGTGTAAATACCGAATAGTTTCTCTAGTGTGAGAAACTGAAAGTGTAAATAAGGATAAAAATGATTAAAATGAGTAACTGATAATTTGAAATAGGAAAAGATACAAAGGTGTATGGGTGGTGGGAAGGGAAGGGGAAAGGGAAGAAGGGAAAGGAAAAATTATGAGAAAAGAAAAAAATGGAAATTAAATCTATGTAAATAAGGAAGGGTGGAGGAGGTGAAGGGAGCACAGGTAATGGGGAAAAAAATAAGAACTAAGATATATCATGTACAGGTACAAGCACCTAATGATAAATGTAAACGTACTGTACACCTAAAATGTACCAATAAAAGAATTTTAAAAAATTATGGTTTTCTATTTTTTCCAAGGAGGAAAAAAAGAACAAAGAAAAATGTATAAAATAAAGTGAGTTATGTAGCTCAGCAATAGAGTGCTTGCCTTGCACCATGAAAAAACAAAAAGGTGAAATATAAGAATTTATATATGCAATTGCATTTACATGCAAACTAATATTATTAACATTGGTAACAAGTAATATTAAATTGTATTAATAGGTATAATAATATAATAATTCCTAAGTCCTTATAATAGGTAGTATAGTAGCAAGTGGGGGATTATGATATCCCCTGCTTGTCTTTCCTGCCTACAATTGCTTTTACTATTCTAGCTCTCTTCTGGTTCCAAATGAATTTTTGGACTGTTTTCTCAAGCTCTGTGAGGTATGCTGTTGGAATTTCAATTGGGATAGCATTGAATCTATACCGCAGTTTTGAAAGTATGGCCATTTTCACTATATTGGTTCCTCCTACCCAAGAACAAGGGATGTCTTTCCATTTTCTGATATTTTCTTTGATCTCTTTTTTCAGAGAGCTGTAGCTTTCACAGTAGAGGTCTTTTGCTTTCTTTGTTAGATTGATTCCTAGGAATTACATTTTTTTGAATGCTATTGTGAAAGTAGTTGGTTCCTCAATTTCCTTCTCAGTGATTCTGTTATTCATGTACAGGAATTGATTTTTTTGAATGTTGACCTTGTATCCAGATACTCTACTGAATTTGGTTATTAAGTCTAGAAGTCTTTTGGTGGAGTTTTTGGGGTCTTCTATATAGAGTATCATGTCATCCTCAAATAATGATAATTTAAATTCTTCATTTCCTAACTTTATTGTTTTTATTTCTTTCTCTTGTCTAACTGCTGTGGCTAATGTTTCAGAACTATGTTGAACAAGAATGGTGATAGTGGACATCCTTTTCTTGTTCCCAATTTTGGCATGAAAGATTTCAGTTTTTGACCATTTAGTATGATATTGGCTGTTGATTTTTCATAGATGACTTTTATCAGGTTGAGATAAAGACCATCTGTTCCAATTTTCTGCAGTGTTTTACCATGAATGGGTGTTGGATTTTGTCGAATGCTTTTTCTGGATCTATTGAGATGATCATATGTCTTTTTGTCCCTGGCTCTATTAATATAGTGTATTACATTCATCGATTTGCTTATGTTGAAACATCCCTGCATCCCTGGGATGAATCCCACTTGGTCAGGGTGTATGATCTTCTTGATGATCTTCTACATTATATTTCCCAGTATCTTATTAAGGATTTTTGCATCTATGTTCATTTGGGCGATTGGCCTGTAGTTCTCTTTTACGGTTCGGTCTTTCTCTGCTTTCGGGATCAAGGTGATGCTTCCAGGAATGAATTTGGGAGTATTGCTTCCCTTCCAATTTCATTGAAGAGTTTTAGAAGTAGTGGCATTAGCTCTTCTCTAAATTTCTTATAGAATTAGCAGTGAAGCCATCAGGAACTGGGCTGTTTTTGTGGCTAAATTTTTAATTACAATTTCAATTTCATTGATTAATATTGGGTTGTTTATAATTTTTATATCTTCTTGGTTCAACTTTTGTAATTCATATGTATCTTGGAATGTGTTCATGTATTCTATGTTTGCCATCTTATTGGAGCACAGATCTCACAGTAGGTATTGATGATCCTCTGGATTTCTGCTGGATCTGTTGTAATTTCACCCTTTTCATTCCTAATTGCATGAATTTGAGTGTTTTCTTTCTTTTTTTTTTTTTGAAAAATTTGGCTAGGGGTTGGTTAATTTTATTTATTCTTTCAAGGAACCAACTTTTCAATTCATTGATTTTTTTGGATCATTCTCTTAGTCTCCATTGCATTGATTTCTGCTCTGATCTTTATAATTTCCTCCCTCATACAACCTTTGGGTTTGTCTTCCTCTTCTTTTTCTAGAAGCCTGAGGTTCAGCATTAGGTTGTTCATTTGAGTTCGCTCTGTTTTCAGTAATCGCTGCTATGCCTTTCTTTCATAGGACTGCTTTCATTGTGGCCCATAAATTCAGGTATGCTTTACTAGAATTATCATTTAATTGTAGAAACTGTCTAATTTCTTCTTTAATTTCCTCTATGACCCATTTGTTGTTGAGGAGGGTGTTATTCAATTTCTATGTGTTTATGAAGTTCTTCTGGTTCCTTTTGCTACTGATCTCCAATTTTATTACACTATGGTCTGACAATATACAGGGGACAACTTCATTCCTTTGCACTTACTTAAGCATGTTCTATGAGCTAGCACGTGGTCTATTTTGGAGAATGACAACTATGCAGCTGAGAAGGTGCATTCTCATTTTGTGAGGTGGAATACTCTGTAGACATCTATTAAGTCCATGTATTCAAAAGTTTGGTTCAGTTCTAGCATCTTGTGGTTGATTTTTTTGTCTGGTTGATATGTCTCTTTGTGACACTGGGGTATTGAAGTTCCTCGCTACTATTGTATTAGTGCTTATTTGATTTTTCATGTCTGTTAATATTTGCTTTATATAGTTGGGTGCACTAGTATTTGTTGCATATACATTTATGATTGCCATATATTCCTCTTGGATTGTTCCTTTTACAAGGGTGGAGTGACCTTCTTTGTCTCTCTTAATTAGTTTTGGTTTGAAATTCATTTTTTCTCGGTGCCTATCCCATGGAGTATTATTTTCCATCCTTTGACTTTCAGCCTCTTAATTTCTTTTTGAATTGTGTTTCTTGTATGTGGTATATTGTTAGATCTTGCTTCTTGATCCATTCTGCCAGTCTGTTTCTTTTGACTGGTGAATGGAGACCATTAGCATTGATTGTTATAACTGATATGTGTTGACTTATAATTGTCATGATATTTTCTTGTTGTTGGCTCTTTTATTTTTCCCCCTTTCCATTTAATTTCTTGCCTTGCCTGATGGCTTAATTCTATTGGGGGTCATAGAGTTCTAATTCTCATTGGTTTTTTTCTAGGATACTTTTTAGAACTGTTTGGAGTGTTGCTTTGGTATTCACGGAGTTCCTCAGGTGTTCTTTGTCATGAAAGTATCTTATTTCTCCATTGATTTTGAAAGACAGTTTTGCAGGTACATCAATCTGGGTTGGAGGTGGTTTTCTGTAGAGCTCAAAATACAGCACTCCAGGCTCTTCTTGCCTTGAGGGTTTGCATTGAGTAGCCTGCTGTGATTCTGATGGGCTTTCCTTCATATGTGATTTGTTTTGTTTCTCTAACTGCTTGTAGAATTTTGTTCTTCTGTTGGGTTTCTGGAATCTTAACTATTATATGCCCATGTGTAGATTTTTTTTGATTGTGGCTAGTTGGAGTCCTATATGCCTCTCCTATCTGTATGTCAAGTTTTTTTCTCCTACTTGGGAAATGTGCCATTACTTCTGTGAACAGTTTTTTTAATGTCATTTGCACTCTCTCCTATTTATTGACTCCAATAATTCTTATGTTATTTTTTTTGCATTGTCTAGTAGCTGCTAGATTGTTTTCTCATGTTCCCTTGCTCTTTTTAAGAAATCTCTCTTTTATGATCATTAATCACAATAATGTCTTCTATAACTGATATTCTGTCTTCATATTGGCTTATTCTGCTATGCATACGTTCAATGGAGGTTTTAATCTGCTGGATATCTGTTTGAATCTGTTTCATGGATTCCATTTCTTTCCTATTCTAGGTGTTCATGGTTTCCTTTTCTTTCCTATGCTGGGCAATCTTGGCTTTCTTCATATTCCTGAGCTTCTCTCTTTTTTATTTGTATCTGTTCTAGAATCACTAAGCATGTCTTTCATTCTGTCACCATCTCTGTAGTTATCTAAGAAATTATTTCTGCTTTGATATTTGTAGAGCCTCATTCATGTGTTTTGTTGCTTCACTTGTTACCAGTTCAGGGAGTCCAGGTGGTTGACTTTTGGGTTGTTCCACCTCGTTGCCCTCTGTATTTGCCTTTGATGGCCTGGACATCAGGGTTTGCATCTTATTTAGGTGCTTTCTCATTTTTGCTGTTGTTGCTGATATTTTTGGTTTAATTTATGGGTTGATACTTATATATTGCTTATTGTGAGTATCTTTATTGATCATATTTAGAACACTCAGGGAATGACTACTTCTCAGAGGTGCCTTTGAGACAGAGCTGGTCCTAGATTTCGAGTCTACAATGACCTTTAGGCAATCTCAGTTGGGTATATCAGGAAGGACAGCTGACTAGAACAATCACTTGCCCTTGGCCAAAGCAATACACTTAGCATCAACAATAGCATCAACCATACCCTAGAAAATGACAAATTATGGTAACTTAATCTGTCACCTTTAACTGCATGAACTAGACTTGTGGTTATATATCAAAAACAAGGACCAACCAGAAATGTGTTTGCAGTAAATAAGCTCTTCAGTATAGCAATTTACCCTCTGGAAAGAAAATTTAGAAGAAGTTGGGGGGACGGGTAGAGAAATGGGAGAGGGAAAGGTTAGAATTAGGGCTAGAGGACACAGGAAGATCATGTAAAAGCCAGTTTCATCAGGAAACTGGTGAAGACAGGAGGAAAAAAAAGAAGAAAGGAACAAAAATAAGAATAGAACAAACTAACAGCAACAAGAAAATTAGAAACTGTATTCATGCTGTTATAGAAAATCACAATCAATAAAAAAATAAAACAGGGGAAAAGAGGAACAAGAAAAGAAAGAAATGAAGTAGGAGGAGGAGAAGAAGAGGAGGAGAAAGAAAGAAAATCAAAAATGAAAGAAAGAAAGAAAGAAAGAAGGAAAGAAAGAAAGAAAGAAAGAAAACAAAAGCAAAACAAAAAAAGAATCCTCCCCTCTTTCCCATCTTGCAAGATGGCAGGTGAAAAAGCTGAGAAGCCCAGTACTAAAGAGGTGAAACCTGAAGCCAAGAAGGCTGATGCCACTGCCATGGTTAAAAAGAATGTGAAGAAGGATAAAAAATGCAAGAAGGGGCAGCCCTGGTGCAGCTGAAACCCTGTCCTGGTTAGAGGAATTGGTAGATACTCCTGATCTGCTATGTATTCCAGAAAGGCTTTGTACAAGAGGAAGTACTCGGCTGCTAAATCCAAGGTTGAGAAGAAAAAGAAGAAGGTTTTTGCTATTGTCACAAAACCAGTTGGTGGTGACGAGAATGGTGGTACCTGGGTGGTTAAGCTTCGCAAAATGCCTAGTTACTACCCTATTGAAGATGTGCCCTGAAAGCTGTTGAGCCATGACAAAAAACCCTTCAGTCAGCACATGAGGAAACTTCAAGCTAGAATCACTCCTGGGACCATCTTAATCAACCTCACTGGGTTCCACCAAGGCAAGAGAGTGGTTTTCCTAAAGCACCTGGCCAGTGGCTTGCTACTTGTGACTGGTCCTTTTAACCTTAATCAAGTTCCTCTGCATAGAACACACCAGAAGTTTGTCATTGCTACCTCCACCAAAATTGATATCAGCAATGTCAAAATCCCCAATCCCTCACTGATGCTTACTTCAAGAAGAAGAAGCTGCAGAAGCCCAGGAACCAGGAGGGTGAGATCTTCAACACCGAGAAAGAGAGATACCAGATTTCAGAGCAGCGCAAGGTGGATCAGAGAGTGGTGGACTCACAGATTTTACCAAAAATCAAAGCTGTTCCTCAGCTCCGGGGCTACATTCGATCCCTTTTTGCTCTGACAAATGGAATGTACCCTCAAAAATTGGTGTTCTGAATTTCTTACTAAGAACCAAATTAAATAACTGATATGGTGGGAAAAAAAAAGAGTCCCCTTTAAGGCATGTCTCTACTGTTATCAGCAGACAATATGGGTAGCAGTGTACAGATCTGAGTCACTTAATCCCAGTGAGCCAGCCATAGTCCACTGAGATTCAGGCTAGTTTCTGGCTATGAGGCCAGAATTGAGCATCTGACCTCCTATGGGTTTGAACTCTACACAGTTCTGTTATAGGTTTGAGCTACCCCTCCCCCACAATAAGTCCAGGGTCCAGTAGGAGGTGTTGATCCAAACCACTTACCAACTGCCCTAGTCTACTGTGTATTATGGTGACTCTCTCCGCTCTTCCAGTGGGCTTCAGTTTTCAACAACAATCATCCGAGAGTCCCTCTCTCTGAGGCTCACCACTGTGTCATCTTCCCCAGCTCAGAATGATGATCTCTTTGCACTTCACCATTGTCTGGATGATGGTGCACAAGTGCGTGGTCTCTCTGGTGCTGTACTAATCTAAATTTTTACATATGTTTTTCAAACTTCTAGGATAATGCAGTATGTCCCATAATACACACACCCCATTAGTGTGGGGAATATTTGAAAAATATACAAACTGCCTTGATTAACTTAATTATTACCTTTGTTTTCACATATTGGCTATAACATCTGAAAAACTGATTTTATTCCCAAGACTGTAATAGTATAAAAACATTCAGCACCCTCTGTTATATGATATGATTATGAAATTAGCACTAGCACATAGGACTTCTTCATTAACCTCTTTTATCTTCTACTTATTCTTTTCACATATGATTAAACTATTGTGAATCCAATTTCACTATTGAGATACATTTTTAATCTTTTGTCCATACTTATAAATGCGCACACTCAGAAACACCAAAATTATAAATAACTGACATCTCTTTTTCTCCTTTTCTTTAGGAATATTAGATAGATTCTTCAAAGTAAACTTTTCTACAAGTTCTATGCTACTTCACATAATTGCATGTTCTGAGGATGAAACTTTGAAAAGAATAAAATAAAAAATACAGGGTACTAGTCAGTTTCCAGTCACTGGAACAAAACACCTGCTACCCACTACATAAAGGCTTATTTGGCTTATGGCCTTAGTCCATGGTTGGCTGGCTCCAGGGGAGAACAGTATTGTAGAAGAGCCTAAAAAAGGGGGGCTGTTCAACCCATGGCAGCCAGAAAGCAGAGAAAGGGAAATCCAGGGCAAGAGATCTACCTTGAAAAGGTATACTGGAGTGATTCATCTCCTCCAACAAGCCCCTACCCAACAGCACATGTAGCCATCATGATACAATCACCTTCTGAACACCTAAGTCCTACCTCTAAATACAGAAGACTTTTGGAGAATATGGTCTTTATCTCAAAATAACAGCCATCATCATACTAAATGGTCAAAAACTAAAATCATTCTAAAATGAGGAACAAGATAAGGATGTCCACTATCACCACTCCTGTTCAATACAGGTCCGAAAACATTAGCCAGAAATAAAAATAATAAAGGTAGGAAATGAAGAAGTTAAATTATCATTATTTGCAGGTGACAGGATACTCTACATAGAAGACCCCAAAAACTCCACCAAAAGACTTCTAGATTTAATAAACCAATTTAACAGTGTAACTGGATACACAGTCATCACTCAAAAATCAATAGCATTCCTGTACACAAATAACAAACTTATTGAGAGAGAAATTAGGGAAATCATACCTTTCACAATAGCATCAAAAAAAAAATGAAATACTTAGGAATCAATCTAAAGGAGGTAAAAGATCCCTACACAGAAAATGATAGTACTCTGAAAGAGGAGATCAAAGAGGATATCAGAAAATGGAAAGATACCCCTTGCTCTTGGGTAGGAAGAACCAACACAGGGAAATTTACCATACTCCTCAAATTGTTATATGTATTTAATGCAATCACGATCAAAATACCAATAACATACCTCATAGAATTAGAGAAAACAACACTAAAATTGATTGGCAATTGAACCAGACAAGACCTAAAATAGCAAGAACAATTCTGGGCAACAAAGCCAAGGGAGTGGGCATCATAATCCCTGACTTGACATTATACTGCAAAGTTACTGTGATAAAAACACATGGTACTGGCAAAAAAACAGACCCGAGGATCAATGAAACAGATTAAAAGGCACAGAAACAACTTCAAATACACTAATCCACCTTATCTTTGACAACGGGACCAAACACCTTCACTGGAAGAAAGATAGCCTCTTAAATAAATGGTACTGGAAAAATTGGCTTTCCACATGCTGAAGGCTAAACTAGACCCATGTAAATCCAAACCATAATATATTGGTAATATAATAAAATTTCCTTTCCCCTCAAATTTTCTAAATTATACGTGACATGTGTACAAAAAGTATACCTTTGTTGGATGTGGAATTCAATGTAAGTTATGTACAGAAAGGAACCAACCACCAACTGCATTCCAGAACATTAACCAACCATTTTGCAAAGGTGTGTGGTTTGGGACTACTACTGTCTGCTCCCACTCCTGGAGAGGCAGTGCTCACATGACCAAGATTTGCTTCCAGATGTCACCGTGGGCTGTAATTAACAGAAACTTTGGTGAGCAGCTTTTTCCTATTTTTGGACTCCTGATTAAAGGCTGCTGGAAATTTTAGTCTCTGGAAATTCATGGGGCTGTAGTTTTTAAAGAAGGTGCTTTCATACTTTGCAGTTGACTCTACAAGTGAACTTCAACCTGAAGGAAACCTGAACTTCAACACAAAGGAAAGGCAAATTGGTGCAGAGGAAATGTTGAGGACTATTATGTTTCAAAAGGTGAGTAAAAAAGGAATTTAAAGAAATAAGATCTGTATTGTAAACCATAGGAATTTGACATCAGTAGATATTTGTGTTAATAGAATAGTTCTATATCTTGATGATAGTGGTACTTTCAAGTCTATATATGAGATGAAATGGCATAGAAATATCCATGGACTTTGTACACAAGGCCTCTTTTGGGCTTTTGATATTGTAATATTTACACAAGTTGTAACCATTGGGGGAATCTGGGTGAAATGCACATGGAACTTTTCAACTTTGCAGTTTCTTATAAACCTATAGTTTATTTTTAATGTTTCAATCAATATAATACAAATGTAAAATAGTTCTTAAAAATTATACTTATTTATGAGGTACAGTGTCTTATGTCAATGTACATATACAAGAAAATACAGTAACTAATCAAAATACAGTAACTAATGTTTTTCTCAGAGAAAACTAATGTTTTCTCTCTCATTACTTTGCATTTAGAATTTTCAAGCTCTTTTCTTGTAGAGATTCATAAAATATATAACAGGTTCTTGTGAACTACAGTCACTCAACAGTGCTGTAGAACACTACAACTTAATAATTCTCTCTAGCTCTGCTTTGATATCCAGCACTGCAGACTCCCACTTCATGTGACCTACGTTGTTATCCTATTAGGTATTCCAATTGATTTTATTTAAATAAAAATTTTAAGAACTGTTAAAGGAAAAGAAAATGTTAACTACCTTGATTTGATCTTTTCACACTGTGTGTATGAATTATGACAACATAACCCCTAAATGTGTACAATTGTTTTTTAAATTTGTTTAAGATGACTATGCTTTCATTCTCTTAATACGCACAAAATTTCTTCCTTGTTTGATAAAATGTTCCCTCAGACTGCATACTTTTCACATTCTGTGCATGTACAAATGGATATCTGTCCCTTGTATTTTATGCTAAACAGCACCAAAGGATGTGCTTTTAAATTCTGGACACAACCCTTGAGGGAAACTGAGCAACACCTTCATGTGGCTTCTGGGTATTGTAATTTCATGTAAACTGATAATATTTCTGAATAATATTTTTTAAATTTGTGATTTAATCACAAAAATTTGCTTAAATTATAGACTATGTTTATTCCTCAATGTTTGAAATAATATTACTATGATTAAAATAATACTGCTATGATTGAAATGATATGTGCAAGGTTTAAGGTAGTAATCTTCAAATTCAGTACTTTTCAGTACACCACGAACAAATAGAAAACTGTGTTCTGTTTTATACTTCATAATATTGACATATTTCTCTTTAAATTTCAATGGGAAATGTAATATATGATTAACGTTTAAAACTTTGCTTTAGATACTTATCAATATTTTATCATTCCTCAATTTAAAATGATAGTATTTCTTTTCTTAACACTTTTTTACAGAGAATCTTATATCATACCTGATTTACTCTTATTTTTGAACAGAAAACTTTCAAAATTTTCTTCTGAAAGATACTCTGCAATGAGGTAAATAAACAGAAAACACATGAACTTTCACTAGAAATTCTGCAGCTTCTTGAAAGATTTCTCAAAAAGGTTGTTCCATTTCCAACTCAAAAAATATCACCATTATTTAATTTTTAATGATTTTTAAAAATCATGATTGTGTGGAATAATTTAGTGCAGGATAATAAATACTAATAAAATCATACTGTTAATTATAAAAACTTTATATTTGTTTTATAAAAAAGAAATTTCCCCTTTTATTGCCCCCTCTTTGTTAGTTTATTTTCATAGAATATTAGCTGACAAAGAGCACTAGCAAAGAGCACTAAAATATCCCTTGAAATTCTTCTCTTACTTGCCTCATATTTAATCACACTTTTCTATAGTGAGGATCAATGCATTCTGAATAATTATCACATGTTTTGCTAATAGATATGGTGTTGCTTTGAATTTATTTTATTAAATTTCTATATTTAATATACAAAAAAGTTATCTTAAATTTTTTGTAGTTTAGCTACACAGGGTAATGAAAATACTAGAAGGGACTTGTAAATTCTGTCTCAGAGTGTTCAGTTATTACAGTAATATCTGATAATCTAGCTATGATCTTTTATCACTTTTATTGCAAATGCCTGATACAATAAGTGAATTGACATAAGAATTCCAATGGTTTTTATACACATAGATTATGCAAATAATTTTTAATTACTTTCATGATACAAAAATAATGGGTTACATATTTGATTTCAGATCTTAGTGCTAAGCATGGGACAAATAGAGCCACTTGAGTCTCTCCGTGATATGCTCACATTCAATGGAGGGCAAATCTCTACCTAAAGAAAACTGCCTGTGAAGCTGGAGAATTTCTCATTCAATTTCATTCTTCTATGCACCCTTGCATGGCTACTAATATTTCAGTCAAACAGAAAATCAAGCTCATAAAAGAAAGAAAATCTGTCAATTAGATATCAGATATCTACTTTAAAATGATGCTAAGATTTATCCTTCCAACTAACAATTATTTTTAGTTCATCTTATAAAATGCCTGAATGAAAAAGAATCCTACCATTCATGATCATGTCTCTAGAGAAAGAGTGGTTTTATGTGGTGCTAACATTTACATTTACAGAGATAAGAGATATGGATATTATAAAAATAAGAAAAACTATTTAAGACCAGACACCTAAAAATGTGCATGGATCTTGACAGAAAATAAGTGCTAAAATATGATTTTGCTGTGAGGATAGACCTGGAATCACGAGGTCTATAATTTGCCAGGCAAGTGATAATGCACCTTTTCACTAAATACCTAGCAATGTTGGCAAATCCATGCCTCTACTAGAGAGCTGTATGTCTCAGCAGGGGTAATGGATGTTTTTAAAAATTACTTTCAGAAAAATGGAATGTAGCACAATAAGAAATTTGGAATCTTTGCATTTAGATCCACATCCCAAAATGTTTCATCAAGAGATGATCATTTATCTTGAAAAACATAACCAATAAAGCCCATAGTGTGAGGGAAAATGAAGCCATTAGATTTTCAGAATTTCAGTTTATAGTTGAAATTTCAATACCACAACAGGAATTGAAGAGGCCCCAAGTGTCACATTGAAGAGTCAGCATAAATGACTAATTCCTTTTGGCAAGAAAGCTGAAAGCTTTCTTATACTGAACTATCTGAGGAGAAAAGAACTACTCAAATATACAATATTGCTTCATTGAACGTCTGGGGAAGTGGTACATCTGAAGGTCTGAACAGGAAGAAACAATTTGGAAGGAATAATATTGTAGGAGAAATTCAGCAGTATTAAAAATTAATATTAGTTAGTTTCAACTGGATAAAGTCCATTTATGAAGCGAGATTTGCAATTTTAAAAGATCCTTAGTATGCAATGGGTAATACAGATACTATCAGATCTGGTAATAAAAGTTGAATTCACTGTCATGTACCTCTGACTCCCCACAGTGATACAAGAGTATGCTCCTTCCTTACTCTTGGAATATATAATGCTAGAGGGAAACATTAGGATAGGCCAGGCAAAAAAAATTCAGATTTTACTCCTGGTCCCTGTAGGATACTGGATGATCCCTCATGGTTAATCTTGTTTCTATTTTTCTACATGGTCATGATCAAACAAATGTATGAAAATGTTTTATATAAGAAACAAAACAAAATTATCACCAGCAACAGCAAAAATAAAGTCTCTGTTTTGGGAAATTCCTTTCTCTGTACCGTTTATTAACAGCAGTAGATTGTGAATACATAGCACACTTAACAGAATGTAATACAGATGTTTAATCTTTGTTCTGCGGCTGGTAAAAAGGATCCCAATGTCACTTTTACTGATCTTCCACTTTGCTGCTTTTGAAAGAAATCTGTGGTAAATTGAGAACTGTTTGATTAAGTGTTGAATTAGGCCAGGGAGAGCATATGCAGGGATCCCTTTCTGGGAGACTCCTCTAATCTGCCTTTCTACCATTGTGCTTACACAGATTAACTGTCAGTTAATCACATAAATAGGAGGCAAAAGACTCACAACAATTTTTGCCCTTTGTCATGAATAAAATGAACTTTTCCAGACAGAAGGAGACCACATGGAACAGGCAATTCAGCTAAACTGTAAGCCAGGGTGGACTTAGAGCTATCAAGGGGGAAGTTTGGGTTGATGGTTCTTCTGAGCAGCCCGGCTCAGTGTTTTTTCTGTTCACAATGTCAGCTCTTTTTCTTGCAGGCTGAGTTTACTATCAGGGACTTCAGCTACAGAAGGAATATTGGGATGTTTGATAGAATCTGTTGGGAGGAGACTTTTTAACCTCCCTAATTTTCTGCATTAACTTTCCCCATAATTTCCCTTTTGCAGTTTTCTTTTGTAAGACTGAAATTTAAAAAGAGAAATAATAAAAGTGATAGTCAAAAAATGTTCAAAACACCTCCAAGAATCCCTTCTTTAAAGATCGATGAGCTACTTTTAAAACAATGAAATCAAGCATCATCAATTACCACAGAACAATAATTGGGATCTTGCAGTTCAGCTGCAAGACCATTTATGGTATTTTTGGTCAAATAAACATGGACTATAAAGAATAGAAAAGACATCCCCAAGCTTCCAGAGTGCACAGTTTTTCAGGCACTTAATAGCTATACAAAAAGAGCATAGTCTAATAGTGTTCTATGTAACGGCTTCAAGCTTTCAAAGCTGAAAGTTCCAGAAACAAAATTCAATATGATTCTCTTTTTATATCCACTGACATTACAGAAACTACTTGAAAATGAACTCTTTAACTGTAAGAGCTAAAATACTTCTAAAATTATTTGCAGATATTTTTCAAAAATAAAAACATGCCCTACAGAACACATACATGTGTATTTTACTTATATCAAATGGATATTTTAGAATAAGGAATTAAATACTTCAATAAAATGATGTAAAAGCTATTTTTCCATGACTAAACTTGCATCTATGGGCGGATCTATCCTGACTAAAATTGCTTCCTTATGAAGTTGTAGCAGTAACTGTTGTTTTATAGACATGTTGTACAAAGAGAACAGAGATCTTTGCACTGAAAGTCCACATTTAAAACAAGTTTGTCCTATAAAATGGAGTTATTTATATTTATAGTTCAAGTCATAAAAATACAGAATAATTCTTCTTTATAATCTTGTTATTAATGCTAGTGACTTACAATGTATTGACCTAGTTTTTGACAGTAAGAATTCCAAAGAGTAACATGATACTTACTGCATATGTTCTTTCCAATCAGTAATTAGGTAAATATCTGTTATTTTATTAAAATTTTACTTGTTGTCTATTGATACTTTAACACTTTCATGCATTATTTCTAAAAATAAATATTCATGTAATCATAATTACAAACATGAAATGGTATAGATGATGATATCTTTTACTATCTAGATTATATTTTCAGATTATTGTTAATACAGACATTTTCTCTCAGTAGCCCAATTTTGATGTCAACAAACAAATATGCCAAGGTGACAAGTCAGTGTCTACAACTGAAGAGTCCAAGTGATTTCTTAAGTTTCATGAGCATTTAAAATACAATATCTCTCAAGCTTAATTATCACATGATTTCCCTTATATAAGGAACCAAAATACAAATAAAGAGCAAGATAAATGACAGATAATTAAAGGAGATAGTTTTTTGCAAAAGAGGAGACCAAGAGATGAGGGGGGTTCAAAAAAAGGATTAAAATGTAGGATGTCTATGTACTAATTCCCCATGAGGAATGTGATCATTGTGTACTGCAAACATATATTAATAAAAATTAAAAACTGAAAAATTGATACACAGAATCAATCTTTATAGTTGATAATCTGCACATATAAAATGAGAGATATTTCTCTCCCTTGGAAAGATAGAGAAAATAGTTGAGAAAGAAAAATTAAAATATAGAATGCAAAAACCAAATGATGAATGCAGGCTAGGAAAATAAACAGCATAATCCAAATAATATATATGAGTCCACCAAAAAAAATATACCCAAGAGATGTTCACCATATTAATAAATGTCTGGAAGCTAATGACCACCACTTGGAAACAACTCTTGCAATTGTAAAGGCCAAAGGTAACTTGTGTTAATCTCATGATGTCTCAATAAAATTAGTATTAAAGTATTTATACAAGCTTTTCTTTTCCTGAAATGTGTATACACATTTTGGCAGACTCTATGTTTACCACAACTGTTTTAAATCAGAATTTTATGAAAATAAAATTAGAATAGTAGTATATAAGAATTCAAATGTATGGTTGTTACAATATAATTGAGAAAAAACAAAAAACTAAAAAAAACACATGAAGATCAAATTAATATTATTAGAGAATAAAATTAACTAGATAAAGTGGGACTGAAATAGGTAAGATTGATGTTTGAAAAGGAAATAACTGACAAAGGCTTAAGTTGATGAATACAAACCACATGTGAAAAATGATCAATATACCAAAAAAATAAATGAGTAAAGGAAAATCTCAAAATGAAAGAATGTGTCTGAAAATGGGTCATATTGGGATCCAGACAGACTCAATACCAAATGTGCTATACCAACACTTAATCTGATGAAATTACATAGTTACAAGGAAAGAAATATTCATATATTTAAGTAGATAAAGGATATCATCTGCAATATCTTGGCATCTATATGACTTGTAAGTCCTTCTAGGGCAAAAGTCAATCCCATTTAATCCAAAATTTAAATCTGTGAAGAGATATATAAAAACAAATCTATGGAAGTAAAGAAGCAATGGTAAACAGATGGTGCTAAACCCCAAATCTTCTAAATGTAATAATTCTATTTGTGGGAATTATAGATACTTGCATATAACTGAGTCTAAATCTAAGAAGTATGATCATATGTGATGGTTAATTAACTTAGCTGGATTGAGAGATGTCTGCAGAATTGATACTAAAAAGTAGAGTTGTTGCCATTTCTATACCTTACTGTGGAAAATCCTGTGGAATTAGTTCATGGGAGGAATAGGCTAGAAACATCTACAATGCTCAAAGCAGAGCTTTATGAGTGATTCTGGTATGAGATCAGAAAATCAGAATGCTGATAGGAATGCAGACAGTAATGTCTATGCTGATGAGGTTTCAGATGAAAATGAGGGATTTACCGGAAATTGCATTAGAGGTTATTCTTGTTACACTGTGGCAAAGAATATGGATTCATTTTGTCTGTGCTCTCAGACCTTAAAGGAGAGTGAATTTAAAGGTGACAGACTAATTCTCTGATGGAGGAAATTTTAAGACAGCCACAGGCTGGGCATTAATGGCTGCTTTTAACCAAGTTACACTGAAGATAGGGAACAAAAAACAGCAGAAAGATTTGAAAACTGCATAGCCCAACCAGGAAAAAAACATGTAAAATTTTAGCTAAGGAGGGTAGAGTTGCTAAAGAAATTAGCATCCATATAAATAACCCAAAAGCGTTGCTCCAGAACAATAGGAAAGATGCTTTGTGGACGTCTCAGAAATTCTCAAGGCTACCTCACCCTTCATGGACCCAAATATGTAGAGGTACAAACTTATTTTAAAGAATTTTATTAGAGATTAGGTCCCCAAGGAGCACTGTAAACCCAAAAGCACTCAGGGCTTCATTTCCTAGTGTTTAGGCAGCACATCACTCAGGTTGTTCCTGGCAGGAGTTCCAGCATGGCCTGGGATAGTTCACACTTGCAGGAGACCTTGGTGTCATCCTTGTGACACGGTTTTGCAGACATGCAGAATACAAGAGTTTTGGAGTTAAAGAGGTGTCCACCAAGATTTTGAAAGGCAATCCTGTGAGCCAGGAAGAGAACTGTGATAGCTGGAGTATTTGCAAGCAGCCCCACATGTGCCAATCCAGAGAGCTGAGAGTGAACCAAAGCTACGGTGGAGACCCCAGAGAATTAGAGGTGCCAGGGACATGAAATGTCCACTGGGAGAGAAGCTGCTGGCAACATGCAAAGCCAGCACCAGAGAGTGACACAGTGGGCTGCAGACTGCAAAGCTGGAGGTTGGGGCTGTCCAAGCCCTGTGGAGCCTGCATTCCACTGCAGTGTACCCAGATACTAAATATGGAGTTGTATCTCGGAGGTAAATAACTTGTTCTTTTGATTTTTATAGGGGCATACGAACAAAAGTTTAAGTCTCAAAGGAAACTTTTCTTGCACTTAAGAACTACACTGAAATAGCTAGGACTTACAAGCTTCTTAGGGAGAGACTGAGTATGTATTACATGGTGAGATGGAATAAATTTTTGAGGACCACAGGTAGAATGCTGTAGTTTGGATCTTAAATGTTCCCCGATGGTCTATATGTTAAAGCTTTCAACCTCTGTATGGCACTACTGGGGCTTAGGCTAGCTTTAAAAATGGACCCTAGTGGGAGGCATTTAGGTTACTGGGGCTCTGTCCTTGAAAAGGATGTAGGCTCTGGCCTCTTTCTCTTTCTCTTTTTCATTTCCCAGCTATGAAGCGAGTGCTTTTGCTCATCTGCATATTGCACCACAATTCACTGCTTTGCTCCAAGTTCAAAAGCAATGGGGTCAACCAGTCAAGAGCTGGAAGCACTAAAACTATGAGTCAAAATCAATCTTTCCTCTTTATGACTTTTTGTTCTAGTTCTTTTGTTATAGTGACAGAAAGCTAAATTTTTGTTACTGTGCCAGAAAGCTGACTTTTCATCACACCATATAAAAATATTAACAGAGTACAGTAATGAAGCAATGGAGGTAGGTAATCAGTGCCTAAAATTAAAATGAGTTAGTAAATATACATATAATAACTGCAACTTCTTAGCTTACTGCATAAACACTTTCATATTTGAGGATAGTTATTTACTTTGTAGTATTGGGGAATTAACCCAGGGCTTTTTCTCTGAGCTGTATCCCCAGCTCGTTTATTTTTTTATTTTGGAGAATTTCCCTACATTTCTAAGTTGCTCAGATTGGACTCAAACTTGCGATCTTCCTATCTCAGACTCTAGAGTGCTGGGATTACAGACATGTATCAGCACACCGGCAAATTACACTGTTTTTAAAATATTCTTTTTTTGTAGAGATCTATTTATTAAAAAATGAGAAATTAATAAATTTCATCATATTTTTACTTAAAGAAAATATGAGATATTTACTTAAATAGTACATGTGACAGAATCCATTTTTAAATAAGAACATATTTCTACGTTTATATCTGTAATCAACTAGCTACACAGACAAAAATCTACATCTGAAATAAACTTTACTGGATATTAATGAAAGCTACTTCTATGTGATAGAATCTGAGTGGTTCTCTTTAAGTTTATGTGATTTTTCATAGCTTAAATACATCATGAAAGAATGCTATCTTAAAAAGGGAGAAAGAGAAATGTTTTAAAGTATCTCTAATTTATTTCTGATATCTAGGAAGAATTCAAATTAGTTTGATTCATTTGACCAATCTGACTTTGAAATTATCAACAAAATTAAGAGTTCCCTAATTTTGAGGATTTTCAAATCTGCTTTTCTTGTATTACTTATTTGGATTTTTAAATTTTAAATATCATATTTCAAGGCTCTGAGTGTTAAAGAAAATATCAATTCTAAAATGTTTTACTGAGGAAAACTGCTTAATAAACAGGAAATATTTTGACTGACATGACACAAAGGATGAAATATATCCTAGAAATTAAATTACTTTTCTTTTTGCTCTCATGTTTTTTTCTTCAAAAATTAGCAATTGCTTTTGAATGACACATGATGATGCTTTGTGCTTTTTTTTGCGAAAATTTTTGTTACATTTTCTTTTAAAAACTATAGGAAATTCAGAATAAGAAGATACATCTCTATCATGTCTGTCCTCCGTACATCTAATGGACTAAGATTTATAGTTAAAGTATCATTCACGGTTGTGCATGTTTCACTACTTGCTTCATAGAAAGAAAGTAAAGTGAATCTACTCCCAAACTGAAATGTCTATGTTGTCTCAAAACTCACACTAAAATCAGTCAACTATCATATTATTATCTTCTACTTTTTAGCATTTAATCTTTCTAAAATGAGAAATGTAATTTATAGAATTATTTTTAGTTTCAAGTATGCCACATATTACATGTGCCAGTTTAAGATATTAAAACATTAATATTGGGTGTTCAAGGGAGAGTTTGTACATTCTCATTTGTTAGGGGAGGATATAGATAGATAGATAGATAGATAGATAGATAGATAGATAGATAGATAGATAGATACATCCATATGTATCTACATATCCTTTGGCCTGAGAGAGCTACTTTAAATTCCAGCTCTAACCTGTATAAATGCTATGAGTTCATGCAAATTAACATCACTGAATCTTAGATTTCTCCTTTGTAAATAGTGAAAGTGATAAAGAAAATTTTCAAGCTTTATTTAAGGATTGTATGCTAAGAAAAATATTTTATCAGATCTAAGATGCAAATAATTATAAAATATCTACAGATATTTAAGCTTTGACTTTGTGTTCTAAAACCTCATGATTTGTTTTATATTCATAAAAAGAGTTTTTGAGAACCCTGTCATAAGTTTCTCCTATGTTCCATAATGTATATATACAAAAGTAAAAGCTAAAGAAATTGATGAAACTATTTCCTTCTTCATATTCAGTATCCAATTTTCCTAAATCATTTTCTTACTTGGTTTGTTATCCATATGCAACTTCACACACTTTCTTTGTGTCAAAAAGCACTTTGGAAGAGCAATATTTCATAGGCTTCTCTACTATTCTCTCTAGAATTTTCTTCCAAGATGATGACCCCATCCCTTACATTTCTTTTTGCCTTAAAGGAAATTTAGACTTAGAAAAGAATTGCAAACGTAATACAGAGCATTTCTATGTAACTTCCCCCATCACCTCTCAATGCTGCTGTTTTATATAACCATATTCTAGGGTTTGAATCTAAAATCCCACCCCCTCAAGACCCATATGCTTATAGTTTCTTTGCCAGCCTATGTCACTGTTGGGAAGTAGTGGATCTCTAGGGGATAGGGCCTAGTAGAAGAAAGTCAGGTCCCTGGGACCTGCCCTTAAAGAGCATATCATGATCCACACGGCTCTTGTCTTTCTGTGTTCTGACTGCCATAATGTGAGAAGCTTTGATCCACCATGCTGCTCCCCTTGCCCTGGGTGTACTGCCTCACCAGACCCCCAAAGAAGTAGCTAGCCAACCACAGACAGAAAGCTCTGAAACCATGAGTCAAAACAAACTTTTCTTTCTTATAAACTGCTTATCTCAGGTATTTTGCCATAGTAAGAGAAAGAGAACACACTATGTATAATTCTCAAAACTGAGAAATTAACATTTGCATCATGGAATTACACAAGTTTTTTCATGAAAGTCTCTCTTCTGCCTCAGAGACCAATCCAGAAAAATCCCATTGCACTGATTGCTTTATTTCCCTCCATTTTGTTATAGACTCATAGTCTTTCCTTGTCTTCCATGTTTGATCTTTTCTTATGATAGAATTCAGAATTATTAGATAGGATGTGATATTTATTTTCTATTGCTGCTATAACAAATTATTAAAAACTTAATTACATAAAACAATAAAAATTTATTTGGATTTTTTTTTTTTGGTACCAGGGATGGAACTTAGGACCTTGCGCTTGCGAGGCAGGTGGCAGCACCACTGAGCTAAATCCCCAGCCCCCAAAATTTATTATCTTCATGATTTATAGTTAAGAAATCCAAGCTAGACTGGCTAGGTTCTTAGACCCAAGCATCAAATATGGAAATAAAGGTATTGGCAATACTATATTTCTTCCTGAAGGTTCTGGGGGTTCATTTGCAAAGTCATTCAAGTTGTTGGCTATTATTCGCATACTGTTACCTTGCTGACTATCATTAGGGGTTGATTTTTGTTTCTAAGAGTGTCTACTTTCCTTAGCTGGTAACCTTTGTCTCTAGCTTCAAACAGAAGTGGAAATATCCAATCCTACTCATACTTCAGATTTTTCCAGACTTGGGTAGGGATTTAGGAAACTTTAAAAACTGTGTTTGTAAAGTTAAGACTAAAGAAAAAAAAGTACTGTGCATAATACTGCTGTCTAGTTGCTAAATTTATTTCTCCTAAGGAGTATGGGTTAGCAATTTTGAAACTAATTTATGTTACACTAAGGTTGAACAAATAAGTAGATACAGTGTAGCTAACAAAAGCCAAGTTTCTCACTGTTGAATACAGACAGAAATCAACAAGGGAAGAGGTGAGACCATGTTCTGTGGTGCTAGATTAGAGGTATGCACAGGAACTCACATTGTCATTAATGTGGATGTGAAAATCAGTAGGTATATAAATGTAAATGCACAGTTATTACACATACATTTCATAGCTCCATCTACTGATGAGGCCTAGAAGTGATGACATACCAGGTAAAGTAGAGAATGTCTGGCACCGGGTCTTAATTTCAAAGTACCATTTTCAATTTTACACATTTTAATAATTCTTTTCATTTTATCAATGGAAGGTCCTTTGGCAACAAATGTGGAAAATGTGACTCATTCCTTTCTCAGTGTCATGGAATAATTTGATTCTTTAATGTCAATCGAATCCCTCATTTGTATTAGTACTGTGTGTGCAAACAATAAATGTGGAAACAAAACATCTATTACCAAGCAAATACTTCTATAGTAATGGAAAGTACACCAAAATTATTTCCCAATCAACAGTAATAACACACCATTAATTACATGATACACTACTTTTAAAAGGTGAAAGACATAAAGTAAAAATGTGTAACTTAAGAAGCACAAAATAATATAGATATAAAATTTCTGGAATATATTAGTCAAACAAGTCTTGATAGGTGAATCACATACTATTCCCTTCTACTTGTCTAAAAACCAAAAAATTTGCCTTACATCATATTTAAATTATTCCCCTACTTCCACTCCTTAAACTCACTACAATCACTGACAAAAACTGTTTTAAAATAAGTAGCAACTGGCAAAAATATGTATACAAAGAAATCCTTTTTTACAACAACAAAAGATCAGCAAAAAATCCTAAAGACTCTTATAAATAAGCAACATATAAATAAAATTTCCAAGTAGGTTAAAGAAGAAATTTATTAATAATGACTACGCTAATATCATCCATACATAATATATATGACAGTTAAATTAGTTTAATATATATTAGATGTCATCTAAAAGATACAGAATTTATTTAAGCCTTAAACCTACTTAATCTAGATTCTAGTAGTATCTTTTCATTTAAAATCTGATTAAAATCATTATCGGTAAGTTTTTATCTATATAAAGATATTTTGTTAGAATCTAAATAAATATACACTTTAAACATGCACTTCTTTCTAGGGCCCAAATTGCTGATTTTGATATACGATTATTTCACATTGGTGCATTTTCTCCACAAATAAAATATAAAAATGGTTCGGAATGTCATAACCTTGTAAAAGCACACAATAATTCTGACTAGTATTAAACCTTACCACATATTGTTTCTTTCCATTATCGACAAATGACTATTGAATGAACAAATGATTATTTGGCAGTAATTCTGATTCTAGGAAAAGAGAGCCTTTGAAAAATATTTTAATAACTGTAGAATTAATGCCAAAAAAATGGCTTGTGCTTATGTACATACTTTTGACTTTTCACAATTTAAGTATTGTTCTGCTTTAGCACTATTCTTCATCTATGTCTGAGTTATTTGCTTGAAATTATTTGGAACACTATTACTGATATCCTAAAATAAGTTATTTCTAAGTCAAATGGTTTATCTATTTCTGAATAGCAAATAAGCTTCATTAGTATACACAACTAGTAAAAGATTACTAGCATATTTAGAAATTTTAAAAATTTCAAAGGGCAAAAGCACCAGACTATTATTATCCATATAGCAGTAATAGAGAACAGAAGAAATAAAAGAGCACTTAGGCACTGAAGGCCCTGGGTTATATTTTCCTATGTCAGTTTTTAGCCATATGGTTTTGCTCATAGTATTTAACTTCTTTTTTTCATAGCTTTCTGATTTATAAAATAAGAAAATAATGATGTATCATAGCAATGTTTTAATCACTTAAATTCAGGTATATGAAGTGTATGAAGTTTCTAATGCAATAAAGCAAGAGAAAGAAATAAAATGCATACATATATAAAAAGACAAAGTATCATCATTTGCAGATGTCATGATGCTCTACCTACAAGACTCTACTTATAAAATTATCCACCAAAGGACTCCTAGAATTAATAACTAAATTCAGCAATATAGGATACAAATTTAACATAGAAAAAATCAATAGCAATCCTATACTCTAATAATGAACTCACTAAGAAAAATTTAGTAAAACCATACCATTTGTGATAGCATAAAAATTAAATACATAGCAATTTACCTAACCAAGCAAGTAAAAGAACTCTACAGATGAAACTTGTGTCAGTCTGAAAAGTGATGTTAAAGAGGATATCAGAAAATAGAAAGATATTCCATGTTCCTGGATTATTGTCAAAATGGCCACACTTTCCAAACTGTCATGCAGATTTAATCCAATCCCACTCAAAATACCAACAGCATTCCTCACAGATCTAGAGAAAATAACTCAAAAAATCATTTGGAACCAGAAGAGATCCAGAAAAGCAAAAGCAATTCTGAGTAACAACAGCAAAACAGAAGGCATCACAATCCCAGATTTGAAGTTAGATTTCAAACTTATAGAGAAAAAAAACAGTATGGTACTGGTACAAAAACAGAAATGTGGATCTATCAAACAGAATAGAGGGAACAGAAACAACCCCAGATAGATTCAACCATTTGGTCTTCAACAAAGGGGCCAGAAACATAAACTGGAGAGAAGAAAACCTCTTTAATGAACTGTGCTGGGAAAATTGGATATTCACAAGCAGAAGATTGATTCTAGACCCATATATTTCACCATGTACTAAAGTAAAATAGAAATAGATTGAAGATCAAATGTTAAAACAGAGGCAATCTTCTGGACATTAAAACAGATAAAACTTTTAAGACCTAGCCATAGGCAGAGACTTTCTGAACAGAACCCCAGGGACACAAAAAGTGATACCAGAATCAACAAATGGGATCATATCAAATTAAAAAGCTTTGGCAATCAAAATGAATACACAGTTCTCAGAAGAAGTATAAATGGATAAGGCTACATGAAAACTACATTATTGGCCACTATGGAAATGCAAATTAAGAGAATGCTGAGATACAATCTTACTCCAGAGAGAATGGCCATCATCAAAGAATCAAATACCAAATGGTGGCAAGACCATGGGAAAAAGGAATTCTTTTACATGGTTGATGAGGATGTATACTAGTACAACCACTGTGGAGATCAGTATGGAGATTTCTCAAAATCTAAAATTAGATATTCCATTTGACCCAGCTATTCCTCTTCTAGGCATCATCCCTAAAGACTTAAAATCATAATATTATATTTATACATGCATACCCAAATTTATAGCAGCACAATTTATAATAGCTATATCTTGGAAACAACCTATATGCTCATCAACACATGGATGGATAAAGAAAATGTATCTTTTTATATACAACTGATTTAGTAGGATAAACATGAGTGATTAGGATAGCCTTGCATTAGGCACTGAATTTTTGGTTACAAAAATATGCAAGATCTATGAACTAAAGAATATATATACTAGACTTCATTAAAATTTAAAAAGTTTGTTCAGGAAAATACACCATCAAGAGAATGAAAAAAAAAAAAAAACCACAGACTCCAAGAAAATATTTGCAAAAGACTGATTTAGTAAATAATTGTCCAAAGTATACAAAGAAGTCTTAAAATGTAAGAATAAGAAAACAAATATGTATAAAAAGTAGGTCAAAGACTTTAACCAATATTTTATCTAAGAAGATATGCGGTGAGATATATGAGAACACATTCTGTGTCATACATTATCAGAAAATAGCAAATAAAACATTTTCTTCCTATGTCACAATATCTATTACATATTTTGGTCCTCATTTACACCTTCAGTTTCTCTCACCAGAAAAATAATTAAAAGGAAAGGGGAACTAGGGCGGGAGGGTGGAGGAAAGAAAAGAAGGGAAAGGAAAAATTTGAAAGTAAAAAGACAAAAAGGAAACAAAGCTTATGTATATAGGGGGTGGAGGGGTGGAAGGGAGGGCAGGGGAATGGGAAAAATAAGAATTAAGATATATCATGTACAGGTACAAATTCTCAATGATGAATGTGATCATAAAGTGTACCTGAATGTACCAATAAACAATAAAAATTTTAAAAAAAGAAAATAGCAAATTAAGATAATGTAACAACACTACATGCCTATCAGAATGGATAAAATCTATCTTATCTATTTTTAAATTATTTAAACATCAAATGTTGGCCCAGAGGTGGAACAGCAGGAACTTCCACTTCTGTCTCATGACATGTAAAAGGGGATAGCCACTCTGGAAGACAGCTGGGTTTGTACAAAACTAAACATAATAAAAACCTAAACATAACAAAACTAAATATATTCTTACCATATGATCCAGCAACTGCATTCTTTAAAATTAACCCCAACCCCAAAAATTGCTCTAAAGAGTTCTTTTTAAAAGCTTTAAATAATTTAAAAATTAAAATTCAACCTAACACCAAACAAAATAAAATTATAACAACTAAGACAACAAAACATTGCAACTAGAAGAGATGACACAGATAAGGAAAATCTATGTAGGACCATTTTAAACTTTTATTTTTGAAATAAGGTGGCTGTTTTTGGCTTAGGCAATGTGGAAAAAGCTCTTCCTGCCAAACCAGATTGGGATGACTTCACCCAACTGCCAAGATTTTGCTCTTTCAGCAGAAACATAACAGACAGTCACAACATATATATAGACATAGAGAGAGGCCTCAGATCTCAGAAAAAAGATATGCTGTACTGAGAATAAGCAACTAGTGAAAAAACTGCAAAGTGTATTTGAAATCTATTTTATGTGAGGTCTAAATGATAGACAATTTCTAAATAAGAAGGCAATAATTCTTTGCCATTAAAAATAAGAATGGTGGCACAAGGAAGCAATTATTTTAGTGCCAAATACTGATGACATGTAAGAGATCAATGAACAAACAGAACTTTAACAGTGGGTTAAAAATGAAAAATAAACTCGAGTAAGTACATTTGACAAAGCATTTCATCTATTTTTACCAGAAAAAGATTAAAAATTGAAATAACATTTGCAGTTTCTTTTATTTATAATGCAAGTTTTAAATCTACCCCAAGATTCTAAGCAAAATTAACCTCTAATAATGAGAGTCATGATCTACATATTTTGGAATAGACAAATCAGAGGCATTGTGTATTCACATGAAATCAACCAGTCACATAAAAATAATTGTCTCATTTCTTGTACATTGTTTAACCATATACATGGATTATTTCAGTTCTTTCTGAAAGGTCAAAAAAAAGATCTGGTCAGTAGAACTATAGGTCATTTTTCTACATATTTCTCAATAAATCCCATTAAATATATGTTTAAAGTAAAACTCTGCCTGTTGCAAATTAAAGTTACAAATGAAAGAAACATTTAAAAAATATATGCATTTATGCCACCATACAAATACATTAGCTAACATATATATCAAAAACTAAAATATAATATGTATCAAAGCAGGTGATAAATTTAATCGTGCTTGCTCAAAATGATCTGAATTGTTGAAAAGACAAGTTTTTTGTTTTTTCAAATAAACAGGTCTGGAGAAAAATCAGCTTCTGTCACCAGAAAGTCAGTTTGGTCAACTCTCAGGAAATCCTTCATAGACACAAGAGGAAACTACTTCAGCTGTGTATGTGAAAGAGACTAAGCAGCTGAATTTTGGATCTAGAAGCAAAAACTAAATGGCTTCGATTAGAAGAAAACATCTATCTGCAATTAGCAAAAAGATGCCAAAATCTTTTTGCCTTAAAAACAGTCCTGAGAACTACAGTGACACATAGCCAGCAAATTCTGACATTGCAGTCTGGGCTTCCACTTGACAATTTAAATTATTCAATGCTAGAGCTAGGAGGACCTTACACAGTATGTCATCCAAACTCGTTTTATAACAAAATAGATTGGTCTTTTAATCAAAACACCCAAGTCTTTTTCCTAGGCAGTGTTTAATAATTGAGCTTCCTTAAGGGTTAAATGCTGAGCCTCATTTCCACACCTGCAAACCATGGATGAAGATCCCTGCTTTGCCTTGCAGGTTTTATAATGGTAACTACATTAGTCCCCTACTGCTGTTGTAACAAATTACTCCAGTGAAATAAAACTGCATGAATTCATTACCTTACAATGTTGGAGGTCAGAAGTCTAAAGGGGTCACAGTAGATTAAAACCCAGGCGTTGGCTGGCCGTGGGCTAGTTTCACCTGGAGGAACTGGAGAGAAATCTGTCTCCTTACCCTCGCCAGCTTCCAAAGACTGCATTTCCTGGCTTCTGCAACACTTCTTCCCCCTCACAAAAACTCTCCTACTTCCTGCTCTCCTTTAAGCCTCTTGTGATTATATTGGGCCAACCTGAATAAACCAGGTTAATTTTCCCACTGGAAAGTCCTCATCTCACATGATGAGCAAGCTTAATTTCCCTTTCCACTGAACATAGCCTACTCATAGATTTGGGGAATGAGGAGGTGAATATCTTTGGGTAAGGGTGTGGACATTATTCCACCTAACATAAAAATTACTCAAATAATATATGTGAATGCACTTCTCAGATCATGAGTATTTTATATGTGTTAATCTCATTTAAAAGAAACAAGGAAAGAACGGTGAACATTTTAGGAGCAGCAGAGCTCATCTAGGTCTCAGGTATCACCTGACCAGCAGTTTCTAAACCTCAGCTGAAAGATGTAACAAGAATCATACAGAAAATAAACCATACACCTGGTTTAAACTTAGGAACAAACAACCTGAAGATTTAATTCTGTTTTAAGATTGACTTCTGTTATCAAAATACCCAGATTAGACGCTTAGTTCCACATGAAATTCTGAGAATTATCCCTTTTTGTAACCTCTATGAGCTTCATAATTTCATTGTTTGTAAAGTAGTGATAATAGTATTAACCTCAGAAGTTTATTGAAAAAGTTAGATGAGGAAAAACACATAGCATTTAGGAAGCTAATACACAGAAAGTATTCAAGAGATGTTAATTGCCTGTCTTGCCCTAGGAACCATTAACCTGCCAATCACAAAACAGCTATGCTATGTACCACAGATTTCTGGAGTATGAAACAATAAATTACTGTAGATTCATGCTATGGTCTTAAGAAAAATGAACACAACAGAAGGCACCACTTACCTGACTTCAAGTATACTACAAAGTCATAGTAGTCAAAACAATATAGCACTGGTGTAAAAAAGACACATAAGGCAAAAAAACAGAATAAACAGCCTGGAATCAAAACTCACACATTTATAGACAGTTGATTTTTTACAAAGAACATGCATTAGACAAAAGGACAGACTTTTCAATGAGTGATCCTGGATAAATTGAACATTCACATGAAGAATAATGTGGATTTATCTATCTTTCAACAGCAACACATATCAACTCAAAGGAGATTGAAGATTTAAATATAAACCTGAAACTGAAACTACTACATAAGAAAAATGCTTCAGGACACTAAAATGGGCAAATACTTTGATTTTGGGCAAAAATAGACAAATGTGATTGCATAAAAATAGATTCTGAAAAGCAATGAAACTAATAGGAGTGAAAAGACATCTTATAGAATGGAAAAATATTTGCAAACTATAGATCTAACAATTCTGGTTGATATTCAGAATATATAAGGAACTGTAAAACTTCAGTAGCAACACAAACAAAATACCATCAAATAACCTGATTTAAAAATTGGGGCAATAGACCTAAACAGACTTTTCTCAAAATAAAACATACAAATAGTCAACAGAAATAAGAAAAATGCTTAATATCTTTAATCATAATGGAAATGATAATCAAAAACACAATGAGATAATACCTCATCCCCATAAGAATGTTTATTATGAAAAGACTAAAGATAACAAATCCTGACAAGGATGTAGAGAAAAGGGAACCCTTATGCATTGTCAATAGAAGTGTAAGTTAGTCTGGTCATTTTTGAAAGTAATATAGAGTTTTCTCACAAATGAAAAATAGTAACTACCATGTCATCCAGAATTTCACTTCTGAGTACAGACACAAAGGAAATATGACAAATATGGTCAAGGGATATCTGCATCCCAACGTTCATTGTAGCATTATCCACAACAGCCACAAATGGAAACAACTTATGTGTCCTTTAACTGATGAGAGGATAAAGAAACTGTTATACATATAATACATATACACAATGGAATACTACTGAGCCATAAAACAAATAAAACCCTATCATTTGCAACAACATAGGTAGAAACAGAGACTGCTAACATAAATGTCACATAAAGACAAGTATTGCATAATTTCACTCATATATGAAATCCTAAACAGTTGATCTTGCCTGGCATGGTGGCACAGAATATACTTGGGAGGCTTAGGCAGGGAATCACTGTGAGTTTGAAGCCAGCCTGGGCTACCTAGGACTAATGAGTTCATCCTAAACCACATAGCAAAACCCTGTCACAAAAAAATTCATTAAATTAAACTAAGATAAATTGAAATTTTTGATCTTATTGAAGTTGAGCATAAAGAATGCTTACTAAAGGCTGGGAAGGGCAGGGGAGTGAACAATAGGGAGAAATTGATCGGTGGCACCTAGTTACAGTTAGATGGAGCAAAACAGTTATAGTGTGCTCTTGCACAGTAGGGTAATTAAATTAAGTAATGTAGTATATATTTCAAAAAGCTAGTAGAAAGATTTTGATGTTTTGCCATGAAGAAATGTATTTAAAGAGGTAGATATATTTAATCTAACTTAAATTTTGCATAATGTATAAACATATCAAAACATCACCTGGTACTCCATTAATATATACACATTTGTCTCACCCAAAATAAGCTTAAAAACATTATGGTGCAGTACTAATACACAAATTAATCATGAGAACAGAATTACAAACGATATGTACCTAAAATATTGTAAAAAGTCTACTAGGATTAGTAAATGCCTGCTGCCCAATTCTGCCAAATGTCTCCAAATTCAGTCATTTCCAGGGACCCCAAAATAATTCCCCATGATCCAGTAGGTGTAATGCCTGTCAAAGCAGTAGACTTTGGAGTCTTGGTACAAAAGTCAGGGTCAATTCTGATTGGTCACTGCATATACCAATCTCCCGATCAAATATATTATCAGGCTAACATATAATATACATTTTATCTGTATTTGTATACTTTTAAATATCTATCCATATACAAGATTCTAGGATATTACTGAGGTGTAAATCTCTTTATATTCTTTGGCTAAAAGTCCTTTGTGGAATACTGTACATGCATTACAAATATCTCATGATATAGGGCTTGACTTATTTTCTTAAGAATTTTTTTATAAAGACCAAAGTTTCTCATTTTTTAGAAATTTAATTCAACACATTATTTTATTTTATAATACATGGGGCTTAGTCACTTTCTCATTCCTGGAACAAAATACCCAATACCTATAACCTCAAGTAGGAGAGGTTTATTTTGGTTCACAATTTCAGTGACTTCATTCTACAGCGAGCTGGCTCCCATGGAGAAACAGTATGGTGGAAGGGCATCTGAGAACAAAGCTGCTTACATCATGGAGCCAGGAACCAAACAGCAAAGGGAGGAGTCAGGGGAGAGGAACACCCTTTCAGGTATCAGGCCTTGTGGCCCCACCTCTTCTGACCAGGCCCCACCTCCTAACAGCATATTTAGCTTTGCTAATTCGCCTCTTCGTGCAGCACCTCTCGATCCAATAGACTTCCAAACACATGAAGCTTTTGAGGGAAACTTTAGATCTAAACCATAGCACCATGCTTCATATGTCTGATAAAATTAACCTGCACATCTAAAGCTCCAATATCTTTTCCTCTCTTTTTTTCTTCCCTGAAAATATTGTAGGCTTAGCTCTGTAACTCAGGTCTATGGTATCTTTTACATCGACTTTTCTATTTTATCATTAATGCACCTTTTCTATTATTTCTTTTAGGTTCACCAGATATGCAGTACATCATTTACATCCAGACAAAGTAATACTTTACAATTTTAGAGAGAGTGTGTCTTAGTTACCTTTTTTGTTGCTGAGACAAAATACACAACACCCAAAGTGAAAAGAGGAAAGGTTTATTTTGATTCACAGTTTGTAGAGGTTTCAGTCCATAATTGGCTGACTCCAAGCCTAAGTGGCACAGCAAAGGCGTATTGCAGTGAAGAAACAGTTCACAGGAGGCAGAAGGCAGAAGACACTGAGGCAGTAAGCAGCAAGTGACAAGTAGCAACTCTCTTTCTGTCTCTTATATCCTATCCATGATACCTGCCCACACCCTTAATCCTAGTGTCACACCAAGAGTCAATCCCAGCATCACATCCTTGATCCCAGCATCACACAGCCCAGATCAAGCCACCTCCAAAAAGCTCTCTGTATGACCACATAAAGCTTTGGGGAGATATTCAGATAGAAGCCATAATAAAGTGATACTATACTTTGCAATGACTCTTGTTGCAGCTTTGAATTATTACAGGTAATTTAATTTGACTCACCTAAGACATATTCCACTTCTTCTTTCTCCTTCTTCATTGATTTGAAAACTGAACTACTTCTTCTGTGATACTTGTGCTTGTAGGGTAGTATGACAGCATTTTTTCCAATAAGCCATAAATAAAAGTAACTAGTGTCACATTCTCTCTTTCTTTCCTTCTTATCATTTCTACTATATATTATACCTGAAGTATAGACACTACATGCTGAGGTGGGTCTACTCTAAAGTGATGCCTGGCATTAAGAGTCATGAAACAAAGAGAGAAAGCCCTTGGTTCTCTCACTGAAGTAGTAGAGAGCTGCTATACTCACCCTGAGCTTCCCATTTTCAAGTAATTATCAAGCAAGTAAATTAAATTATCACTTGTTTAAGTTCCTATAGCAGAAGTTTCTGCATAATGCAGAGTTCTATCCTGATTGATGTACAGATCCAGGAAGATTTCTATACATTCTTCCAGTCCTTTCTGCAGATATATTTATGGATTCTTCCAATGTAACTGAAATATGGGTAGCCTTTTTTCATTGTAGTATCTAACTCCATAATAACACTAATTTCATTTATTCACATAGGTCCTCACTAATCTGTTTACTTGTGAAGACAAAAGTCAGGAATGCCTTTACAATATTTACATTCCCCTTGGTGCAAAAAACACTATGTTTCTCTTTATAGAAGCTCAACAGTATTCTAACTGATCTAAAAAGTAAAAGAGAAAACTGGAATGACAAAATAGAGCAGACTTGAAAAAGAATATTTTAGGGCCCTATACACCCAGAGAAGAGCCACCTGGAGCCATCTGCACTACACCACCCCCTTGCAGGCCACCTGGCTGGGGCACACCAGTGAGGAGCGGAGCCTCACTCGGCCTACAGCACCACCCCAGTGTGCCCCCCACCCATTGTCTTGAGCTATAGAAGATACAGCAGAAGTGAACAATGGAAAGAGGGCTTCTCTCAAGCTCCTTGATGAAAATTGAAGCCCACTGGAAAAGTGAAGAGAATCTCTGCAATAAAGGAACAACAGACCACCATAGTTGGTAAGTTGGAGGGATCATCACCTCCCATTGGAACCTGGACTATCTTCAGGGGAAGGCAACTGGAACCTTCAGTAGAACCATGCAGAATTCAACCCTGCAGGAGGTCAGGGAGCTCAACTTGGGCCTTGCAGCCAGACATCAGGTTGAATCTCAGGGGTCTTCTGCTGGCTTGCTGAGACTAAGTGACTTAGATCTTCACACTGCTGCCCATGTTGTCTATTGACAGCAGAAACACACCCTAAAGGAGGCCTTTCATTTTAATTTTTTATTTTCAAAATTATTTTTTTCTCTTATTTTTAATTTTTAGTTGTTATTTTTTTCTATTCCCCAATTTTTTCTTTCTTCTTTTTCTTTTTCTTCTTTTCTTTCTCTCACTCTCTCACTCTCCCACATTGTTCTTTATCTCCCTTTGTGTTCCTGTTCCTGCCCTAATTTGGATTTCTTCTTTCTTTTTCTTTTCTTCTCATTTTTTCCTTCTCTCAATTGTCATTAGCTTCAAGGGAAAGTGAATACAGTTTGTAGCTTCCCTATTGCTGATAGGTTTGTCTGTTCTTCTCTTTGTTCTTTCATTCTTTCTTTTTCTCTTTTCTTCAACACTTCCTTAGAGTTTGCATGATCTTCCTGTGTCGTCTGGCCTCACTTCTAAACTTTCCCTATCCTTCTATCTATCTATTCCTTCCTCCCCAACTTCTTCTAAGTCCCCATCCCAAAGGGTAAAGTTGCTATATTGAAGAGTTTATTCACTATAAACATGTTTTGGGATGGTCCTCAATTTTGATTTAATTCACACGGTTAAAGGTGATAAATTAATAACTACCACAAATTATTATTTTCTAAGCTGTACTTTATACTACTGTTATTGCTGATTGTATCACTTGAGCTAAGGTATTGTGAATGATCTACTCAGTTATCCTTCTGGTATAATGAAAATGAGATTGCCCCAGTGTCATTAGAGACTTAAAACCTTAAGACCGGCTGTATCTGGAAGACACCTCTGAGAAGCAATAATTCCATAAGGGTTCTAAATACAAGCAACAACGATACCTATAATAAGCAATATTGAAGTCACAACCCAGGAATTAAACCAAGGACAGTACCAACAACAAAAATAGAAATGAGAAGTCATTTAAGCAAGGTGCAACCCCAGACTTCCAGCTCACCAAAGGCACAGTCTGGGGGAAAAGAGGTGGAAAAGTCTGATAATCAACCACCTGGACACCCTGAACTGATAGCACAGATGAATGAGGCTCTAGAAAAATTCAAAACAAATAATTTCCCAGATAAATACAGAGATGGTGAGCAGAATGAAAGACATGATTAGGGACTCTAGAAGGGGAACAGATAAAAAATATTGTTGAGTTCAGGACCATGATGGAAACCATGAATGACCAGCATAGGAAGGAAATGGGGATCATGAACACCCAGCACAGGAAAGAAGTGGAGTCCATGGGACAGATTCAAACAGATATCAAGGACATTAAAAGCTCTATTGACTGTACACACAGCAGACTGAGCTAATCTGAAAACAGAATATCAAAAATAGAAGACAGGATGGCAATCAGTGACCAAGAAAAGAGGGATCTCTTAAAACTAGTGAGGGACCAGGAGAAATCAATCCAACAGCTCCTAGATGACTCAAAGAAGAATAATGTAAGAATAATAGGAGTCCAAAAAAAGCAGGAGAAAGTACAAATGATGTAAAAAAATCTGTTCACAGAAGTAATGACAGAAAATTTCCCAAACAGAGCAAAAACAGTTTAACATGCAGTGGGTGAGGCATATAAGACTCCAACTAGCCATGATGAAAAAAGATCTACACCTAAACACATAATAATCAAGATCCCAGAAACCCAACAGAAGAACAAAATTCTACAAGCAGTTAGAGAAAAGAAACAAATCACATGCAAGGGAAAGCCCATCAGAATCACAGCAGACCTTTCAACACAAACCCCCAAATCAAGGAGAGCCTGAGGTGAGGTATTTAAAGCTCTAAAAGAAAACCTCCAATTTAGATGGATGTATCCTGCAAAACTATCTTTCAAAATTGATGGTGGAATAACATACTTCCATGACAAAGAACACCTGAGAAACTTCATGAATACCAGAACAACACTCCAAACAATTCTAAAAAATATACTAGAAAAAGACAGTGAAGGTCACAACTCCATGAGGTCCAACAGAGCAAATCCATCAAGCAAGGCAAGAAATTAAAATGATAGGGGGAAAAAATAAAAAAGAACCAACAGCAGGAAAATAACATGAAAATGATAAGTCAATACATATCAGTTATAACCATCCATGTTAATGGCCTCAACTCACCAATCAAAAGAAACAGACTTGCAGAATGGATTAAGAAGCAAAATCCAACAATATGCTGTATACAAGAAATGCACCTATTTCAAAAAGAAATTCATAGACTGAAAGTAAAAGGATGGATAACAGTTTCCCATACAACAGGAACCTGGAAAAAGTAGGGGTAGCTATCTTCTTTACAAAGTAAATTTCAAACCAAAACTAATTAAGAGAGACAAAGAAGGTCACTACATCCTTGTAAAGGGAAAAATCCAAGAGGAAGAGATGACAATCATAAATATATATGCAACAAATACTAATGCATCCAAATATATAAAACAAATATTAAGGGACATGAAAAGCCAAATAAGCACTAATACAACTGTAATGGGGGACCTCAATACCCAATGTCACAAATAGATAGATCATTTACACAAAAAATCAACAATGAAATACTAGAACTAAACCAAGCTTTTGACCAAATGAATTTAATAGACATCTACAGAGTGTTCCACCCCACAAAATCAGATTATACATTCTTTTCAGCTGCACACATGTCATTCTCTAAAATAGACCATATACTAGTTCATAGAAGATGTTTAAGTAAATTCAAAGTAAATAAAGCTATCCCATGTATATTATCAGACCATAGTGCAATTAAACTGCAGATTGATAGCATAAGAAACTGCAAGAACTTCACAAACACATGGAAATTGAGTAACACTCTCCTGAACAACCAATGGGTCACAGAGGAAAATAAAGAAGAAATTAGACAGTTTTTACAAGTAAATGATAATGCCAGCACAACATACAGGAATCTATGGGACATAATGAAAGCAGTTCTACAAGGGAAATTCACAGCATTGAATCCACACACTAGGAAAACATAGTAAGCTCAAATAAACAACCTAAAGCTAAATCTTAAGCGCCCATAAAAAGAAGAGCAAGACACACCAAAGCTCGTAGAAGGGAGGAAATTATAAAGATAAGAGCAGAAATCGATGCAATGGAGACTAAGAGAATGATACAAAAAAATCAACAAATCAAAGACTTCGTTTTTGGAAAGAATAAATAAAATTGATAAACCCTTAGTGAACCTTATCAAAAAAAGGAAAGAAAAGGCTCAAATCCATGAAATTAGGAAAGAAAAAGGTGAAATCACAACAGATCCAGCAGAAATCCAGAGGATCATCAATACCTACTTCAAGAACCTGAACTCTAATAGAATGGAAAACAGAGAAGAAATGCACAGATTTCTAGATACATAGGAATTACTAAAGTTGAATGAAGAAGATATAAAAATCCTAAACACCTCAATTACAATCAGTGAAAATGAAAAAGTAATTAAAAATTTACCAACAAAGAAAAGCCCAGGGCCTGATGGATTCACTGATGAATTCTACAAGACATTTAGAGAACTATTGCCACTACTCTTTAAACTGTTCAATGAAATTGAAAGGGAAGCAATACTTCCAAATTCATTTCTGGAAGCAAGTTTTATTTGATTCCAAAACCAGGGTAAGACCCAACCCAAAAAAAGAACTACAGTCCAATCTCCCTAATGAACACAGATGCAAAAATCCTCAATAAGATACTGGCAAACAGACTACAGAGGGTAATCAAGAAGATCATACACACTGACCAAGTCAGATTTATCCCAGGGATGCAAGGATGGTTCACCATACTTAAATCAATAAAAGTAATACACTGTATTAACAAAGTCAAGGGCAAAAACCACATGATCATCTCAATAGATGCAGAAAAAGCATTCAATAAAATTAAACACCCAGACAGCTCTCGGTGCAGAGGAGGCTTCTGGGTCAGCATGCCACAGCTCCAAGTGCACAGGAGGCTTCTGTGTTAATGTGCCACAGCTCCCAGTGCAGAGGAGGCTTCCAGGTCACATGCCACAACTCCCAGCACAGAAGAGGCTTCCAGGTCAGCGTGCCTCAGCTTCCAGTGCAGAGGACATGAGCAGTGCATTCACCAGCAGCAACTCCCCCCGCCCCGCCCCGTTGACAGAAGATACATAAACAAGCCTCAGAACCAGACTTCCACATTACCTACAGAAACCCTAAATGGAAATGAAATGGAACACTGATACACAACCACCTGGACTCCCTGAACTAGAAACAAAAGAGGATCAGAAAAAGTGAAATCAGAAATAATTTCTCAAATAACAGCAGAGTTTGTGCCCATAGTGCAAGACATGATTATTAAATGTAGAAAGGACACAGATAAAAAAAAATAAAGGAGCGGAGGAACATGATGGAATCCCAACATAGGAAATAAATGGAATCCGTAAAACAGATGCAAATAGATTTCGAGGAGATTAAAAACTCCATTCAAAGTCTATGCAGCAGAATGAGCCAATGTGAAGACAGAATTTCTGATATAGAAGATAAGATTGCAATTAGTGACCAGGAAAAGAAAAATTTATTTAAAATTGAAAGAGACCATGAGAAATCAATCCA
>NW_004624731.1:24602148-24625070 GCF_000247695.1 Heterocephalus glaber | reverse complement strand
CTGAAATGAACAGATATTTCTCACACAAAGGATTACAAATGGCAAATAAACATATGAAAAAATGTTCAACATCACTGGTCATTCGAGAGATGCAAATGAATACAATGCTGAGATTCCACCTCACTCCAGAAAGAATGGCTGCTATCAAGAAATCAACCAATAACAAATGCTGACAGGGCTGTGGGGAAAGAGGAACCCTCCTCCATTGCTGGTGGGAGTGTAGACTGGTGCAACCACTGTGGAAACCATTATGGAGATACCTCAAAGAACTAGGGCTAGAGGTCCCATTTGACCCACCTATTCCCCTGCTGGGTAACATCCTTAAAGAATTAAAGGAATCATACCACAGTGATATATGCATACCAATGTTCATAGCAGCACAGTTTGTAATAGCTAAAACTTGGAAACAGCCCAATTGCTCTTCCACTGGGGACTGGATAAAGAAAATGTGGGGTATTTTTATAAGATGGAGTATGACTCAGCCTTAAAAAATGAGAAATTAGAGACATTTATAGCCAAATAGATGCACATTGAGACGATACTCTTAAGTGAAATAAACAGGACACACATGTATAAATACCAAGTAGTTTCTGTAGTGTGAGAAACTGAAAGTGTAAATAAGGACTAAAAGGTATAATAGAGAATGTGAAAAAGAAAGAAAAGGGGCAAAAGGGAAGGGGAACTCAGGGGTAGGGGAAAGGAAAGACAGGAATGAAATTAATATGAGAAAATGAGAAAAAGGAAACAAAGTCTTTATAAATAAGGTGGAATGGAGGGGTTGAAGGGAAGTCAGGGGAAGGAGGAAAAAAGAAGAACCAAGGGAGAACATGTAAAGGTGCAAATTTCCAATGATGAATGTCATTATATTGTATACCTAAAATGTACCAATAAAATGATATACAGTTAAAAAAATTAAACACCCATTTATGATAAAAACCCTACAGAAAATTGGAATAGAGGGTCTTTATCTCAACTTGATAAAGGCTATCTATGAAAAACCAACAGCCAACATCACACTAAATGGTTAAAATCTAAAAATCTTCATGCTAAAATCAGGGAGACAAGGATGTGCACTATCACCACTCCTGTTCAACACAGTTTTGGAAACATTAGCCACACCAGTTAGATAAGAGAAAGAAACAAAAGAAATAAACATAGGAAAGGAAGACGTTAAACTGTCATTATTTGCTGAAGAAGTGATACTCTACATTGAAAATCCAAAAAACTCCACCAAAAGACTTCTAGACTTCATTGACAGATACAGTATAGAAGCTGGATACAAGGTAAACACTCAAAAATCAATAGCCTTCTTATACACAAATAACAAACTCACTGAGAGAGAAATTAGGGAAACAATTCCTTTCACAATACCATCCAAAAAATGAGATATCTAGAAACCAATCTAACAAAAGAAGCAAAAGACTTCTACATTGAGAACTACAGCACTCTGAAAAAACAGACTGAAGAGGATATAAGAAAATTGAAAGACATCCCTTGTTCCTGGGTAGGAAGAACCAATATAGTGAAAATGGCCATACTTCCAAACCTGCTACATAGATTCAGTGCAATCCCGATTGAAATCCCAACAGTATATTTCACAGGGCTAGAGAAAAAAATGCAAAAATTCATTTGGAACCAGAAGAGACCTACAATAGCAAAAGCAATTCTACTCAACAGAGACATAGCAGAGGGTATCACAATCGCCAACTTGAATCTATACTACAAAGCCACTGTGATAAAAACAGCATGGTACTGGCAAAGAGACAGACCTGAGAATCAGTGGAATAGAACAAAAGATGCAGAGACAACTTCAGACATACTCAGCCACCTCATCTTTGACAATGGAGCCAACCATCTTCATTGGAGGAAGGATAGCCTCTTTAATAAGTGGTGTTGGAAAAACTGGATTTCAACTTGCCAAAGAGTAAAACTAGACCCATATCTATCACCATGCACTAAACTAAGATCAAAGTGGATTAAAGATATAAATATTAAAACAGGAACACTAAACTTGCTGGAAGATAAGTTAGGTAGAACTCTCTAAGACATTGCCATAGGAAAAAACTTTTTGAAGTTTTATGAATTAATCCTCAGCATAGGAACTAGTGTAAAGATTCAACAATTGGGATCTCATCTTATTAAAAAGCTTCTGCACTGCAAGAGAAACCAACAACAGAGCTAAGAGACAACCTACAATCTGGGAAAAAAATTTAGCAGCTGTTCCTCAGACAAAGGTCTACCTACTATCTAGAATATATAAAAAACTCAAACAATTCAGACCCCCCAAATATAAAGACCCAATTCAAAATTAGGCATTTGAAATGAACAGACATTTCTCAAAGAAGTAAAAGCTGCAAAGAAATATATGAAAAAATGTTCAACATCACACTGGTCATTCGAGAGATACAGATGAAAACAACACTGAGATGCCACCTTACCCGAGTAAGAACAGCTGCTATTAAGAAATCAACCAATAACAAATGCTGGTGGGGTTGTGGGGAGAAAGTAACCCTTCTCCGTTGTTGGTGGGAGTACAAACTGGTGCAACCACTGTGGAAATCAATATGCATATACCTCAATCAACTAGGATTACAAGTCCCATTTGACCCAGCTATTCTTCTGCTGGTATATTCCCAAAGGAATTAAAAGAATCATACCATAGTGATATATGCTCACCCATTTTTACAGCAGCACAGTTTGTAATAGCTAAAACATGGAAACAGCCCAAATGCCCATCAACTAGAGATTGAATAAAGAAGACGTGGTTTTTCTATAAAATGGAGTTCTACTCATCCTTAAAGAATAAGAAACTAGAGTCATTTATAGCTAAGTGGATGCATATTGAGGCCATACTCAAGTGAAATAAATAGGATACATATATGTAAATACCAAATAGTTTCTCTGGTGTGAGAAGCTAAAAGTGTAAATAAGGCCCAAAATGTATAGTTCATATTGTGAAATAGGAAGAAATGTCTAACGGAGTAGGGGAAAGGTATGGGAAAGAAAAGAAGGGAATAGAAAAAATAGGAGAAAAGGAACAAAATGGCAACAAAGTCTTTGTAAATAGGGAAGGGTGAAGGGGGTGAAGGGAGGGCAGGGGAATGGGGAAAAAATAAGAACCAAGATACATCATGTAAAGGTACAAGATCCCAATGATGAATGTAACTCTATTGTATACCTAAAATGTACCAATGTACTTAATAAAAACAGTATTTTAGGAGAATGTTTGCTTTTTCTTAGTCATAAAAAATCTACTTAGTCTTGGGCAATTAAGATAAGACAAGGAATAAAAATACCTATGTCATATTATATTTTATTTCAGAAATGTAATAATTATTTCAAATTCTGTGTATTATTATGGAATCAGCAGCATTGGCTTAGACTAACACTTTCGACCATCTATTAATTCAAAGGCAGTGTCTTATGTCTCAAACATAATTTCCTAATTAAAATATTATAGTATTTCAACTTTGTTATTAGAACAAAGTTTATGGAAATACTATTATGCTTTTGAGCTTGAAATATTTTTTTATGTTTTAAAAGTGAAAATGCTAAATTGGGACTGAATGAAGGGACAGGTAAATCCAACTCAGGGCAGGAGCTGAACTTACTGCAGGAGGTAGTAAGGAAGCCAATATAATAAATGTAACTTTTAAAGTTAAAACTTCTTCCACTTAGTTTTTAGAATAAAATGTAGGTTATGAAGAAGTTTGCAATTATTTGTGCTAGACTCAAACAAATATTTTAGTAGCATTAATTAACTTGCTATCTATGACCATCATTTATTGAAAAACTGTCAACGAAAGTGAGCAAGAAGGGTAATTAATTCTCGGTCTTCAATTTATATCTGTTTTATCAGTTGATTATCATTCCCTGAGAAGTAACTGATAGGAATGTCTAAATTGTGTCACTATTGTTTGTTACCTTTTTTTCACTCCACCAAAGTTTAGACTGACACAGTTATCTTTACTTTCAGAGTAAGAAGGACTCAAATGTTCCCTTCTACTACTGATGTCAATTTTAAATCAGCTGGCCATATACTTTGAAAGACATAACAACAATTCAGTTAAAGACTCCTCTAGAGGCAGGATAGTTTGAATTAAAAAATAAATGTTTTAAAGTTTGAGGAAGCTAGTTGGAGAGATTATTTCTGTCTGAGATAATTTTAATCTCCTGAAACTGTTATAGTCAGATGTTAAAATATACACTATATAGTTTCTCGCATTATCTTGACAAAAAGAAATAGAATTTCCATTAAATGAAAATATTTAAATTTCATAATTTTAATTCTCATTTTAATTACATTTTGACATCGAAGAGAATCTAAAGAGAACTATTGAATATCTTTACCCTCTAAAAAGCCCAGAAAATTTATAATATTTTAAAGTTGTTATGAACTTGCCGGCTATATATTTTTGACACTATAGATATTGGATAATAAATGAATATATCTTGTCCCTCTAAGCATCAAGTTGGAACATAGAGTTCAGACAGGTTTTCTGTGATACACCAGCTCTTCTTGGAGTCAGGTCTTATGCCTTTGGTCTCTCCTGACCTAAAGGATCCATTCTTGAGCATCCGTCATGGGGTCCAGGCTAACTTGGGTCACATGATTTTTCACCAGCACAAACTTGTCATTTTAGGGTGGAAATTAGGACCCCATAATGGTTTAATTTTTCTTATAACTGAAAATATTAACCATAAAACATACTATAGCTCGATTGTTCTTTGCAAAAAGACTCTTAAGGTGATGTTTAATGTGATAGACAAATTCTATGAAGTAAATGTGAAACTCTTGCATTGGACAAACAAAACAATCTTTAAAAGGTTAGAGAAGTTTTTAAAAGCACCACAAATCAAACACTCGATAAGAATTGAGACTCAAAAATAATCTGTGTAACTGCAGCTTCAATGCCCTTGCCAGTTACCATTTTATTTTCTAAGCGCTTATGAATGGCATCATATTGTACAATGAAGAAAAAATAATATTTCATAAAATGGTAAAAAACTCATCAATATAAGAGACTGGGTAGAAGGGAAGCATAAATTTATGTCTATATGCTTTTAAAATTACCTTGAAGTCATTTACACTGTTCTACCCAATCTTAGAGTTTGGAGAGACACTGTATACTTGTCTTGTTGTTTCACTCATATTTGTCCTCCAATATGAATCTCCACAGGGCCTATTATAAGGAATTGCCTCCCATGATTATGAAGGCTGAGAGACTCCATGTCCTGTAGTCACAAACTGGAGACTGTGAAGAGCCAATTGCACAGTACCAATCTAAGCCTGAGGGCCTCAGAAACACAAGTTGATGATATAATCATTCTAATTGAAATTTGGCAAGTGCAAGACCCAAAAAGATTCAATGTCTCATTCTAGTCTGAGGCAGGAAGATGACCAATGTGAGCTCAAGTAGTCAGGCACCTCCTTACTCAACCATTTCATTCTCCTCAAGCCGGGGCAATTGACTGAACAAGGTCCACCTATATTAGGAAGAGCAATGTTCTTTATTCAGTGTACCAATTAAAATGCTATCTGATTCAAAAGCACTTTCGAAGACCCACTGGACAAAATGCCTGGGCATTCCAAGCTGCCACATAAATTAACCATCAAGGTACACACTGCCCACTCCAAGAAAAGAGAAGAAAATCTGAAAGATGGGTTAATTAACTATAAAAGCCATGATTTCATGAACACAGTTTTTAAAAATATCGTTCATTGTTAGGATAGTTAATGAAGATAAATTTGTTATTTATAAATTAATTTAAATTCTGTACTATCAAAGATAAATGGCACTGGACATATTAAAAGTACAGGGAAGATTTCATTGAAGAACATTACAACATAGGTCAATATTACTGCATTAAGGGAGAGAGATGAAACCGAGGGAGCAGAATATCTAAGCATTGGAGTGAGCTGGAGGCAAAGTCCTAAATGCTGTGGGGAAGGCTGGGAAATGCAACCTGACCATTAGTGTTCGTAACTGACATTTATAGCAGTTAGGTTTCCGTCTTCACAAAAAGACTAAGAGATAGAAGCCCTTCTACATGACTATATTTAAAATAGGAAGACTCTAGGCCCTTGAGAAGGTTGTAGTTATGTATCTTAACAGGGCAACAAAAGAATTTACAATTGCAACTTTTCTAAAGTAACTGGGCCTGTAACCAAGAAGAAATCAAGTGAAAGAAATGTTATGGTAAGTACAGTCAATTTCAAAATTTTATTCAAAAACTTTCAATTACAGGGTGTGCAGTACATTGTTTTTAAATGATATATCACACCATTGTTTGTAAAAAAAATTTTATGTAATTCACTCATATTTTGCGTGTCAAATATTTGAAAATTTGTTTATTATGTGACAACCAATGGTAGAGTATGCACTGAATTTACTTTGAATATATATGCTGATATTACTAATTAGCAGAAGCCAGTGATACTGGATTACTAGATAATAACATCTAGTTTACTAGCATCCAGGGGGCTTTCACAGCTGCAAGCAGATGGAAGTGATTTTAGTGTACATTGAATGAAATTGACAGATAAAATGTTTACTTTTCCTTCTTGTTTTCACTTCATTTTTACTAGCACATTGGCTTTCCTAAATACTTTCTGCAGAAAAACCTACATACCATTGTTAATATTTCCTTATATATCTTCAAATTAGGAATAGCACCCAAGTTAAATGCCACTTACTCTTAAAAAAGAAAATATAATGTACGTTTTAATCACTTGGATTTTAAAACTGCAGTGTATGTGATGTTTTGGAGGAAGCAATCTATGAACCAAATATGTTATAACTAATAATAGTACAATTATATACAAAGGTATATTTTACATAATTTTCTAACAATGTCAAATGCCTCATACTGCATGCCACGTGGAGACCACTGACTTGCTAGCTGTCTTCAGACGTTTCTTACCATCTCTAAAGGAGTCTAATCATTTTTTCAACACAATATATTTTGCTTTGTCCTGCAGTGTCCACAAAGTGGTTGGAAGATGCTGCAATACCCCAGAAGAAAGGGACTGTACTAGGGGATGATCCTAAAATCCACAGCAGACAAAGGAAATATCAGATTTACCCACCGTCAAGGACGTATCTCAAAGAGAAAGTTACTTACATTAAATAACCCCACAACAGTGGAAGGAAGAGACATTCTACCCAACTCTTACAAACTTCAATACAGACGAGATGACTTCCAAATTGCATAACTTTCAAAAACCTGATCTCATAGCTATGGAAATGGATGAAATTTCAAAGAATTTTAAAAACTGACAGTTAAAATGGTCAACGAGAGAGAGAGAGAGAGAGAGAGAGAGAGAGAGAGAGAGAGAGAAAGCAGGTGAATGAGTCAATTACAGTACTGGAATGATAACTGAATTCAAAGAAGATAAAAATAAGCAATTGAGTCAATTAAGAAAGACAATGTAGAATACGAAAGAACACTTTAGTAAAGATAGAAGTTCTATTACAATAAAAGGAATCAAGCAGAAATCCTGAAAATGAAAACCTTGATGCCTGAAAAATATGCTGTGCCTGTTGCCTAACACATTCTTCCACATTGTGCCCACACCCCTTCCTCCTTCAGGCTGCTATGGTCTCTGCCTACATTGCATTTATCTGAGAAGGCTTCTCTATATTTAGTTCATATCTGCCACCCATTTTCACTTGCTATCTCTTGTATTCACTCGTTCCTTTACTACTCATTCATTTAAAATTTGAAATAAAATTTGAATAGTCATGGTGAGTCAATCTCACTTTTAGAACTCATGAATGCAATACAATCAGACATAAATTTGCGAAGTCATGTTAGATATCAGTTCTGGGATTCAATAGTTACAAGAGAAAAACTCTTTTGAAATGTTTATATTTAATGGAAAAGCAAAAGAGAAAAAGACACACACAAAGATTTTAAAAAGCACTTAACTATGTAAAAAAGCAGTCATCAGGCTGTCTCTGTTGTAGCCTAATTGTCAGTACCCCTGCAATACCTGGCCAGCCAGTGATTTAAGGAAGTCCATTCTTATTCCCTGATTTCCTAAAATGTGTTTGATTGAATGGCTATCTGTATTGCTCTAATTCTAAATCTGACAAGTTAGATCCCATTTCACTTTTCACAACTTCCAAATTGCTCTCCCCAGATATATTTTGCAACTATTAAATTAGCAGCCTTACATTTGCAAAACTGACTCACAAGCATAAGTACTCAAGAGGGAAGAAGCAGGAAATAAGAGACAGAACGATTTTCACACCCAGAGCGAGCTTATCAGTATGACTGAGCTATTGTTCTAGAAGCATTCACCAAATTTTAATAACAAAGCAACTTAATTTTTTACTCTTAGACATATATATCACAGAATTATAATTAACATATGTTTATTTGACTTGGAGAGTAGCAACATATGTTATATCCAATAATAAATTCCTAAAATAGTAAAAAAGTGTGATATTGAAAAATATGAGAGGTCAAGGATTTAGCTCAGTGACACCATGCCTTCCTGGCAAGCACAAGGTTATGAGTTCAATCCCCAGTAATGAAAAAAAACAACCAGAAAAATGTGAGAAATATTTTATAATATACATGAAAATTCAATGCAAATGACATCTGCTATTAAAAAGAAATATAAAAGGATTTATGATAAATATTAAAATGTCTTTTATTTAAATATCCATTCATCTAAGTTTTATTAGGCATGAAATCTTTACTGTAGCATGACTACATGTGTAGCAGTCACATATAAATATAATGATTAATCAGCTTTAAAAATCATTTCTTAAATTTCAAGTTTGCTTACTCAAACTATACATTCATTTTTAGTACTTCTTAACACATGAATAAAACCATTTCCTTTAAAATCTAGTACTACAGAAAATCAAAGAAAAAGTAGGTTTTTTTGTTTTATATAACATATTTAAATTTAATCACTAACTCCTTTTCTTAAGTAACATATTTTATCTTACACAAAAAATGTGAATTATATACAACTGTTTAGTTCATTTTATAAATGGAGACAGTCTAAAAAGCATATACATACACACATCTTCAAGAAGTCCTCTAGTTTTATAATCAAATGGGTCAATGCTAAATCTCTACTTTCCTGTTTCAGAATCTTTCCGCATGATTCTTCCTACTTCCTGATCTGTGAAAGAGCCTGCTCTCAAGAGTAATGACAGTAAATAAGTGCTAAAAGAAGATAAAACTATAAAACTTTATGATATTTGAAAAGATCCAGCAGTTTCTCCACTTCCTACACTCAATTTTTGAGTCCAGTCAGAGATAAATACTTAGATGTCATAATGATAGAGTATGGAGAGAGGTAGAAACCAAAGCTGTAAATTGTCTAACTAGATTTTTATTATTCTTTCTTTTGAAAAGGAAGAGCACTTTATCTCATTATACTTCAGGCTAAGTGATTTTAAAGTTTTTAGTTTTCATTAAGTGACAGATACTAGAAAAGAGAGTGTACATTTAATAGTATCATTATATTCTCTCTGTTGCATATCTAAGATGCAATCATAAAAAATTTGAAACTAATAACACATTCAAAGTCTTAAAATAACTTATAATGACAAACAATACTTTCCATTTTTGAATGAGTATAAATGAGGAATACATGACTACACAGCATGCTTTATAATCTCATGCTGTTCCCCTAATCTATTGTAACTCTGATAGCCTTAAGTAAAAGTAAGTCATGATGCTTTCTATATTGGCATAAAAAGCGTCTCACCCAAATGAGTCATCCCTCCCTCAGACTTAACTATCAGACTTGGGTGCTATAACTCCTAAATGATGAAAACAGTTAGTGTTTACAACAGTTAAGAACCAAGATCAATAGGCGCATATTAAGTTGGGACAAACAGCTAGGGTAAATTACTATTCTTGCCATATGTTGTGGAACTTGCTTCATGCTTAAGAGCAAGCAGTTAATTGAATCAATATGAAAAGCTAAAGAATTACAGTTAATTTGACAGATAATTACTTCCTTTTAATGCGATATAGCAAAACCACCAAACTCTAAATCTATTATGAATAAATTTTAGTAAGCAAACCAAAAAGTACCTTTTTAAAATAGTTAAGAAGTTTTAAATTTCCATGTTAAGTTTTAAATTTCCATGGCAGAATCAGGAATTAACATTCAAAACTCTGACCAGGTGACTGAGTTTTGTCCTACAGATGAAAAGGTTTAATCTAAAAGCAGGAAAAGCATCAGGGTACAATTTCAGAATCTCCTAGTATGAGAGCTAATTGTGGTGTCAATTTGAATAAGAACACCAGGGCATAAGAGGAGCACAGTTCTGAGTGTGTCTGGATGATTGACTTGTAAGCTGCAAACTGAAGCAGGAAGCCCCACCCTCCATGTGAGTGGCACCAACCAATGGACTTGTAGCATGGATGGAATAAAAAGGGAAAGGAAAAGGAAGCCAGCCCTCTTTGCTTCTTCGGAGGAGTTCTGGTATTTGCCATCACCTTTGGATGTTCATCTCCATTTCCTTCAGCCTTCCAAACACTGACTCCTCAGCCTTCCACCACAGACCCTTTGGCTTTCCACTAGTGGCTCACCAGTCTCTACAGTAAGCTCCAGGCCTCACTGGAACCTCAGGGTCTCCAATGGACAGACAACCCTTTTGCATTCTTCTACCCTGACTGTGCAGGTGGTCACTGTAGGCCTATTTTGCAAGTCTTTTATATATCATATATATGCATATTTTATATTAGATCTGTTACTCAACTGAGTCCTAATTGATACACCTAACAGCACAAGTTATAAATTATTTAGCAGCAAATAATAGAGTGTTTTATAGCAAATGAATCCATTTATTCAGCTAAAATTTGATCTGAGATGACATAAAGTCATTAGAATAATGTGTTATAATATTTAAATTCTCAGTCTCCAATATTGATTATATTACTATTTTGAAACCTCATAGTTAGAGTACAATGAAGAATTGAAAAGAAAGGAGACAAAAATCCTCAATAGTTCATCTGCTATTCTATCTCAAGGGGCAGAGGTAATCTCTAATCTTCATCATGAACTATAATGAGAGTCATTCGCACAGCAATAATGTTTTACAAATGATTGTTAACATAGATTAGCCAAGTATTTATTTGCTAACATTGTGCTAAACACTACATAAGTATTACCTCACTTGTCACATTACTCTTTTGAGACAGAATTATCATTCCCATTTTCCAAATGAAAAAAAAAGTGAGAATTAGAGCAATAAAGTAATTTGCCAAAATACAAGCAACTTATAAATAATACTCCAGGACACAAGCCTATCTGAGGCAAAAACATGCCTTTAGCCACTGTTATGGCTTATACCAGGATGTCCCCCAAGCCTCATTTCCACCCTCCACCCCCCGGTTGGGGATTTGGGGAAGTGGCTGGACTACAGATGCGATACTGGATTACGGATGTGATAACTGCTTAGTCCACTGAGTGGTTTAGCATAGTTGTGGGTGATGGAGTTAATGAAGAGGGAAGCTCCAGCCTGAGTGTGGGTGACCCCAACCAATATGCTTGTAGCCTGGATGGGATATAAAGGGAAAGAAGAAAATTGCTACTTACTGCCTGCCATGACATGAGCTGTTTCTTCTCTGTGATGCCCCTTGCCATGACACCCTGTCTTGGAGCCAGCTGACCATGGACAGAAGCCTCTAGAAACTGGAAGCTGAAATAAACTTTTCCTCCTTTATAACTTTAGATGGCAGATCAAAAATCAATAGCCTTCTTATACACAAATAGCAGACTCACTGACAGAGAAATTAGGGGAAAAATCCCCTTCACAATAGCTCCAAAAAAATGAAATATCTAGGAATCAATCAAACAAAGGAAGCAAAAGACTTCTACACTGAAAATGAAGGCACTCTGAAAAAAGAGATCAAAAAGGATATAAGAAAATGGAAAGACAACCCTTGTTCCTGGGTAGGAAGAACCAATATAGTAAAAATGGCCATAATTCCAAAACTGCTATATAGATTCAATGCAATCCTGATTGAAATCCCAACAATATATTTCACAGAGGTAGAGAAAACAATCCAAAAATTCATTTGGAACCTGGAATGGAAGAGACCTAGAATAGCAAAAGAAATTTTAGGCAACAGAGACATGGCAGGGGGTACCACAATCCCCAACTAGAAACTATACTACAAAGGCACTGTGATAAAAACAGCATGGTACTGGCCAAGAAACAGACCTGAGGATCAGTGGAATAGATCAGAAGATGCAAAAACAACTCCAGACATACTCAGCCACATCATCTTTGACAGTGGAGCCAACCATCCTCATTGGAGGAAAGATACCCTCTTTAATAAATGGTGTTGGAAAAACTGGATTTCAACCTTCCAAAGGTTGAAACTAAACCCATATTTATCACCATGCACTAAACTAAGATCGAAGTGGATTAAAGATCTAAATATTAAAACAGAAACACTAAACTTGCTGGAAGATAAGTTAGGTAGAACTCTTGAAGACATTGGCATAGGAAAAGACTTTATGAACAAAACGTCAGTAGCATGGGAACTAACACAAAGAATCAACAACTGGGATCTCATCTTATTAAAATGCTTCTGCACTGCAAGAGAACCCAACAGAGCTAAGAGATAATCTAAAATGTGGGGAAAAAATTTTAGCAGCTGGACCTTAGACAAAGGACTACTATCTAGAATACATAAAGAACTTAAAAAAATCAGAATCCCCAAATGTAAAGACCCAAACCAAAAATGGGCATCTGAAATGAACAGACATTTCTCAGACAAAGAAGTAAAAGCAGCAAAGAAACATATGAAGAAATGTTCAACATCACTGTTCATTCGAGAGAGGCAGATGAAAACAACACTGAGATTTCACCTCATCCCAGAAAGAATTGCTGCTATCATGAAATCAACCAATAACAAATGTTGATGGGGCTGTTGGAAGAAAGGAACCCTTCTCCATTATTGGTAGGAGTCCAGACTGGTGCAACCACTGTGGAAATCAGTATGTAGATACCTCAAAGAGTTAGGTCTAGAGATCGCATTTGACCCAGCTATTCCTCTGCTGGATATCTTCCCAAAAGAATTAAAAGAATCATACCACGATTTATGTGCACCCATGTTTATAGCGGCACAGTTTGTAATAGCTAAAATTTGGAAACAGACCAAGTGCCCATCAACTGAAGACTGGATAAAGAACACGCATTTTTTTTTTAATAAGATGGAGTACTACTCATCCATGAAGAGTGACAACTAGAGACATTTATAGCTAAATGGATGCCTATTGAGGCCATCCTCTTAAGTGAAATAAATAGGACACACGTGTGTAAATACCAAATAGTTTCTCTCATGTGAGAAACTGAAAGTGTAAATAAGGATTAAAATGAGTAATTGATAATGTGAAATAGGAAGAAAAGGTTCAAAGGGGTAGGGGAAGTGGGAGGGGAAGGGGAAAGGAAAGAAAGGAAAGGAAAAAATATGAGAAAAGCAAAAAAATGGAAACAAAATCTTTGTAAATAGAGAGGGGTGGAGGTGTTGAAGGGAGGGCAGGGGAATGGGGAAAAATAAGAACCAAGATACATCATGTAAAGGTACAAGATCCCAATGATAAATGTAAATGTATTGTTTACCTAAAATGTACCAATAAAAGAATTTAGGGGAAAAAAAATAACTTTAGGAGTCAGGTATTTTGTCCCAGCAATGAGAAAGTAACAAAGATAGCCACCAAGCAAGAGTGATCATATCACATGGTTCTACTTTGGAAAATTAAGAACAAATATTTCCAAAATCAGTTTTAATTAGTATATCTCACATAATTCTTACATTAACTCACTCACAAGTATTTTTGTTTGTCTGCCTTAATGAAACTAAAATCCTTAAGCAGGAAACGTGTTTCTTCTACTTCTCCTGACATCCTTTTATTGCCCCTTGTGCCTAATATCTAACACATTCTGTAACCAGTAAAGATTTTAAATCTATTTCCCAACAACTCAATGGTGTATTGATTATTGTATATGATATCATAAAGTTACTAACATTAGCCTAAATCAATAAAAATATTACCTTAACAAATAATACCATACAGATATTTTAATTCTGGCCTTCTGGATAGTCTCCAAAAATGTTCCCTACTTCAGAATTTAAAAAGAAAATTAATTTGCCATCTCTGACCACATGGTACCAGGTCACTAAGAAGCTGATTATTAAATTAAAATATGAGGATAATAAGTTGATTTTCAAAAAAAAATTCCACTATGGTGCTCTCAGTAAAGAGATACGGCTAGTGAAAAATGTCATTAATAAGGAGAACCATGCACTTTCTGCACCCATTTTTTTACAAACTGATATTTTAGAGTCATTCCCCTTCTAAAAATACTGGAGAGGCGCTGCCCTTTCTCCAGTGCAGAGGGGGCAGGCAGGTTTCTTGGCTGGTGGGAAGGACAAAGGCTGCCATCTGTGGGTCTTCAGCAGCATCCTACTGAGCAGGGCCTAGAGTAGTAACAACTGCAGCTCACACAGGCTCTTCCGTGGTGCTCTCTGCCTCTTCCTATGCCTGGAGAGGGACAATGCAGAACTTCAGGCCTCTCACCATGCTCCTACCAAGTCTGGATTCAAAGATCATGTGGGTAGGGACCAAGCAGTGTTCTGGAAATTAGGGTGAGCAGTTGTGAAGCCTTTATTCTCATTTCGCATGACTAGTTCTCATTTGGCTTAAAGCTCAGAGGAGAGAAGAATAAACACAGCACACTCTGAAGCCTTACGTGAAGGAAATACATACTCTATTGCTTTCTTTTAACATCAATATAGAGTTGTATAGAAACAGATTTGTACATGTGCAGCTCAAATCAGAGCTTTATTTATCATCTGCATATGGAAAGAGAAGGAAAAACTCTCATTTTCAAATTTTACTGGATGTGCTGGTGCATGCCTCTAATCTCAGCACTTAGGAGGCTGAAGCAAGAGAATCACCATGAGTTCAGGGCCAGCCTGGGCTACCTAGTGAGATCAAATCTCAGAAAAACAAACAACAAAAGTAAAAATATTTATACAATTTTCTCTGTTTTCTTCAAGTTTCTTACCCTATTTTCCATGACTGCTTCTATCTTCAAAGCAATCACTGTCTTTATATAATCTTAATACCACATGGGGATGGGGAATATGTTTCATGGTAATATGTTCACTTATTGTTTATGAGGTGCTGCATTTGATTTCCAGCACCACAAACAAATGAAGTGTTAACACTTCATATTTAATTGGAGAAAAGGGCAAGTGATGCAAGACTGGTTGAAAGTGGACATCAAAGAGAGTATAGAGAAGAAGGCCAGAATTTTTAAAAAGACCCTAAAATAAGTTCTTGTTGCACATGCAATTGCTTCCTCTCCAAGCCTCTTGCTAAAACTTACAAGCACTACAGAAGTCTAAAAATGCTATGAAAGTAATTTATCCTGATTATCATCTTAATATACAGAAGAGAAAACCTCAGTGTAAATAAAACAGTTGAATTTGTATAGAATTAAGAAATACAATATCTATAAGTTCTACACAAAACTTCACAGGCAAAAAATTTTTTATAGTTCCTTACATAAACATGAGGGTAATAAATGAAAATATCGCAAGTACTCTGGAACGAGGTGTGCTCACAACAATTGGTAATCAAACTAGAAGGCTGAAGTGCTGTTAGTGTCTGGCCTTCCTAGATACTTAATTGAACCAAAATAATGTGCAGAGAGAGGCTTATCATTATAGTAAATGAAATGATGGGGAGCGAGTGAAACAGAGTTCAAGACAGCAGGAAATAAAAGGCATAGAGAACTATCAAACCAGAAAGGAGAACTGAAACAGACCTGATGTAGCACTAATCATTAGTGAGTGAAGTAATGAACTAGGGAAGAGATGGGGCTTTAGTTATGACCCAGGAAATGGAATTGAGAAATTTCCAGATGTTCCATATGGTCTGTAATTGAAATGTTTTGTGCCTTCAGGTCAGAATTTTAAAACAGATAACAGATGGAGAAAAGACTCAGAATTTCATTCACACACCATGATGATTATCTTTCAAAATCTCAGGGCTTGTGAGTAAACTCCTCACATAAGAAGTAGGGCTTAAAATAAAGCCCATCAGACCTTACACAGAATTTCATTTGAGAAAAAAAGAGTCCTAGGTTAATAACAGCTTTCTTTTTACATCCCAATTCAAATTGTACAAAAAGGAATTAAGGATTTTAACACAACTGTGCCATTTCAAGAGCTGTGGAGTTCAAAAGAATATTTCTTGCCAAATGACTTTTTGATGAAATAAATTGAGAACCTTGATATTAGGAAATGAATTCTACATACAGTTGAACACCATATACAACACCTCAAAATATCAATTTTACCTTAAAGGAAACAAATTTTCTCCATTATAATTAAATTATCATCATTCTTTTAAGCCTCAAAATTAAAGCAATTATTAAATGTTCAGAAGTAAAATTTAAATCACTGAATTCACATTTGTGAGATCCTGTTTGGTATACCAGTATGATGTAGATATGAGACCCTCACCAGCCTAGCTTAAAATTAAATAATTAAAATAATAAATGCATCTAAATGAACTGGCAAAAATTCTGCAGACTTAGACTTACTAGTATATGTGGAAATTTTGGGAGTAGAACAAAATATCTAAGAAAAGGCATAAAGAAAGCATCATAAAAAAAATGACAGTCCATGTGATAAAATGGCAGACAGTATTTTAGAGAACAGGTTTGAGCCCAAACTGTAGTTTACACTCACCTTGTTACATTGGCCACATTATGTTGACCTCTTTAAGTCAAATCCTGAGTCTGTAAAGTAAAATATAAATTTCCTGTATCCCCATATTAAGATTTATAGTACATTTGAAATAAAGATAACTAATTCTACAGAGCCCCAAGTATACATTTCTCTCTCTCCCCCTCTCTCCCTCTCTCTCCCTCTGTCTCTCTGTCTGTCTCTTTCTGTTTCTCCTCCTCTCTATCTCTCTCTCTCTGCCTCTTTTTCTCCCTCCCTTCCTATCCCCACCCCATCTCATTCCTTTTCCATTCCTGCTTCTAGAAAGTCCAACCTTTATAGTAGCTTCCTAGCTAAGTGTCAACTCTGCAATCCAGGTCCCTAGATTTGGGGAGGAAACTGAATTATGAAAGCTCATTTTCTCCAAACCAGTGTTGCCATATATTTTCAGATGGCTTTTAGTCAAATTTCTATTAATGTAGAAACTCATGAAGAGGAGGGCTATAATTAATTGGCACTTTCAAGAATCTTAATTATGCTTTAGTACTGCAGGATCATGATAGTGAGGAAAGTGTACATGACTGCATGAGCACAGGCTTACAAAATATAGAAGGGCAAGAATTCCACATTCATGGAATGGAATGGCTCTTCACAGGTGAATATGAGCAAAATTCTAGGCTCCTTGGAAGGACAAAATATGATGATTTCCAGCACTTTCCACTGTTAGTTTGTTATAAACAAGTAAAATTTAAAACTTGAAGTTCTTTTTTGTACAGTTAGGTAAATTTTTTGAGCTATCTATATAAATACATATACTATGAGGATTCTTATATTTTATATGACAGATTGGAAGATAGTAAAAATCACCAAGGAAAGGATACCTCAGCCTGTGCTGCAAATAGGTTCTTTTCTATACATCACCAAGTGGTTATTTAAGCTAATTGAATTATTTTAAAAATTAGCATGAAACCATCTCCACCATCTGTGCAAAGAACACTAAAATATATCACTGTGCTGTCTGTGCCCCCTGAGCTCACCTCCATTATGTCCTGCTCCTTCACTGAGGCCCTATTGCCCATTTCTGAGGCAGTTGTGCTGGGTTTCTACTCCTGCCTATCATGTTCTGCTTCTTACTTGTTAGGAGCTGAGACAAACCGCTTCCTTGAAATTGTGCTGTAGGCACTTCTCTTGCCTCAAGTGACTCCTAGTCTTGCTTAGTCAACCTGTTGAAAAACCTATTAGGAATTAAATGAAGCATTTGCGGTAGCTTTTATTGATATCTTTATTGATTCTCTGGGTGAAACTTTTTTGAGTCAAACTTAATCATCACTTCCAATTACTAATATTCAGGCAGAATTTACATAGTTTAACCCTTTTAAAGGTCAAGGTCAGCAGAACTATCTAAACACAACACTTTATTTGCATTGTTGTAAAAGGAGAGATAGGTTCTGTTTCTCATAGACTTTTAAATTTTTATCTCAAAATTTAAATCTACAGACTGAAATATACCCAAGCAATTTAGAGTACAAATCCAAATGTTTTTAAATTTGCATTTGTGATATGAACTTGGAACATCAAGATTAGCCTTGACAATTAAATCTGACTTAAGGTCAAATACCTTAAAATTCTATTATTATTTTCATTAAATTTTCTCCAACATCTAATTGGCTATTGCTCATCAGAAAAAGTCTCTACCAGTAAAAGTTAAGAAGTATTCATGGAATACAGTGATGTTAGCAAGATGGTGCCACAGGAGTAGCTTTCAGCACTCAGCCCTCTCAGAAGCACTAATTCGAAAGACTGTGAGCAAAAATTCCCTCATAAGAGCTAAGGAATTCAGGAGAGAGATGAAAGCAACTGAATGGAGCACAGAGACAAGAAAAGATGTATTAAAAAGAATTTTTTAAATAATGTCACTTTTTTTATATCACCCTCCCTACAAGTCTGTATGGCGTGACTAAAAATAATCTAACCTCAAATTGGAAAAAAGTGAAGGAAGCATCTGACTTTGTCAAGGATTTCAGCACTAAGCCTACTTGTAAATTCTGCACCCAGCGTTCAGCCTGACCTTTGCAATCCCAGGCCCCAGGCCTACCCTAGTATCAGATAAGCCCCTACAGATTCAAGCACCAAGCCCATGCCAATGCCATGCAAGATTCTAAAGTCCCAGGCTCTACTCCCTACCACTATGAACCCAAGTTCTGTCCACCTGACCCAATACCAAGCCAACCTATTCAACCCTGGCTCAAGGCTTGCCCTTTCAGTCCTAGGGGCCAGTCCATCTCAGTGGCAGGTCAGATCCATTGGCAGCAGGTACTAGGCCTCCACTTGTGGATCCAATCTTCAGAATGACACCCTTATAAACCTAGGATTCAGGCCCACATACATGGTTTCAAGCTCCAGACCTGCCTGTGTACAGCCATGGCCAGGATTTCCCAATGAACCTAAGCTCTAAGTCCACCCAAGTCCACAGGACCATCCCTGTGGACTAGAAGATCAGGCTGGCCCCTGTGGATCTAAACAGCTACACCTATGCATTCCCCAGGACTAGGTTAGCCCACCCAAGGACACTAGCAGCAAGACCACCCCAGACTCACCTGCACTCTCTCATCATCTCTATCTGGGCTGAATGAGAAAGGGACTTCCCTAGTGGAGCCAGTCTGTAAAGGCTAGAAAAGGTGCCAGTATAATCAGATGTGTAGATGACAAGACAAACTGCAGAGGTCAGAAATAACCAGGGAAACAAAATGAGCAAAATAAAATATTAACTGACCCCTCCCCAATGGATAGCTACAAACTAACAAGGAATTTTAAATAATCATTTTAAAGGGATTATTAGTGAATTACAAGAGGATACAGATAGACAAATAAGCAAAATCAAAAAAATAATATATAAAGTTTAGTATGAGGCATTAAAAAGTAAACAGAGGGCTGAGGATTTAGCTCAGTGGTTTCACCAGCTGCCTCGTAAGCACAAGTTCCCGAGTTCAAACCCTCATACCAAAAAAAAAAAAAGTATAAAAGAGAAATTTTGGCGTTGAAGAACTAAAACATTGAATGAAATATTCAATAGAGTGCTTGAGCAGCAAAGAACCAGTGAATTTATTTTTTTCCATTAAGTTTATTGGTGCATTTTAGGTATAAATACAGTTACATTCATCATTGGGATCTTGTACCTTTACATGACTTATCTTGGTTCTTACTTTTTCCCCCATTCCCCTGCCCTCCCTTCACCACCTCCATCCTTCCCTATGTGCAAAGACTTTGGTTCCATTTTTCTTTCTTTTCTTATATTTTTATTTTCCCTTCTTTCCTTTCCCCTACCTCTCTCACTTCCCCTACTCCTCTAGACCTTTTCTTCCTATTACACAATATCAATTATACATTTTTAATTACAATATTGAGATTTAGATGACATTACCAAATATTTTACAGAATTTAAAAAGATATAGGAAAGCATATTACAAAAATCTTTTTTGAAATAAATTTGACAACTTCTGTGAAGTACCTTGGAAGAAAAATTAATGAAACTGACTCTGGAAGAAATATAAAATTTGAATAGCACCTTTTAAAGAAAGTGTATTCCTAGCTTGAAAACCTACCTATATGACAACAACAGGCTCATACACATTGTAACTGATGAATTATATCAAATATTTAAAGCAGAAAAAAGAAGGAATACTTCTCCCCTCATTTTAGGAAATCTACATTGTGCTAACCAGTGAATTTAAAACAGGTAATTTAAAATTATCCAGTCAGACAAACAAAAAGAAAAACGGAATGAGAAGAGTGCAGAAAGGCATTGGGAATTATGGAATTTCATCAACAGAATCATTTATGTATTCTGAAAGTTCCAGAAGGAGCAGAGAAAGGTAGAAAACTCTTAGATAATAAAAACAGAAAATTTCCCAAATTAGACAGGGAAATGAACATCCAAATCCATGAAGCCCAGAGGACACCAAATAGACTAAAAATAAAAATATCTTCACCAAAACATGATAGCCATAATCTCAAAAGTAAGAGACAAAGGATTGTGAATATAGCAAAAGTGAGTTCTCACATAGAAGAGAACCCATCATGAAGGTATAAGTAGATTTCTCAGCATGAATCTGTAGAAAGGAGAGAATTATATGATATATTCAAAATGCTGAAAGTAAAAAATTAATAAATCCTTCTAGCCAAGAACACAATACCTGGAAAAGTTGCCCTTCTGAAATGAAGAAATCTCATGTGTGTGCTTTAAATATATAAAATTTTATGCATGAATTATATAAATAAAGATGAAGGAAAAATCAGTTTCACCAAATAATATTGAGTGGTAACCAACTACTCAACTTCTCCTAAGATCAACCTTCTATAAATACATGTACATCAGGTCATAATATCACAGAGACTTGTATTTCTTCTCTTCTTATTCTTTCATGCTGATGTTTGTAAATTTACTCTGCTTTTTTCTTTTTTTAATCTAATGAAAAAATATACACATATATATATGTATACACCATAAAGGGAGTGGGACCATAATAAAAGAGGCCCAAGATTGTCTCTTCTCCCTTTCCAACATGTGAGGACCTAATGGAGAGGCAGAAGGCATCACGAAGTGGGGTCTCACCAGATACCTAACACACAGGCACCTTATCTTAGACTTTCCTGCTTCCAGAACTGTGAGAAATAAAGTCACATTGTTTATAAGCTGCAGTTAATAGTCTTTTGTTATAGTAGCCCAAGCAGAAAGAAAAAAACCAACCCTGCAAAGTCTTCCCATCAACTTGTCACTATTATGTATGAAACAGTTCCATTGTAGATCAATTATCTAAGTAGGCAGAAAGTTATGGCAAATTCTTCACAGTGCCAGTTAAATTTCCATAGACAAATTAACCATTTCAGTTTTATTCCAACCATGCAAAATTATCTGTCTTTTTTTTTTTTTTTTTGGTACCAGGTCCTTGCGCTTGTGAGGCAGGCGGCGGAACCACTGAGCTAAATCCCCGGCCCTCAAATAAGTTCTTTTATAGAAAGTTTTTTTTTTTTTTTTGGTACCAGGTCCTTGCGCTTGTGAGGCAGGCGGCGGAACCACTGAGCTAAATCCCCAGCAATCTGCCATTTTTGATAGTCATAATTCTTCTGTCACAGCCATGTAGGTGAAATATTCCTAATTTTCCAAAAAGCAAGAGACTTTGTTTCCAGTTAGGAGCCATCACCAACCTAGATGAGGATGACTTAGATGTGTATTTTAGTAACAATAAGTTTTCTTGTCTTCATAAGATGAAGGATAAGAACTAAATGGTCTATGGTCACTGTTGCTTAATAATCTATGAGCAAATCAGTGGGACTTGGGTCTCTGTCTTTCTCTTCTGCATCCCAGCCATGAGGTGAATGGCTTCCTCCTCCCCATCCTTCCTGCCATTGTAGGCTGTCTTGCCACAGTCCCAAAAGCAAAGGAATCAACTGACTATGGAATCTTCTGAACTGAATCTTCCATGACCATGAACCAAAATAGACTTCTGTTTTTGTAAGTTGACTATATTATACTATGGTAAAGTCAAAAGTTAATACATAGTGGATTGTTTATTACCTCTCATGTTATCTCTTAAGTGAAATTCTATGTTTTCTCAACTCAGTGAGCTTCCAGGAAAATAAATTACATTCTATTTATTTTTTTCAATTTCCCAAATTACTTGGTGAATATTCTATGTAGGTGCTATACTTAAATTTGTGAAACTAAATTAAACCATTCTCTTGTATTTTTTTATCTTACCTATTAATCCAACATTATGACCTAAGTTTTAAGGCTAAATAAAATTCCTTAAAATACCTACAAACAAAATCTGATCCTCTTCATAATACAAAGCTAGATTTCATACAGCAGGAGAGTTTGAGAAGTAATATAAAGCACTCCTAAAACCTGTCAATAATATGAAAGGATTGATAAAATAAGATCAAAGTTGATAAATTCATCATCTTTCTCACTTTTTGATAACACCTATATCATTACATTTTGAAGTCCAAGTCATTAAATCTATTAAAATAATTTTTACAGTATTTGATCCCATGAATGGATCAACATTTGTTTAATCATTTGTGACACATGCAAATCCTTCCTAATATGTCAATATTGAAAGATCACTATAATGAATACTCTTGCAAACATTTTTCTATATTTCTATATTTTTATATATTACATATAAAAT
>NW_004624731.1:24565043-24602048 GCF_000247695.1 Heterocephalus glaber | reverse complement strand
TGTTATAACTATAAATTACATATAAATTGCCCAAGCCCCGGTTGTCATTGTCACATTTTTACAATTTTGTTAATTTAATGTGAGAAAAGTTCATTACACACTAATTCTTTGATTGAATGTTTTCATATTTTCCTCGTATATTTCTTATTTTTAAGTTTTCAAGCATTCATAAATTTTCTCTGCTTATTTTTCTACTGACATGTTCAAGTTTTTTTTAATGTTGATCTTCATTTTTAAAATGTGTTCCAATTATACTTTCTATGTTTATCTTGCCTTCACTCCTCTTGTTGTGTTTATAAAGTTATACACACATATATCCACATATACAATTTAATCTATTAATTTTTGCAATGTAATTCTGACTTTTCAAAGATATGTTAAAATACTTTTGACAAATCATGATTTATGTATTTATGGGATACAGTGGGAGGTTCTGATAATGTATATAATGCAGGCTGATTATATCAAAGTAATTAATATATTCATCACTTAATTTTCTAGTTAGACACTTGAAATTTATTCTCTTAGTTCCTGTGAATATTATTATTAACTGTATTAATGCATTATTATTAAATGTAGTTACATAACTGTGCAATAGATCTCAAAACCTACTCTCGTCAATCAGAAACATTACACCCTTTGATCACCAACTTTCTATTCTTTCTCATACCACTTGCCCTCTATGATTTCAACTTTATTAGATTCCACATATAAGTAAAATAAGCATTATTCTTTCTGTTTCTTGCTTATTTTACTTAGAATAATGTTTCTCAGATTTATCCATTTTGTTGCAAATAACAAAGCATAATATTTATATAAAAACAGACACATGGACCAATGGGACTGGATCAAAAAACCAGAAATAAACATTTATGGTCAATTGATTTTTTTACAAGATTTTGCAGACACAGAATGAGAAAAGGACGATCTTTTAATAAATGGTACTGGGAAAAATAGGATACCCACATGCAGAAGAATGGTTTTAGCCTCTTTCTGATACCATATATAAAAATTAACCCTCAATAAGTTAATGACAAGTATAATATCTGCAAATATAAATCTAATAAAAGGAAACATGGTGGAAGACTTCTGCAATATTCACTCTGACAATGATATCTTTAGATATGACCACAATAGCACAGAAAACAGAAGAAATATACATAGTCCATGGGATCCATGGGATATGATATCACCAAACTTAAAAGCTTTTTAGCTAGACATGAGGGTGCATGTTTGTAATCTCAACCCCAGGAAGCTGAAGCAGGAGGATGGAAAGTTTAAGATCAACTTGGGCTGCATAGCAAGTTTGAGGTCAGCCTGAAAGTCTTAGTAAGACCATCTTTTTAACCAAAAAACTAAACAAAACTTGAATTTTCTTTAATGCAAAGGAACCAACTAACAAAGTGAAGAGACAACCTAAAGAATGAGAGAAACTATTTGCACACTATACATATGATAAGGGCATAATATATGAATACATAAGAGACAGAGAGCTCAAAGGAATTCATTTGTTGAAGCGATACTCATCCTGTAGTGTTTATTGAAGCATTAATCACAATAATAAAGATATGGAAACAACCAAGTACCTGTTTATAAGGCAAAATATATATATATATATATATATATGTAGTATTTAGCTTTTAAAAGAAGGGGAGTCTTTTATGACTTTTACAATTGTCTTAGAAAAGTGACCCATTACAAAATTATATAAATATTTATTTCCAATAGCTTTATATATTCAGCCCTTTTTACTTATACTTTAGTATTTATAGATATTTGATTTACTTTTAAATTAGTGTGATTTACTTTTAAATTAATATGATCAATTTTATCTTCATATTATTTGTTAAATCATTTTATATGCTGTCATGATTTTATTTCTTTGACATGTATATGTTTTGTACATTTTAACAATTCCTATCATATTACTTTTACCTGTTTTGAGAGTCTTTATTTTGAATTTACACTTTGACACAGTTTCAAAGCCTGTTTTTAATAAATGAATTTAATCATTTACTTTTTATCATAATTGATCCAGTTTCTCTTATTTTCACATCAGTGTTCATTCTTCAGTGATCTTATTCATTTTTCATCCTCTGAATCATAGATATTTTCTGAAAAAAATTATTACATTTATAACTGGATTCTTTTAAGTTTTGGAAATATTGTGCTTAATCTCATGTTTTACTTATCATTGTTAAACTTTATTGACTTCTTTCTAAGAGGACATTTTTGCTATATTTTTCCCCTTTTATCCTCTTTAGAGTACAAAAATGGAGATTATAAAACCAATTTGTCATATTTATTTTTATTATAAATATCAATTTTAAAAATAAATATCTTGTCATTTGCATTTCTTTTTCTTTTAGAATCTTATTTTCTCTCCAGTTACCTACTGTAGTTGACTTTTAAGTGCCATTGATAGTGCCAGAGAGAATCGTCCAGCCTCACATGAACAACACTACCTTGGCAGACCTGAGCTGTCAACACAGGATCTATACTAGAGACTAAAGCAAACTACAGAGAGACATCACGTTCTCTCTTCTCTGGGTCTATTTATGTTTCTACTATCAGCTCTACTCATTATGTTGTTTGAGCAAATGTCACCTGTGCTCATTATAATGTTACAACATATGAATATTAAACCCTAAAAATTCAAATTCAAGTGAACACTTTTAGTTTCATCAAGTATAATTTTAGGAGTCTCATTTTCCACTGGTTACATGAAGCTTGAGTCATTATCTTCACATACTTGTGTCTGGAATTAAAGCATGGTGTGTTATTCAGGTAGCAATTGACTATTTCACACCACTGCTACAAATAGAAATAAAATCCATAAACCAAATGCAAAGAATTGCTTCAATATAATATATAAGAAGAAATTTAAATACAATTTAAGAATCCTAAATCTAGGAAAGCTAGTTTAAATTAGAAGTTGGATTTATAAAAAAATAAACAGAGCTCCCAAGACCCACAACTTCCCATTTGCCCAGCTTGGAGACAGTTACTCTACCTAAATAGCGAACTCCTTGAAAAGCCCTATGAGACGGATATTATTCTACACCAATCTTCAGTGCATATCCAATGTATATCTGCAACATATTCTATGATGAGCTAAGGATTTCTCCCTGCTGAACATTTTTATAATCAATGCCATTAGAGTCCAACATATGATACAGACATTTATTTATACACAATTATGAAACCATCCCTTTATCTTTAATTTTAAGACTCACAGCTATTCCACAGAGAGAATATCAATATGGTAGCACAGGCTGGGATACAAACTTTCTTTCAATCTCCAGAAAAATTATGTATTTGTCTTTGAAGGTTATAATGAGGTATTTATTCCCTGATAGTATTACCCATGATGTGACTTGGACACTAAAGGCTACCAATACATGGCTCTTCAAACTGTCAAAAATCCCATTCATACAATACATATAACCCAAAGAACATTCTGTAAATAAAAATATGGGTAAATTCAGACCAATTCCTTACATCAGTTCTACTTTATAAGTGTGTGCTTGGCAGGTGGAATTAGCGAACAAAACAATTTCCCATTGTACTCTATCCCCTAAGTCAATTTGTTGCTTTGTAAAAATCACTGTGATTTCATTTGTTAAGGATAGGTTCAAACTGAAAAAAATAATAAAGACATGAAAATTTATTGCAGTTTTTTTGGGTGTTATGGAGAATCAAACTCAGGACCTTGCCCTTGTGAGGCAGGGGGTGGCATCACTGAGCTAAATCCCCAGCCCTGAAATTTTATAATATTGTATTATCTCATATTGGCTCATATTAAAGCAAAGAAACAATTATACTTCAAATCTATATTGTGGTTTTAAAAAAATCTTCACAGTGAAAGATTACTAAATTAAAAGTTAGAATTTCACAAAAATAAAAAGACGTTCTAACTTTTAATAAAATTATATATTTGTCAATTGTTTAAATATTTGGTGTGACAATACATAGTTGATTAATTTGCAAGACATCACATTAATATTAATATTAGGGACCAGAAAATATGCCTGGTCCCTAATATTAATGCCTGTATTTCTCAACAGGAAAATTTTCAATGCCAAAACGTAACACTTTATGTGGTTTTATCATGAGTTCTCTAAGAAAGTATGTTTCTCATTGTGTAGGGGGTACTGGTTATTAAATATTTACAATATCCTGGGATGGCTGCCAGCTGACCAATGTCATATATATCTTCCCATTAGACCCCATGTACAGTAAAGGAGAGATGAAAGTGATATTTTTTTTCATCTTTTCAATCTCATTTGATGCATTATCATTTTTTTCTCTCATCTTTCTTGTTCAGTTTCACAACAAGAACTTCATGCTATTGTTTTTGTTCCTTTCCCCTTTAATGCTTATAGCTATTACCTTTGGTAATGTATTCTCCAGGGTTCTCAATTTTATTTTTTAATTGAAGAATTCTTGACATTATTTTTACTAGACTTAGGTCATTTCTACAACAGAGGAAAAAATCAACAAATGGAGAGACAATGTGCACAATGAAAAAAATTGCAATCTATCCATCTGATACGGGATTAATTTTCAGAATTTGTAAAGAATTCCAGGAATTCAATAACAAAGAAGACAAATAATCCAATTAAAATGTGAGAAAAAGGGCATAATAAACATTTCTCAAAAAAAAAGACATACAAATGGCCAACAGCTATAGGAAAATGTATTCATCATCCTTGTTTTCAGAGAAAAGTAAACCAAAGCTACCTGATAACACCTCACACAAATCAGAATGACTGTTATCAAAAAACAAAAGATAATAAATGTTGGTGAGGTTGCAGTGAAAAGGGAAATTTGTACATCAATGATGGGAATGTAAATAGGTGCAACCATACGAAAGAAACATGAAGTTTCAGGGGCTGGGGATTTAGCTTAGTGGTTCCGCTGCCTGCCTTGGAAGGCAAGGACCCAAGTTCAATCTCTGGTACCAAAAAAAAAAAAAAAAAAAAAAAAATGAAGTTTCTTTAAAATTCTAAATATGCAATGACCATATGATCATGAAATCCTACTGCTAAGTATATACCCAAAGAAAATAAAATCACTATTTTGAAATACCATTGTACACTTGTATTCATTACAGCTCTATTTACAATAGTCAAAACTCAGAAGAAATTCAAAAAGGAAATGTTGACATTTGTGAAACCAAGTATGGATCTGGAAGACATTATGGAAAATGAAATAAGGCAGACAAAGAGAGTTACTACATAATATGACTTATGTAACGAATCTGCAATTGTCAGACTTGCATGAGCAGACTGACACAGTGGTGGTAGGGAGGGAACAAAACAGAGAAGCATTAATTCAAGATACAAGCTTTCAGTTACACAAGTAAAAAGCTCTCAAGAGCTACAGTACAAGATAGCACCTATCATTAACAATACTGCATTGCATTCTCCAAGATTTACTACGAGAGTGGATCTTACATTAACTATTTTATCACAAAATGATAATATTTCTCATAAGTAAAGGTGTGAGTAAAGTTTGAAAGGTGATGGATAGATCTATGGCACAGATCACAGTAATGTCTCCACCTTGGTGTATATATATATATATCCAAATCATCATATCATCACATTAGTTTTGCTTGGCTTTTTGTATGTCAATAAAAATGGAAAAACATTTTAAAAGAAAATTTAAAAACAAGGAAGAATCTTCAAAGTGGCATCCAGAAAGTACAAATCATAATGGTAATTCATAATGGGAAGACTAAACTTAGGAAAGTTTGGTAGAACTGGAAAACATAGTTTCTTACAAAAATCTGGAATACTAGCATTACCTGCAGGTTGTTAAATGGCAAAGTAGAAGGAATATCTGCTTTACAGGTCAAAGATTCTTTGGTGAAAGATATTTAGACACAGCTCTCCAAAGCTGATAAGCAGATATGGGGATGGATTTTTGGAAAGAAATACTGGCACAAGTAAATTTTCATGTTGGAAAGTGTGGAGGATGGATAGTTGGGAGTTCAATTTAGATACTGGAAAACCTGGCATAATATAAGCTTATAAATGTAAAGTAGCACCACTTTATACCCTCAAGGGTAGGAAATTTGTGATATTTTCAGCATCATCAACAATGTGTGAATATTCTTAAAAGTATGTTGTGAGGGCCGGGAATTTAGCTCAGTGGTTCCACTGCCTGCCTCGCAAGCACAAAGACCTGAGTTTGATCCCTGGTACCAAAAAAAAAAAAAAAAAAAAGTATGTTGTGAGCTGTGCTATCCTAGGAGCTCTGCAGTGAAATTTCCTGGCAAGTGTTTATGGAGCAAGCTTGAAGAAAGGAAGAATCAATAGTTTTAAAAAACCTCAGCGAAGAGATTATTTCGGATTTTTTAACCTCTGAAATCCAAATGCCCCTTCTGTGAAAAATAACAGCTTATAGCATTGTTAAAGGAAAGAATAATATACAGAAAGTAAAGAAGGGCACAAATAAACAGTAGCTTTAGTGATTAAGATAGATTACATAGACTTAGGAAAGTTTGGTAGAACTGGAAAACATAGTTCCTTATAAAAATGTGGAATACAACATTACCTGCAGGTTGTTAAATGGAAAGGTGAAATGACATTTGTTAAGAAGCTTGTAAGAAATGGTATTCTACACAAATATAAAATGATGTTATAAATATTTGATCTCTCATATTAAAAATAAGAAAAAGTTTTGCTATTAAAAAAAAAATCTTTGTGTTGAAGGAAGTGGGAGAGTTTGGAGTGTAGAAACACAGCTCAAGATGGTATGTTTTATTAGTGTTGAAATGTTCAACTAACAAACATAAAACTGTTCTGAATCCAGAAAGCAATAATGAAGAGATACTAGTTAGAGAATTATCCACAAGTGCATCACTTCAAGCTTTGGAAGTGGATGAATATGACTGAGGATAGAGCATATTAAAAGATTAAAAGCAGAACTTTAAAGGTTTTCTATATTTGGGCATAGAATTATGAAGAGAAGTCAGAAAAGTACTCAGAGATATGGAAGGAATGCTAAATTTCAGTAATTCCTTTACACATCTGTTTAGCTAATATGCAACATGCACACGTAATCTCTGCATACTTACTGAATACCATACCTCAGAGATAGAGTTAACAAAGAGATCACTTCCAAGTTGGGAAGACAAACAACTACTCCATTCTGATTTATGCAGTATTACAGAGATATGTATTCATGTACATGATGATATAAGGAAAGACCAGGACCTAACCTTCCAAACAAAGTCTGAGAAGGCTGTAAAGAATGTAAAAAGTGAATAATTAGATTTTAGAGGCTATGCTAGAGGGTACTTAAAGGGACAGGGCTACATACAAAGTGAGAAGCCAATATCCTGAGGCAAGAGAAAAAGAGCATGCAGTATCTGAAGCAGTACACAGAGTGGCAAGTCTACGTGAGGTCAAAAAAGGCAAGACAGAGGAAGATTTTCAAAAAGTAGTAATGATAGTATGACTTGAAAAAAGTCCACTAAACTTGTAAAATAACAACAGTAAAATAACTGTCTAGTTACTCAGTATCAGATATATTACTGTTGTGTTCAATTCTCAATGCTGACAACCCCATTTCAAAGAGGAAGACAATGATACATGAAGGGCTGAAATAAGTTGCATTAAGTGTTACCCACAAATGAGCACTGGAGTCTGTATTCACCCAATCCTGTCTACCTCGGGAGTACATGCAGGTTCCCATGACCCCAGGAAACAACTGTATCAAAACAGAAGGATCAAAGAACGTGGATTTAAAAAGTGAATGGATAGTGAAAAAGGAAATAGACTTTTCTTTAAATTGAGTCTTTCTCTACCTAAAACCACGTGTAAAAGTGAGATGTCACTACAAAAGCAAAAGTGTGAATAATAAATATAGTTGCCTCTAAGTGTGTGAAAAACTCAAAAAGATATCAGTAACCTTCCATCAGCAAGGCCAATAGATGCGTTGAAATCTTTAAGCTGCCTCTGAACCCTGCAGTGCTTCTTGTTTCCTACTCCATTCTGTGATGGAGATTTGAAAGAAAGCATGATCAAGGTGGATTACTATCATTTCTTTCTGAAAGCACCAGTGTTGGGGATGCTATAAGTCTTCCCGGAAGCACTGCATTTCTATGGGGTCCGTGACACCATCAACAGTCTACCTCCTGTGCTGTGGGAGCTGTGAGACTTCATTTGGTTTTGTGCCATTTGTACTTGGTTTATTAAATCAAATGCCTGTGTCCTATTTTTTCTTCAACACACGCAACATAATTGATAAGCAGTGTGGTATAATTCTCAACCCTGTCCTACAAATTTTAAAGACTATTTCCTCAAGTAACTATCATATATGCCACAGCTTTATAAACATAAGATATATTACATAAATAACATAGTGTGTATAAGACATTATATACATACAGCTTTTTTAAGTGAGTTAATATTTGTTATATTTATGAATGTTTCCATTACAAGCTAAATAATGAAAGCCACAGTGATCCCAAGCAAGTCACCCTCACTGATTTCTGCATAATTAAAAAGATGCTGCTGACAACAGCACTAACTCTTCAGAGTGTTTCTAGGACCTCACAAAAGCATATCAACTCCAAGAAAGAAGGAATTTCGCCTTGCCTGGCTTTGGGGTATGTGGCTAGAAAGTTTATCTCCCACATTTTAAAAAACTGCAGAAATATTTTAGAAGTAGTAATTAACCTGCTGCTGAATTTGGGCATGGAATGCACCCCGTGCATTTCTTTTTCTCAGACCCCTAATAGAACCTGTCTGTTAAGAACGCTCATTTCCTGCTGGGTAAGACGGTGTGAGAGTGGGTGATTTCACAGTTCTCCACTTTCCTTTTTGGAAGGATTATATACTTTCCTTTTTGGAAGAAATCCAGACTTCATCATGAAGGTGCATCCCATCGTTAGGCTGCAGAAAGCAACATATGGCATGATGTCTCTAACCAGCTAAAAATGGGCTTTTCTGGCTAAAAATTTTGTTGTGAAATAAATTCTTGCTCATTATTTACAAAGTTCAGAGTATAATAAATCTACAAATTATGAAAAATGTGGCATTTTGTAAATACAATTCTTTACCAACCTGCAATCATAGAAATATAACACATGATTTATCACTGATTAATAAAAGCTATCATCTTTGTTAATTGGCACATGATATTGGAGTTATTATGGATTAACAGTGATCAACAAGACTGCCAAAATCGAGAAGGTAAGTCTGAATATTACTTTTTTAAAGGGTTTATTTTGACTGTAAACTGAGCTCCATTTTAAGATTAAATAAAATGAGACTATCCACACAAAGTTGCTCTAAGACACAATGGATGCATCATTAGCTGAAAGAGTTATTGATACAACATTATTATTATGAACTTCATTAACTACTCTTGACAGTCAAATATTAAAAGCTGAGAGTTACAGATAGCAACTCATATAATCATATGATTAATTAATTTACAGGGCCTGGTTCTGCTCTGGCCCTTCTCTCAGATCTCTGCTGCTAGAAAAGTTGCGTCTATTGTTCCCCAGCGTACCCAGAGCCAGTGTGATCTGACAGCCAAAAGGCTGATAATGTTGTTCTGTACCAGATGCAGGAGGGATATACAGAACAGTAGTGTGCGATGGACAACTGCAGTGTAACAAAAGGCCATCACATTTTTACTTTTCTCTTTAAATACAGTATGATTGTAAAGTCAGGATTGTGTAGCCTTTCCAAATTGAGAAAATAAGCCCATGCTTATGGTCCTCTTTCTCAGGCTAAAAATACAATCAGCAATATAGTTCATGAAAGTATACAGTTACTAGTACTAATTTCCCAAGAAATTGAGGCAAAATTAGTAATGTCATATAATGCTACCACTCCTTCATTTGATATGATTACCTATAATATAATTCCTGGCTTAAATATGAATGTTGATACTTACATTGTTGTGTCTTTCATTACAGTATACTGGAGTATTTGTGTTTTTGTTTTTGTTTTTTGTGGTACCAGGGATTGAACTCACAAGGACCTTGTGCTTGCAAGGCAGGTGCAACACCACTGAGCTAAATCCCAAGCCCTAGAGTATTTGTTCTTTATAGATATCACTGATGGCATAATCTTTAATTGTGAAAGTATTTAATGAAGTGTTCTATACATACAGTAGGAGGTTTTTGAACTTTATATTTTATGATCTCTCACATCTGTATACTGATAATCTTAACACCAAACAGATATCCAAATAAATAATTACAAAAGATTATGATAAATGCAGATATAGATAATGCACTGTTTACTGTTTACACTTCACTAAAAGAACCTACATTTCTTTCATAATGCCATTATAATAAACCAGAGAAAAATTAAACCAAACAAAATTTTTCCTTATCCAGAATAGGATTAATGACTTTTTCCTATATTATTTTCAAAATATGCAAAGGACTGCATATTTTCCACGCAGAAGAGTAACAAAACACCTACACACACACACACACACACACACACACAAACACAAAGACACATTACACCTTTATTAACTCATGAGCTTCATATTAATTTATAGCTATGCGATTGAACAAAATTTCATACTTCCAATAGCTTTTCTCCAACTTTTGTTATGATGGTGTTTGATTGCATTTATAAATATGACCTTATATCATACTAACAGTAGAAAGTAAGATAAATTGGGCTCTAAACAACACATACAATAGCAGGCAGTACTGTTTAAAGATTAATAAGTGATCTCACTGTGGCACTTCAGCTGCCTTCAGCCTAAAAATATCTTTCCTGTGGTACTTTCCAGGCAGTCCCTGAGGGACCAATAAACCAAGAGCACTAGACAGATCTGAACTTATCTATCACAGCCTTGATGGTGCTCTTGTGCACTACATGTTTCTTCTTAAAAGGTTCTAATTCACTGCCTGTTCATAGCATTCATTACTTGAAGCAAAGGACACTCAGAGAAGTAAATAAAACTTTTAAAAGACATATTGTAAAGTGAATTCATTCCATTTTCCTTTTTATGTATTGAAACTCAAAACTATATACTATTCTACAGATGTAAGTTTTGCACCTCTTAAACTTTGCCAGATACAAGCCGCACATTTCTGTTTGACATCCTATGCGAAACATTTCTGATTTTTTATTGCACTGAGATCCTCAGCACCTCATTTTAAGGTTTTCAAGATACCAAACACCTGAAAGGCTTTATTTCGGATGGCTTGTGTCCTCTTTGCAATAGGAATCCCAGGAAAAAAAGAAGCCAATGTAAAGAATTTAAAATTCTGCCCATAGATCATGGCTTTCTCTTCATGCCAGGAGCTCCCTAATCAGAAACACACCCACCATGTTTGTTCTCTCAAGATTTCTTTTTGAATAGTATCTGCAAAGCTTGTGACAGAAAATGGCTATAGAATCTATTTTGTTATTACTTAACATTAGCATAAATAATTCATGTTATGCAGTTGTACTATTTTACAATTGTTTGACTAATTTGTAATGGTGTCCTCTTGAATATACTGCCATTTGCAAAACTAAGTATCAGATACATAACAATAAGCACCACAAACAAGAGAAAATGTCTTTCTTTTAGTACTTGTTTCTTTATTTATGAAAAGATGTTGAAAAACACAGTCAGGGCTCATTATCTATAGCCTGAAGAAAAGGCTTGTAAAAAGACCAGATGACAGGATACAGCTGAAAATTACAGGCAAACCAGATAATTCAAACTGAACAATTTCCTTTGGAAAGGAAATATTTCAATTTGTCTCTATTGAACCATTAACTATGCAGTTTTCACATCTTTTGCATGAGTATAGACAATCTACATGAGCACAGAAAAAAAAGGGCCATGTGAATTTCTAATTAACATAGTTATTTCTAAGAAATTATTTACATTTGTCCATAATAAAGTGACAAAATAATCCATTATTTAATATTCTTTAAAATAATTGCATTTGGCTGTAGTATCTTGTTTTTATGTTCTATTTATTTTTTAACACTCTTTAGAACAAACAGCACTTTCCATAAAATAATTTTCACTGTAGTGTTTCCAAAACAAGAGAACATAAAGAAGACTACAACATAAACAGGTACATAATAAACAACAATTGTTATAGAGCATATAATTTACCATTTTAAATGACACCTATTTGCAGCAATTACTAGTAACACGCAGTCAAGCTGTTGTTAAATTATTATATTACCTGTCAATCAAAATCAGACAGGTTACACATAAACATACTATGGTGAACAGAAATGATGACTTTTGCCATCTAATATCTTTATAATTATTTATTTTTGTCACTTTTGAGCTGTGGGTAAGAGTCATTCAGTTTTCATTTTAATTTTTGACACCATAATAGAAATAAGAATAAAGTTTAAAAAACGATGATTTGATAAGCCTGCAATGAATGTTTGGAATTAGCACTTTCATCCTCATAAAAGGACTGAGATGTCTGAAGTACAATCTGCACTCCCTGCAGTAGGAATGAAGAGATAGAGCTCTGGCAAGCAGCAGGTACACCATTATTCCTGCTCCTTGGAGAGAGAAAGCCACCTCATCAGCTGATAACTCCCACTGAGTCTTTCAAAGGTGGCTATTTCTTGACTTGCCTTACCCTGGAGAATTGTAGCATCTTTTTGGCCTACATTGTGAGACATATCAGCCAGCCTGCAAAAATGTATTAAATGAACGATCCACCATCTATTTCTTCTACATATTAACATGAAAATCAATGACACATTCCAGCTTTTTTTCTTTCTTAATATTTGAGAAGTTGTGAACATTTTAAAAGCTAATGTCAGAGGAATAATTATCACTATGGTGAACTAATATTTATTGAGAACACTAGTTACTACAATACCATGAGTAGTATATGAATTGCCACATCTATGAGAAAGCTTTGGATATACTGAGAAACTGTATATAAGTCTCAATATCATTTGCTTTCACTTTGATCACTAGAAAATACAGAATTCGAATTGAAGACCACCTGTGAAAAGCACCTGCCACATACATTTTCTATATGTATCTCTTTTCTTTTTTGTATGGACTTTATACACATTTAATTTTCCTGTTATAACTGTCTCTTATTACTTCATAGTTATTTAGTCATATGCATTATTTTGACAAACTGATTTTAGTGTTCAATTTGCAGTATTAAATCATCTGCTCTTAGTTTGGATAGCAAGTAATTGAAGAAAGCAAAATAGCAGAGTAGAATATTGGAAAGATTACCAAGAAGAAACTATTGTATGGAATGTTGTGTAAAAGGGGTAAATAAAATTGAAAGTAGCATCTGCTTGATATATATGATCAAGAAATTTCTAATTATTCTTCAAGTCTCACATGTAGTGAGTTTCCCTCAAAACCTTGAGGTCTTCAATACCACACACATTTAAGCAGTGGCTAAATAACCACCCATCTAGCATGTTGACAAAAGTTCCTAGATTGGAATAAAGGTTAAAAGAGAAGCTCTCAAAAATCTCTTCCACTCTCTGATTCCACAATTTAGTACGCTATGCCTAATGAGCCATTTGTTATCACTGCAGGGTGAATAACTTATGGCACGTGTCTCCATGTTGTGCTCCTACTAGGTCTAGAAATTAAATTAAATTACATCTATCACCACCTAAAATTAGAAATAGAGAAAAAATACATCATAACGACTTGAAGCATGTGAAGTCCTTGAATATTCACTTAAAATTTTCAGGTCTACTATCAGTAAAACTCATATATTCTATCCATATCATATACCATTACTGCAATTATGAGGAATCAAATAAGAGAAACATTGATGCCATTGAAATTGAAACCTGAAAGTTGATAAAATACATTTTAATACACTAAATATGAAATAGTAGAGATTTGGTCATGTCACAGTTACATTTTAAGTACTTCCTAAAATGTAAAAACATTTTAAAGATTACTATCATTGGTAGGAATAAATATAAATTGAAATGGCACATCTAATACTTACTCATATCTGTCATTATATTTATGTAATATTGGAAAGGTAAACAAATCCTGAAGTCACTAAATTATTCACCAAGGTGAATCATATTAAGTGGGTGAACTGCCACATTGCATATAAATATTTTAAGTGGACAAACAACTTTATAAGTAGATAGAATTTTTTGCTTCCTCTCACATTTGATAGGCTCAGAAATGTGTTCCTTACTGCCTTGACCTTTTTATTAGGAATAATTTGAAAAGGTAAACATTTTTAAAGATGTGTAATTTTAATCTACTAAAATTAGGATGAAATACATGGTTTCTATGTATTCTAGCCATTAAAATTTACAAGACTATGCAAGTAGAAATTTTTAAACCCCAATGCAAACTGGATTTTAACCAAACTAATAGAACAAATGAACCAAGAAAGAGTGAGGAAAAACGGCTAAAACAAATCAGAACTAACAATCCAATTGAAGTATGCCAGTAGAAGCATGTGACTTTCATTATAGAATGAGAGTGGCAGACTCGATTTATTTTTAAATTCTGCAAATGATGGTATTGCTGGACAGTTATATACAATTTAATAATATGGAGAATTTAAAAATAAATACACGAGATGTTGCTAGAGCTCTAGCTCAGTGGTGCTGCACCTGCCTTGCAAGCACATGGTCCCAAGTTCAATCTCCAGTACAGCGGGACAGGGGGGACCCAGATGTAAAAATATCAAGTAAAAAACCTAATGCTTAATGAAGAACAAGTTGCAGATGATACAAGCAATGAGTTATATGATTGTTGCCCAATTTAAAAGCAAATTTGAAGTATTCTACTTGCATAATCTTGTAATTTTAATGGCATGAATACATGAAAATCATATATCTTTCTGTGTTTATATTAGTTTATAATTATATAGCTTTAAAATATTTACTTTTTCAAATTATTCCTAACAAAGATGTCAAAGCAGTACATAATATGTTTCTGCTTCTTGGGAAAAGTTAAGCCTAAACTTGGTAAAACGCTAAAAGTCTCCTAGGTCTTCACCTAGTAAGAATTTCAACATCCTTGCCCTTTCAAGGTCAACTGCTTCCTGAATTAATCACTTAATCAAGAAAAACAAATGGCAGTTGCAGTATGAAAATGCAAGCATTCTAACACCAAAAGCCTGGCTCCTTGACCATGCCTAGGTAAACTCATGGCAAATATTATCCAGAAATACTTATAAACTGTACTCCCCCCTTTTCCAAGTTTGGCTTCTAAGTATAAAAGAGAGTGGACTTTAGTCCAGTGAAGTAGACTGAAACAAGATAGCAGTGACACTTGTGGGTTAAAGATAGATGAATTTTATAAACAAATGACATAAAACTTAGTTTTCATTAGATTATTTCAGAGAAAAAGAAAAGAATAAAATCTAGCAGATATTCTTGTACCTATCAATAATGTTTAGCAAAGGTTAGCATGTTACCATGTTTGCTACAAGTTTCTTTACTTAATAGTAAAATTTAAAAGATATATTCAACATCAGTCACTCATCTCATTTCCTTTCACATTTCAAGAATAGATAAGTTCCACCTGAAATTGTCTTTCATTCAAATCAGTGTAGCTATTAACATATCCACAAGTAGTATTTAGTTTTATTAACCTTTAATCATGGTTTGATTATAATATATATGGATCATTCTGCAACATATTTTCCATTACGTGTTATTATTTAAAGGTTTTCCAATTTGAAATTTATACAGCTAGTTTCTGTAGTTTTAATTTATCCATGGAATTAAGTGATAAGTTTAAACTTTGACCCATTACTTATATATTATTTGTAATTTTCATTATAAAAATGCTGCAGGAAGAGACAACCTATAGAATGTGAAAAAGTATTTGAATAGATACTATTCAGCTAAAAAGGCTTAATATTGAAAATATATAAGGAACATCTATGTCCCAACAGCAGGAAAATACATAGGGTGATTTTAAAATGGGTAAAGGATATGAACAGACATTTTTCAAAAAAACGTACAGGATAATATTAAAACATCTATTAACTAATATATATGATATACATATCCATAAATTCACTATTATTCAGTGAAAAAAGAAGTGAAGCAGTGATCCAAGGTACAAAACGAATCGACATTGAAGATAATATGCTAAATGAAATGATCCAATCACAAAAGATCACATATTGTATGATTTAATGTATATGATATACCTAGAATAGGCAAATCTATGGACACAGAAAATATATTAGTGTGAAGGAGCTAACAATAAAGGATATGCATTTCCTTGTAGTGGGATAAAAAAATTTGAAATTTGATTATGGTGGTTTTTGTACAACTCTATGAATTTACCAAAAATCATTGAACTGGCTGTCCTCTTTGAATAAGTTACTTATATGATATAAAAATTATATCTTAATGAAATTGTTATAAAAAAGAAAGAAAAGAGTGGAAGTATAGAATCCAGTGAAAAAATTACTAGGTAGTAGTCCTAGAGATAATACTAAAGGATAGTGTTTTACTGAAGAAGCTAGTTGAAAACAATGGCTTTTAGAGTAAAACATTGGTGACTGACTACTTCACCAATATTTGGATAAGAAACGTTCAGAAAGAAGAGAAGTCACTGACTTAAAATTCAGAAAGGGGAGACGTCTATGATTTGGACAATTCTATATTCAGCTTAAAAACTGTGCAAGTAATATTTCATCAGGACACTAAACCTGTGCTCTATTTCAGGGTACACTTGAGGGTTTCTTAAATGTTTTGTTTATTTCTATAATGATTGATAATTTCATTTCCCCAAGATCAGAGAATTTTGGCATACTTCCTTTATTGTCACAGATATCTCACTGTGGCTTTTGCTATGGTCTGTCAATGACAAACCAGCCGACTGGTCATTCAATTTGGATTAGTTAACCTTGTGGACTAGAAGGGGTAATCTCATTTCCCCTGATATCATGTGCCACAGTTTGGATATAAACTATCTCCCAAAGGCCCATGTGTTCAAGGCTTGGTCCTCAGCTTGGTGGTATTGGAAGGTTGTGGGAACCTTTAAGAGATTGAACATAGTGGAAAATTTTGGGTCATTAGGAAGAGCCCTTCAAAAGGGACCCTGGCCTCTTCCTCTCTTTTTTTTGCTTCCTGGCAACCTTGAGGTGAGCAGTTTTATTCTACCACTTGCTCCCCACCATGATGTGCTTCCTTCCCAGAGGCCCAAGAGCTACAGTGCCAACAAATTATGGACTAAAACCTCCAAATCTGTGAGCCAAAATTAACTTCATCTCTATATAAATTGATTATATTTGATATTTATTATAGTAATAGAATACTAGAACACGAAGTTACAGGTTCAGAGAACACAAAAAGAATAAATACAGATTGTGACACTTGTATATAAAGGATATTTGTCATGAAATCAAAGGTGTTAGCTGTAATTTTTAGTTATTACTATATATGGCCAGCCACTATTAAAAATAACAAAATCAAGATAAATTTAAGATCTATTCAACAGATTTTATTTAGCACTTTCACATGGTAGCCAGTGCTACAGACACAACCACAAATAAAACTGATGAATTCCCTTTCATGAAAGCTACATTTTAAAAAACTATGGTAAACAAATGAAAGAGTGACTAAGTGAGAAAAGGAATGAATGCATGAGCAGGATCTCAGGATGCCCTTAATGAAATTTCAGTACAGAAAGGAGATAAAAATAACACACAATAAGGCAATGTCTTTTTTAGAGAAGTAAGGTCTTTGTGACAAAGAGATGCTTGACCAAAGACGAGGTGGAAGTCAGGAGCTAGCCGTGTGGGCATTTCTTTTTTCAGGAAAAAGAGATGGAGAACATCAGAAGCATAAGGAACAGGAATAAAAGTCAAGAAACTGTAAGTTTGAAAATTATTATTATAGTACTTTACATGAGAAATTGTGGTGGCTTGGGAAGGATGCCAAAATTATAAATAGGATAAAGTATAATGGTGCCAACTTGATTGGCTTGGAAGCTGCCTGGAGGATAAGTAAAGTGTACTTCTGGGTATGTCTAGGGGGGTCGAGGAGGGATGACTTTAGGAATATTTATGACCCTTGCTCCTTCCTCTCTGGCATTGTTCCCCTGCTCTGCTTCCCTGTCATCATGAACTAAACAGTTTTGCTCTGCCATACCCCTCTGCCATGATATTTCTGCCTTGGAGCTTGCTAATCATGGCCTGAATCCCTTGAAACTGTGAGCCAAATTTAACCTATCTTCTTTAAATTGTGCCTCAGCTTTGGGAAAGTTGACTATTTCAGAAATTTAGTATGAGAGAAATGGAATTGCTGCTGTTAGCACACCCAACCAGATGGTTTAGCCTTTGGAAATGGTTTGTGAAAAGTCTTTAAAAAGATATGGAGAAATGATCTAGAAATGCCTGAAAGTGCTATAAAAAGAGCTTGATAGGTTATTCTTGTGACACTTAGGGTGAAGATTCAACTTGAGTGGCTTTGGGATCCACCCTGGGGGTTGATGTAGCATACTCCTAGTTGTGTCTAGGTGGATCATGGAGGTATAGCCTTAAAGTCTATGTCTAGTCCCTTTCTTCTTCCACTATGGCATCTTCCCTTGCTCTCCATGCCAACTGCCATGAACTAAGCATCTTAGTTCCAGCATACCTTCCCACCATGATGGGTCTCCCATGGAGTCAACCAACTATGCACTGGAATACTGAGCCAAATTAAACAGTTGGGGGTCTCCAGTATTGTGTTCAGCAATGGAAAAACTAATACAGTTCTGGCTTGGGCTCAGAAAACCAAAATACTAGTAGGAACACATCCAGTAAAGGCCAGGCTCAGGATGTTTCAGTTGGGAACAAGGACTGTTTTGATAATTAGAGTAGAAGCTATGTGTGTTACACTCTGACAAAAAAATAAATTGCCTAAATTTTGCCTATGTTCTGAGAATTAGCTCAATGCTAAGATTAAGGACAGAAACCTGATAGATCTGGTGTAAGAAATTTCAAGGTAACCTAATATTCAAGCCATGGCATTGGTAGTGGTGGCTGCTTTTAGCCAAGTTTACGGTGAAAATTTGCAGAAGAAAGTAGATATTTAGAAAACATCAATTTTGGTTGGAAGGAGCTATTTGTAACATTGGGACCAAAGGAGGTTGCTGAAGAAATCAACACCATTAAAAAAAAATACTTCGTAAAGAAATAAGAAAGATGCCTTGTGGGCATCCCAGAAATCAACAGGATTCCATCCATTAGGCTCAAGGGTGAAAAACTGTAAACCTTTCATTTAAGAGAAGAGTCGCTGGGGGCTGGGGATTTAGCTCAGTGGTGCCATCGCCTGCCTCGCAAACGCAAGGTCCTGAGTTTGATCCCCGGTAGCAAAAAAAAAAAAAAAAAAGAGGAGAGTCACTGGGTACCCTGCTCAAGAAAGCCACCTAAGGAATTGGTTCCTGAGAATTCTTTTTTCTGTGCTCAGCCATCTAGGCACTCAGAGGCCCTGCAGCAATGGTCAAGAGGTCCCAGCTACTTTTCCCACTGACACCAGGTTAGCATTATCCATGTGATACTTATTTTACTGGCATGCACAATGCAAGAACTTGGATCAGAGAAGCTTTACCCCAGATTTGAAAAGAAGGCCAGGGATGCTCCTGACAGACAAGTGTATGAAGGCAAGGGAATCAAGCTGAGGCTATGGTGGAAACCTCAAGAAGTCAGAAACATCAGAAATGTGGAATGTCTGCTGAGGAAAGCTGCAAGCCATGAGTGGGACCAGCCAAAGCTAGAGACCATGTGGGCTGAAACCAGAAAGACCATAGTGATGGGGTCACCCAATCCCTCTGGAATTTACATCTTACCAACAAGTTTCTTGGATGCTAGATATGGAGCTATAGCACTTAATGTTTGCCCCATTGGGTTTCATTCTTGCTTTAGTCCTATTCTTTTCTATTGCCTGTTCTTCACTTTGGGGATGAGAATGTTCACCCTATACCATTGTACCTTGGGATTGTGTAATTATTTTAATTTTTACAGGGGATCACAGTTATGATTTGCTTTGAGTTTCAGAGAAGACTGACTTGGATTTTTTTAGCAATGCTGGGACTGGTAACGCTTTATTGAAGGGATTTTTCTGTTTCTATTTTATACAAGATGGTTTTACCATGTTAAGTGAAATTACAAACTTGTTATTATCTTTATTTGGAGATTAAGTAAGGTTTAGATAGATGTGTTTCAGTGTCAAGATGACACGGGGTGGAATGTGGTGGTCAAGCTTAACTGTGTCATCCTGATTGGCTTACAAACCTTGTACAGGATTACTAAAGCACAATTCTGGTCCATGCATATGGGTCATAGAGGCATTACCTTAGGGAATGTGTATTATCCTTGGTCTCTTCCTCTCTGGTGCTCTTCCTCTGTTGTGATTCCTGGCTGCCATAAACTAAGCATCTTTTCTCCACCTTGCCCTTCCACTACAAGATTTGTGCATTGGAGTCAACTGACCATGGACCAAGTCTCCTGAAACTGTGAGCCAAATTAAACCTATCTTTCTTTAATTTGTGGGTGTTGGGTATTGTATCTCAGCAGCAGGAAAGCTAATTGATACATAACCGTTAAGGTTTCAGTATATCTTAAAGATGAAACAGTTTATACTGCCAGTTGAAGGAAAGAAAAGTAGTTAGATATCATCCTAGGGTTTTGTCTTAAGCCTTTAAAAGAATGGCACTCTTATTTTAAAAGAAGAATCAAGTATAGTTTTGGGCAGATTACATTTGATGGTATTACTGCAAGTTGATTATTAGTGTTTGAACTTCAAATAAATATGGGATTCATTTGCACGTTGAGGAGATGCACATGCAGATGATCAGATGAGATTAATTTAAAAACTTCTACTGATGGAGGAAAGATGTTCAAGGTCTAAGCCTTGTGGTACTTTATCATTCAGAACATAGATCAGTGAGAAAAAACAAAGAATAGTAAAAGAGAGCATCCACTGACAGAGGATACATGAGATTTCCTGGAGGACTGGTGAAGAAAGTGTTTCAAGGAGGAGTTATATATGAATAATCAGTTGTTTGCTACTAATATGTCAGGTTAGATGAGGCTTAAGAATTTACCATAAGCTGTAGCACAAAGGAAACTATTGATGATCTTGAAACCTGCAGTTTTATGTGCTGATAGACAGAGAAATCTAGAAAAATTAAGGAAAGTTGTGATAGTGCATATATTGAGGAATTTGAGGAATATTGCCATAAAAGTGATCAAAGAAACTGAGCCAGTGCCTGAAAATGTATGTGAAATATACAATGTTGAGAGACTTTATAGCACACCCGTACAAGAATTTTCCAGTAGGAAGATAATAATTGATGATAGGGAGGAAAGTGGACAATATTAGGAATACATGGAAATAAAGAGAATCTTAGTTATTGCATGAACTTGATCACATATTTAAATGCCAGATATACTTTTATTCTAAAAATATTTTTAGTTTAAACTGCACTGAATCTTCAAAGAAAAACTAATAGCATAAGAATCTTACAATAGAATGGTTTAAGTTCTTGTCTTACCTTTACTCAATTTTGTCAAATATTTTCAGCATAAGTGGACTCTTTCAATATGTTCTATGCACTTGCCCTCTGGTTTATCTAATCTAAGCATGTTTCTGTTAAAGCTTATCACAAACTCTAACAGGGAATTGAATACCATTTATTCAAGTCTCAGTGCCAGATTAAGAGGTTAGAAATTATGCTGATACCTTCAAAATGTTTGTTTATTTTATTTTTTTACAATGAGCTTTGCAGCCAGATAATTTCACTTAAGGCAATCAAAGCACATTCCTCTTTGATGTTGATTTTCCCAAAAACAGCTGTTGGTAGCCTAAAGCTGCATTTGTATGTGAATCATTGGCACCATGTTTACAAGTTTGTTTTTTTTCAGCATGGGTTCTGCAAAACTAGATCATGGTTACTATATGATGGTTTAATGTTTTATTTCTAAGTAAATCATCCTGTAGTATGATTTTACATATATGAAGCATGAATTCAATCACCTATTCAGTCAGATCTACTTGTGAACCATTAAATTCTCCAAAATATATAGCACCACTCCCTTTATTACACATGTACTTAAAAATGCAATATCTAGAGTAATTTATTGTTTTGTCCCAACAGAAGCTTAATTGGTGACTTTAAACAATGATTAAAGTTTAGGATTGGCTCTAGAGACCAGTTATTTTCCTATATCACATCACTCATGTCACTATGCAAGCAAGCATTAATAAACCCTGGAAATCAATTGTTCATCCTTTTGATTCCTACCTGCAGAAAATGTTCCATTTAAATTTTCCTAAGTCATGTTCTTATTTGTCTAAGAACTTTAGGCACACAAAAATGAATGTATCAATTCAAGCAGAATTATTTTTAAAATTTGGATATGTGTTTCCCATAGAAGCTACTTTAACGTATGGTATCGGAAAGGGTCAAGCTTTCATGTTCCTTGATCTGAGTCCTAAAATCACAAATCTGCTCCTCTGTGCCCAGCATACAATGAAAGAATAGAGACAGTAGAGCTAAGAGTTATGGAATCTTCAATGTCTTCCAAAGGCTCATGCACAGAAGACTTGATGTTCAATACATCAGTATTCAGAAATGAGGCTTGGAGAGGTGATTGGATTCCAAGAGTTCTCATCATTGATGAGTTCTTAGCTGAATGGGCTATCAGGAGGTGAAGCCTTATTGGAGAAAATACTTCATTGGAGGCTTGACTTTGATGAGGCAATATATCAAGTCAATGGTCCCTGTCTGTCTGTTTCTCTCCCTCTCCCTCCCTCCCTCCCTCTCTCTCTCTCTCTCTCTCTCTCTCTCTCTCTCTCTCTCTCTCTCTCATTCTCTCTCTCCTTCTACTTCTGGCCACTATAAGGTGAGCAGCTTTGGTCTGCCATGCCCTTCTGCCATCATCTTCTACCTTGCCACAGGGCTACTGATTATGGGCTGAAATCTCTGAAACCATGAGCCAAAATAAACCTTTCTTCCTTTACCTTATTTTTGGAGCCAGACATTATGGTGCAGGCCCCATGCTCTGGGTGGGTGGCTGAAGAGGTGAATCTAAAAATTTGAGGCTTGCTAGGCAACTTAGTCACTTAGCCAGACCTTGCATCAAAATTAAATTATTTTTAAGAAAGTCAGGAGATTTAACTCAATGAGGAGACCTTGTGTTCAACTTCCCAAGTACTAAAAAGAAAAAAGAAAAGAAAACTTTGGAAAGTCCTCTAGAAAGACATCCAAGGGTCCCTACTGAAGGATACAATCTATTTCTTAATTAGGTCACAGTTCTACTCCTTGAGAGAGGCTTCTCAGGATTTTGTAAGCTTACTCCTTAATTCTGCCCTGTAGGTAATTGTTTCATCCATTAATTATTCTATTCCGTTATTATCTATATGCATTGGGAATGAGAAAAAAATATTTTTGTAAGATGGACCATCTTTGCAACCTATTGTTATATTGAAAATGGATCCAATGGTCATTTTAAGTCTTGAGATAATTTTAACATTTCTTCATCTATCATGTACTTTGAGAGTACAATCTTCTTTAAAATTTCATAGGCTTTTTATTTAGTTAAATCTACCCATGTACCAATGACTTTACTCACAATCTTTTCTAGATTTACTTGTTAGATATTTCTGGTACCCCTTTCGAAACTACATAATTCTTTTTCAAGTTGATTGCAAGACCCTGCAACTTGTTAGGTGTTAGTGGAAGAACCATAATTTAGTATCCTTTTCTTAACCTATGTTTTTCTAAGTAAGAGTGTTGGTTGGAACCACACACCTTGTTGAATTCTTCCACTACTAACACTTTAGTTAGGGGTTTTAGCAAAATAGGTATCAGCTATTCATTTGTTTTAAGAATTGCATGACAACTCAAATCTAATCTTTCTTTGTGGGCCAAAGGATGCTTCCATTTCATCCTTTTGCTATTTGAGATTTAAAAATAGGTATCTTTCCACCCCTAGAGCTTGCCAAATTTCTAATCTTTATCTATGCTCTTTCATACCAATGTTTTGAGATAATAACAACAAATACTTTTCTGGCCCCATTTCTCCTCTGTAATTCCTTGTTAAGTACAGCCAACAGCTAATATGGACTAATATACACTTTTATTAATATTAAAATATAATATTTTGTTTTCTAGCTTATTTTTTTAGATTTACATGATCATTTGCATACTATGTGCTTTTGAATTATTTTAGTCTGCAGATTTTCCAGTAGTTCTCCACTGAAAATCATACAGTGCTATCCTTCAATCCTTCAGTAACAAAAAAAACAAAACCTTGATAATTGTATATGAACATATGAAAACCTGTGGTTGCAGGCACAATATTTATTTTTTTAAATGAACAATTTGGATTATGCTACAGAAAAAAAAACCTAGAAATCTATGTTGTTTAAATAAAGGTTTATTTTGAACCCAGGTTACCTGTTCAATGCATGCACTTCATTAGGAGGACTTACTCCATCTGAGACCTCAGCTAATAGAAAATCTGAATTTCCATATATTTCAATTAGTCCCCAAAAGGGGAGAGGGATTTAGTGAATTATACATTGTTCTAAAAGGCCTCACCTGGGAAGAAATGCATAGCACTCCATTTCACATTTTATTTGTCAAAGCAAGTCATATACGCATGCTCAACATGAAGGAGGTGTAGTCCATGGCTAATAAATACCACTAATGGCTTCTACTCTCACATACTGGCTTTCTGTGTATTCCAAATACAAATTATTAAACTATATAAAGTATTATGTTCTGCTCAATATCTCAACCATGTTTTATATAACTTAGTCAGAATCCAAAAGCAGGCATGATAATTTATGTTTTAGCAATGTGAGATACAGAGCAGCAGAACAACAATATGAATCATGATCATTAACCACAGAACTCAATAGTCCAAAAATTCTAGGAAAGCAAAAGAGAAACTACCTGACCCTTGAGACAGTTGCCACTCCTGCCTCTGCTTACCTTGAACTCTCCAAAGTGTAATGTGTCCTCAAAAAAACCTAGCTTTATTTAAGAGTGTATTCTTGCTTCTTATCTAACAAAATGCTTGCTAAAACTGCTACTTTCAGACTCTGAGTTCATTTCTCTGAATGTCCTTGAAAATGTTCTCAGAGAAGATCCAACAACCAAGACCAAAACACAACCCAGACCATCAGATCCCACCCAGGCAGATCCTCAAATCTGGCAATTTTTTCTGTTCATATTTTTCCACTGACTCTACACTCAGAGACCAGAGGTATGATGCTTTTAATCTCAGAGTGACCAAAAATGGCAAATAAAATGTAGGGACAAAATAGGAAATTAGGTGACCAAGTAACACATGGAAAGAAACATCTTTTGGCATGGAATGATAGGTTTCTGTAGCACTGAATATGCTTTCAATAGATAGGTGGTTCAGGAATAGAGACTATTAGCTGATGAAAATCAAGCATGGATCTGACTACACTCTTGGCACAATCTTTTGTTTTCTTATTTTGAAAATGAGGCTGAAGCAGGTAGTTATTGAATTTCAGTTAAGACGTACATTGAATTTGGCAGACATGTGTATGTAGACTTTTAAAGTATTGATAAAATGATTGTATTATGTCTTCAACTGGGGCTGCAGTACCAGGTTTTAAATTGCAGTGAGCATATAAATTATTTGCTGAGCACTACTATATGTTGCTCTGTATCAATTATCAACTATCACATATTGTTGTGTGTCACTACCCAAAAGTGGCAATGAGTCAGTTATTGCTCTGAGACTAATCATATGTCTGCATCAACTCTGGAGTTGGTAGCCTCTCTGCTGATCTTGACTGGCCTACTTAAATACTTGGGGATAGATGGAGGGTTGGCTAGTCCATGATGGCCTCGTTTCTCTTAAACACACCTCTTTCATGCCTTAAGTAGGTAGGATTGTCATCATCGTAGAGGCAAAGGTCCAAAGGAACAAAAAGATTCTTGCTTGAGGCAGAGATTCAGAGCTGATATACCATTAATTCCATTGTATTGTACTAGCCTAAATAAGTTAGAAGGCAAGCCCAAATTCAGAAGAAGAGAAAAATAAATTTTACTTACCAAGTGAGAAGAATGGCAAAATCACACAACATACTTGATTTAAGGAGAGGCAATCTATCACTGCTTTTAAATTTAAAGCCCTGGAGCCTTGCCTCACTTACTCCTCTGTAGGTGTATTGAATTTCACCGAAGAACAAAAATCAAAGTAAAGATTCTCACTTCTTAGATCCATGCAGTTTGCTAATGACTTCTAGACAATAATCTCAAGTTGTCTCTTCATGGTTAATTAGTTAAGCCCTGACAAAGGCTTTTGATTTTTGAGATGTGAGTATTAGAGCCATCACGGTGAAGTGATTGTTTTTGTCACTCAAGTGCAAAGCAGAAACACATTCTTCTTCTTTGGTTGAGACAGGAAAAAATAAAATCATTATTAATGATTACAAATGTTAATTCCTTGACTATAAAATTGAGGTTACTCAGAATATTAATAAGGGACCATATTAGAATTAAAACCAAGGTGAACCTAGCTTCTGTATCAAGAACAATGGGATAGTGAAATTAATTAAAAGGAAATAAAGTCAGAATTGTGTATTTTTTTTTTTACTAATAGGTAATGGAGGATATGAAGCCCTAAAAGGACTTTAAAAAGGAGAGGAAACAAGATCACAGAAAAAATAAAACAAAATTATGCTCATAGGAAAAATACAGATTCAAGTAACTATTGAAAATTACTCAAATCTGCAGATAATCTGTAATAAGTGCAACTGGGAACCCTTAGGTTGAAAATAGAGATAATCATGTAGTTGAAGAAATTTCAGAAAGATTTGAGACAAGAGGACTAAGAAGATCTGTCTAAACTACTTCAAGCAGAATTTGATTGCTCACAAGGTAATTTTTTTGTTCTGTGTGTGTGTGTGTGTGTGTGTGTATTCATAAAATGTATGAAGTTAAATCTCTAAAGGAACCACGATAAAGATGAACCATTCTAAAAAGATCCATGCAAGACAAAAATAGAGAAAATACTGGTCTAGGTTATATTTTGTGTAAAATTATCCAAACATTGCTGATGTGGTTGATAAAAGTTGTGTCTCAGTGGCTTTATATTGCACTATGAAACACACTCAAGGGAGAGTCCGTAGAAATATAATAGGAGAGCCACCGGATGAGCGCAAGAGCCAAGGGTGAAAAAGAAAAGTAGGCATTGCACTCTGGCCTTATACATGACAGAGAAAGAAAAATGAACAACTTAAAAACTATTAAAGATTTAAAAGCTCTATTGGTCCCTTATAAATGATCGAGAGCATACAGACGAAAAAACAAACCCTAAAGACAGATGCCACTGCTACAAGGAAAAGAAGTGGTGGGTAGAATTGATGCAACTACTGCATGAGACTACATGGGAATTTCAAGATATGTAGAAAAATAAAATCACAGGAAGCATATATTGAAAACTAAATCTTCCTACTTACTGAGATCTGGAGGATATTATCTTAAAATAAATTACTGAAGATCCCTAAAGAACAAAAGATGGACAGGAGTGACTGCCCCAGGAAATAAAATTAAAAGGCATAAAATTCCTTATATAAGATGCAATAGCACAGTCATTGTTTTAAATAGCTAAAAATAATTTAGAAGCTGTTTAAAATTTATACAAAAACTTCAAGGAAAACCTCCAATAATTTTTTTTTTTTTTTTTTTTTTTTTTGTGCCAGGGATTGAACTCAGAACCTTGTGCTTGTGAGGCAGGCAACATAACCACTAAGCTAAATCCCTGGCCCCAGAATAATAATTTTAGTATTCCAATTGCCACTGAAAAATTTAACTCCTCCATTTCTAGGCAGAAGGTATTGATTGACTCAAAATCTGAAACACTCAGTAACACTGCTTTTTCTTAGTTCTTTATTTCGAAGTAGCTTGTAAAGCATTACGCTCTTTTCCACTTGTCCTGTATTTTATTAGTGAAGACATGTTGATATCCATGATATGGGGGCAGACTGGAGCTTGGATAGTTGTAAAGTTACAAACTCTTAGGAAGATAAAAGCTGGATTATCCCTCCTCTCTGCCTCTATCACTCCGTTCTCCTCTTCCTTCCTTTTCTTCCCTTGCCCTCATTTCATTCATCTATATAACTAAACCTCCCCTTTTACAGGTTTTGGTAAATTACTGTTATAAATTGAACGATGTTATGGCTGGCTTAGCTGTCTCCTTTATTTTCAAATATTCATATGAAAATATGACTAGTAAATGGGGAGTCTATTGTATCCTCCTTACTAACTCTTTGGAAAATTGAATCTCAGGACAGACTTGAGTTTTGCTTTATTTAACTTTGTAAGCACAAAATAGTTCCACCATTCAAAAGGAAGATAGCCCAAGCTGCTGTTGCTGATAGACATTTATCTCCACCCAGGCATCTGAACGAAATACATTCAACAGTGAATTAGCAGAATATGATGAAACTGTAAAGGGCAGGACTTTGTACTTTAATTGAATTGGTTTAATAAGGGATTTTAGACTTGCTTTTATTTCTTTGAAATAATAATGTGAGGATATGGATTTTTCAGGCAACTCTTACATTCCTGGCAGTATATTAAGATTTATGTTGACATTTGGCCTTCTTACCTAATCTCAGCTCAACTATATTGAACAAAGTGACTAAGCACTATTTCAGGTGAGAAATAAAAGAGACGGTGAAATTTTATTCAGTATTGAGGTATGCCTTGGGCCTCACTTACTGATGTTTCATTATAGCCCCATTTCAGAGATTTCAGGGGGTAAAAGTGGGATGCTTACTTTGGACACTAGAAAAATATATAAACAAAAAGGAACTTTTACTAAAGAGGAATCCTGAGGAAGAAAACTCAGGCAAAAATAAGCTGGGCTTGGATCTCCACACACTGTTGTCCCTAATTTTACTCTTAGGTTCAATGGGTTAACAGAACAATAATCTGGGGAGTGGTAGAAAATATGATTTAATGGAAAGTAAGAAACCTACACTCCATTCCAAGAGATGGAATCATTTTGAAGCATCTTTTATGGTTCTTCTTATGCTTCCTTAGAGATGCTGGTTTGAGAGGTGGGGAAATGTAGATAAGGTCTCTGTTCGTTCATGTGTGAGAAATTTGACTCTTTCTCTTAGAGAGGCTTGGTTCCTATGGTGTGTGGCCTCCTTGTGGGTCCCTCTCATGTGTTATGAAATTTTAGGCATGATCTGGGGCTGTAGCTCAGTCATAGAGTGATTGACTAGCATGCACAAAGCCCTGGATTTGATGTCCTGAAGGAAGAGGAGAGAGAGAGGGAGGGAGGGAGGGAGACAGAAGCGGGGGGAGAGTGCCCCAAAGGGCACTGAGTAGACTATATCATTATGAGAATACTCCCTAATTCTATGAACTAAATGTATTATACATTTCCCCTTGCATACACATAATAGGTTTGACCATGTGACTTGCTGTATCCAAAAAAAAAAAAAAAAAAACCCAAAACACACACAAAAATAAAATGAGTGATATGATTATGCCACTTCTAAGTAGAAGCTCTCAGAGACATTGTGAGGTGATTCCATCTCTTTCTTTCTGTGTAAAATGAACCTGCTGTTGATACTACCCCTCAGCCTGGAGCTGGAGTGAAGAGGACAACCAGATTCACAGTCAAAACACAGGCACAGTCATTTCAGCAAGAGCCTGTTAGACAAGGTGTGGCAATTTGAGATGCACTTGTTCCTATAGCATTACCTAGACAAAGATGACTTATGCAAGAGGTAATCAAAGTATCTGGTGAATATTTAAATTAAAAATACACTAATATATTTACTACAGTAAAAGACACATTGCCATTAATTCTCCACAAAATATCTTCCCTCATTTTGCTGTTTGACTTTGTCATTGTTGTTCTGTTTCTCTGAGACAGACTCACTATGTCTTCCAGGGTGGCCTTGAACTCACGAAGTAGCACAGGTTGGCCTCAAAGTCACCCAGCCTCCCCCTCACTTTGAACTCAGTGAAGCTATTGAACTTGTGGCTTTAGGTAAAGTGAGAAAGCAGAATGTGATGGTAGGACTAACTTTCTATGAGTGACTTTAATACATATTAAATAAATATATATAAATATGTTTTTAAATATATATGTTTTTTAAATAGAAATATGTTATCTCAGAAAAAACTGCCAACTTGCAAACTGATTACAAGTAAATTTAGGCAAACTATAAATTTTTTACATTACGAATTGGAAAATACAACTGATTCCCACTTCTAACCAAAATAGAGAGAGAGAGAGAGACAGAGAGACAGAGAGACAGAGAGAGAGAAATACAAAGTTCTATAAAATCTCAATCTAGTGGGAAGACCAAGTCAAAGAGGAGACATAAAATACATCTCAATGGCTCTGAATTAGTTAACATAACACCCATTAACTCCTTTTAATTGGACAGTCTTGGAACAGACTAAAGATTTGTCTCAACATAGGCAATCTAATAAATTCAAGTTGCTCTTAATTCAATTAAAGAAAAAGGCATTTCTTAAACCACCTATGTAAGTATATGAGCATTTGTATATGTCCAAACATGCACTATCAAAAAGTTAAGAACCTTGGAATATTATTCAGACATTAAAAAAAAAACCCGAACTCCTCCTACTTGCTACAATGTGGATCAATCTGGAGAATCTTATGCAGAGTAAAATAAGCCAGGCACCAGAAAAAAAGAAATACTGAGTGTTTCTACTGATATGAGGCACTTAAAATAGTTAAATTCATAGAAGTAGAGAATATCACCATGGTTAGCAGGGTGAAGAGTAAGGAAATAGGGCGATGCTGTTTGATCCAGTAGATAAATAAGTTCTAGATCCTGCTGCGAAACATAGCACTATAGTAAATAATGGAATATTATGCATTCCAAAATTTGTTATGAAGGTAAATTTCATCTTAAACAGATCTCCAGATAGCAAAACCACAACCAGAGATACACAGAAATAACCAGTCGTAGACCCTGAACTTGATTTCATGATGAAGACTGCAGTTGTTGAAAAGGAAGTTACTTAAGTTACTTAAATTTCTTAGGTATAGAAGGAACAAATATTTACATCCAAAGCATAAACTCTTGCCAACTACAGTGATGTGAAACGTTAACAGCTTCTTCCTAAAAGATAATTACACATCTGTGACACATTGGTTTCAGGCTTGTCCTTTGACTTCTTCTGGCCAATGAAATGTCTTTGTTCATCACACACAAGAACCTAGGATGCTGTCCTGGCCCTCATCATCCAAGAGGCCCCGGAAGAACTTAATAGAGCAGCAGCCTTGTGAATTCGAGTCTGATGAAGGCCCCAGGTCAGTGTGAAATGGCTGCTCCACAATGTCTTGACTGCTCTGAGTGGGCAGCAGCCCCTGGCCTGGTATTTGTCTCAACAAAAGAACCAGAAGATCAGTTCAGAAGTTGGTAAAATGGGAAAACAGCAGATTATATCACAAGCTTGTTTTTCACTGGAAGTTTACTAAAAGGAAATGTTCAACCAGCAATAGGGTGGAGTATGTGCTATGAATAAAAGTCTTACCAAAGTACCTCATATTCTGACTTAACTGATGAGTTTTTTCCAGTCACTACTGTATTACCTGTGAAATTTCTACCCTTAGGGCCTGGCAGATGATTTTGGAATGAAGAGTCTCCTTTGCTGTATCCAGCATATTCTTTAAATTGGTTACAATATTCTCCTCCTCTCTCTTTTATTTCTATTAGTTTAAGAAGAAAATTTGCATACAATTTTTATTGTTATTACATGAAGCTTGTGTTTTGTACTCTAAATTTTTTTTTTTCATTTATTTTTTATTTTTTTGGTACTGTGGATTGAACTCGGGTCCTGTACTTGCACAGCAGGTGGCCAAACCACTGAGCTAAATCCCCGGCCCCTTAAATTTTTAAATAAATGCACACATATACACTAACAGAGTATATATAGTGTTGCACCTAACAACAGTATGGGGATTCCTCAAAAAAACTAAAACTAGAAATTCTATTCAACCCAGCTATTCCTCTTCTACACATCATCCTGAAAGAGTTAAAGACATCATATTACACCGACACATGCATATCCATGTTTATAGCAGCACAATTCACAACAATTAAATCTTGAAAGTGGGGCCAGGGATTTAGCTCAGTGATTCTGCTGCCTGCCTCGAAAGTGCAAGGTCCTGAGTTTGATCCCTGGTACCAATAATAAAAAAAAACTTTATTGGAAGCAGCCTTTATGTCCATCAATAGATAATTGGATTAATAAAATGTGGTATTTACACACAATGGAGTACTATACTGCCATAAAGAAGGACAAGCGAGTCATTTGTAGAAAAATGCATGCATCTGGAGACCATAATATTAAATGATATAAATCAGATGTACAAGCTTAGATATCACCTGGTTTTTCTTATATGAAAAAAACAAAATATAAATAAAGAGCAAAATAAAAGATTGATAATCAGAAGTAGGGAGAGAGATCTTTTACAAATGAGTAGGAGTAGACCAAGAGATGGAGGAAGTGAAGGGGAGGAGAGAGGAAGGGGATAAAAAATGAATTAAGATATGTTATGGACACATACAAACTCCCCACAAGAAAGGTCACCATTAAGTACTATAAACATGTACCAATAAAAAATAGAAAAAAATGAAACTTCCCTGCAACTCGAACAACATGAAGCAAAAAGCAATATTAAAGGCTTTCACCTTTCAGTTCATATCCATGGTGGGTGCACAGTGTAACCTTGTAGCCTGAGGGAAAGCACATCCTTCTAAGCACTTTCAGCTGGTTTTCTCCTCAGGCTCAGAATCAATGTAAGGAGAGCACCGGCAGCAGCTGCAGTGCAATGAAGGCAGCAGATGTTCTCTCTCTGGCAAGACTAAAGCTGAATACTAAATGTCATTGCAGCTTTGCTCCCTGCCTGTCTTGAATTGTTCTCTGTGTAACCCTGTGTCAGCCAGCCAGCCAATATGGTTCTCAGATGAAACACACTGCAGTGTGTGTCTTACAGTCATTTTTACATCATGGTACTGACTGAGAATGGGCTCCCATTTATTTTCTGTAAAGGTTCAGAATTAGGCAATTGGTTCTTTCAATTTTTGGAATTTGTCTTCATCTCAAAAGGTTAATAATATCTCTCAGATTTTTATGCCATTTAAGGCAATTAAAATAAGAATATATATTAATCAGAATAGGATTGGTTATTCAATGTTAACAATTTCCAAATCTTAGCAGTTTAAAAGAATATAAGCTGATTTGTCTATCTGTGTGTAACATCATGCTGATAAGGGATAGAGGTGGGAGATTATTCCACAGTCACTCCGGGACTGAAGCAGATACTAGTAACATGAGGCTGCAGCAGCTGGTATTGGTGGCCAACATTTTCACTGTACCAGGGAAAAGAGTAAAGACAAATCTCATCCTAGAAATTAAAGGCTTCAGCCAGAAACTGACAGTGTCATTTCCTTCCTATCATACATCACAGTCCCAACTAATTGCAAGAGTGTGGGGAAGCAAAACTCTACTATGTTCCCACAGGATATAAGAACAACAGATGGGGTAATGCCAGAAGTCTTTTCCATAGTTTTATGGATTTGTGGCACACATAACCCACAGCAAACACTGTGTGTTTTAAACCATATTATTTGAACACTAGGTCACTTCTATCTTCTATCTTCTGTAATTCAGTGGAATGCTATTCTTTACAACTGCAAACTAAAACAAGTACCAGTGTTGACGTATTCCACAAACTAAAGCATCAACCAAGCATATGTGAGCATTTCTGGATATTTTGTGGAAACACAGTAAGTATTTAAGAGGTAATCATAGGCTGATGAAAATACCTAGAACTGAACATTGAATTAATTGAAAGACAGGAAAAGGAGACATACAATGGAACAGAAAAACTACTACCATGGGATCAAATAAGTAGATAAATTCATTGATATTTAAGATTCTTTCATTTGAACTCTCTCACCTTATATTCCTGTCTGATAATTAATTAGAATTTGCAGTGTAAATCTGGTTTCTATTTGGACTTGTAACTTGAAAATTCAAACATTAAATTACAGATAATTTCAATGTTATAAGAATGCATTTCTTTGCATTTTAATTACACCTACTCTGGTGGTTAACTAACCTGTTTTCCAACTACTTCACTCAGGAGGACTGTTAACAAGACTCAGAATTGGAGCTTACAGTCTGGAATTTATGGGCAAAAGTCAAGCATCTTCCTCCAAAAACTGTATACCAAACTAAGAGAACTTGGTAGAGTGATTAAGAATATTTTAAGGCTTAGGATTCTTCCTGTGACCATAGCACCTTTTGAATAAGGAAATTTCCATGGTTCTTATTCTTAGTGTGGGGAGAAGCCTATTTTTGTAGAAAAACATAGGCCTATATATTTCATAATGTTTGGGAGTATTTGGTTGAATCCTAGTATTTTTAAGTGTTTGAGAAAATGTATTGACTTCAAATTAGGCAAATATAGTAAGAAAAATAAATTTATCACATATAGAATATATTTTGGGGGATGAAACTTATCAGAGGAAGCTGGCTAAGTCATTCCAGAAAAGGTTGATTTTTTCCATATATATGCTAGGTCATCCTTTCAAAGAAGAAAAATAAGGAATTTTTAAAAAATCACTACATGCAGTTTTCAAGAATGGTGGTCCAAGATGAAAAGAATACTTATCCATACATTTTGCCATATGAAGTTCAGAATCTTATTTCCAACAAAAATAAAACTGGAAGTTCTGAAGGCTTGAGAATGTGAGTTCACCCAACTGCTGGTATAGAGACAGTAAACAATGAGGCTCTGTCACTATTCTACCAGCTACCTGCAGGGTTGCCAGGCCTAGAGCCAGAACTGTTGAGTATTTCCTAGAAGTTCTGATCTGAGATTTGGGAGCATAAAAGTAAGTCAGCTACCTGTATCATAAGTAAAGTTAGAATTGATTAACTATGTTTAAAACAATTACTTTAAAGTAGCTGCTCACTGTTTATAATCTCTACATAGATTGATTAGCAAAGATGTCTTTAAAAACAATTTACATCCATAAGCCTAGATGATAGTTTTGGCTACATGTATCCTGAAAGAAAGAAAGTCTATCTTTTTTGTTTGTTTGTTTAAATTCTTTTATTGGTACATTTTAGGTATACATTTACATTTATCATTGGGTGCTTGTATCTGTACATGATGTGTCTTGGTTCTTATTTTTTCCCCATTACCTGTGCACCCTTCGCCCCTGCCACCCTTCCCTATTTAGATAGACTTTGCTTCCCTTTTTTCCTTTTCTCATAATTTTTCCTTTCCCTTCTTTCCTTTCAACTTCCCCTCCCATTTCCCCTATCCCTTTGCACCTTTTCTTCCTATTTCAAATCATTAACTACTTATTTTAGCTCCTGGGCGTCTGGAGCTCCATATTATTTTTAATATTCTCTTTCCTTTTGTCCTTTAAAAATGTTAATTTCAGTGTTTAAAAAATACTTATTATATTTATCAATTACTTTATTACCAAAAACCAGAATGTTTTCCCACTGTCTTCTCCAGAGAAATAGATACAGTGACATAAGATTCGGATTATTCGTGCCCTTTCCATCACTGATGGAAGTGAGGTAACATATTTTTGGTGAGTTTGAAAGAAAATATTTGTTCATGCTGCAGAGCTCCTTTTAGTTCTCCTTGGAGTAATTTACATGAAAATGTAGTCTGTTTTTCTCTTTTGGAGAGATTTCCCTCATACCCTGGGGAAACCTGTCCCGATATAGGCTGCAGATTAGGAACATTCATGTAATTTGAGGTTCAATATTCAAAGGCCCACTTGGCCTAGATAAAAACTGAAATCCCTGATATCACTTTCTCTTTTTTTCCACTAAGTTTATTGATACATTTTAGATATAAAATACAGTTACATTCATCATTGGGATCTTGTACCATTATATGAGTACCTTGGTTCTTATTTTTTCCCCTTCCCCTGCCCTCCCTTCACCCCCTCCAAACTTCTCTATTTGCAAAGAATTTGTTTCCATTTTTTTCCTTTTCTCATATTTTTCTTTTCCCTTATTTCTTTTCCCCAACCCCTCCCACTTCCCCTGCTCCTTTAGACCTTTTCTTCCTATTACACAATATCAATTGTACATTTTTAATTACAATATCAAAATTTAGAGGACATTACCACAGATTTTACAGAATTAAAAATGATATAGAAAGCATATTACAAAAATCCTTTTTGAAATAAATTTGACAACTTCTAAGAAGTGCCTTGGAAGACAAATTAATGAAACTGACTCTGGAGGAAATATAAAATTTGAATAGCACGTATTAAAGAAAGTATATTCCTAGCTTGAAAACCTACCCTTATGACAACAACAGGCTCATATACATTTTAACTGATGAATTATATCAAACATTTAAAGCAGAAAAAAGAGGGAACATTTCTCCCCTCATTTTAGGAAATCAACATTGTGCTACTACTAAAACTGTACAAAGAAAATAGAAAAAAAAAGTATGAACATAGATTAAAAATTTGTTTAACAAAACAAACTATTAGAAGTCAAATCTGGCAGTATGTAGAAAGTGGTTTTATTATAGGGATGGCAGTGTTGGTTCAGCATTGGAAGATCTACCCCCAAAAGTCATCATTTTAACAGAGGAAAGTAAAAAGCCATATGATCCTGTCAGTAGTTGCAGATAAAGTATTGGAATAAATTCCACAGCTGTTCATGGTAAAAGCTATCAGGAGACTAGAAGAACAGAACCTTCTCAACGGATAAGACATGTACTCCATACTTCATCAAAAATGCCTTATATGAATGGAAAAGATACAGTGCTTTCTCCCTAAGGTGGGGAACAAGGCCAGATATGCCTACTCTTCATCTGTCCATTAAACTTTGAAACATAGGCCCAAATCAAAATAGTCTGGCAATACAAACAAACAAGTAGCATAAGATGGGCAAGGTATAAGTAAAATCTTTATATGTAGATGAAATGATCATCTACAGAGAAAATACTAAGAAATCTCTAGGAGCCCCTAGAACTTGTATTTG
>NW_004624731.1:24512781-24525641 GCF_000247695.1 Heterocephalus glaber | reverse complement strand
TGAAGGGAGGGCTAGGAATGGGGGAAAAAATAAGAACCAAGATTCATTATGTAAATTTACAATTCCCAATGAGAAATGTAATTGTGTTGTATACCTACAATGTACCAATAAAAGAATTTAATACAAAAAAGAATATGTGAAGAATATTTACATTAGTATGCATATCAGCAGTTAGACAATAGAACAAAAAATATATAAACAATTTAAATTTTCATTCCTGTTGGGTCTACAGTCCTCTGCTCTACCAGCTGAACTATTGAAGGGTGCACTAAATTTTCAATTCTAAAAGGAGAGTTCTTTTTGAAAATGGAAAACAACAGTTATAAAATTAACATATAGTTTCTAAACTTTATTTTTCAGATAGAACTAAATATCCAGGATTAGGAAGGGTGTGCAATTTTATCACACAAATTAGCCTACCACAGAGCTTCATTGATGCTGGCAGAAGACTGCAAACAGAGGTAAAGAATAGTTTATTAACACAGCACTAACAATATCCAGAATATTAATGTTCCATGTCATTTCCCTGAGGCCCAGTTCCCACAAGGTGATCTAAAGAGGGCCAACTATCATCCGCACACACTATGGGGTTGCATTGCAGAGAAGAACTCTCTGCTTAGGGTGCTCTGGTGGTTTAGAATTGTCAATACACACGCTTACCCTTTCTTTGTAGAGACACTATATCTAGTGCTGAAAGCTATAAGCAAACTGGTACTTTGCTCCTGATAGCAGCACTATTTATGTCTTTCCAGACTGATTCCTATACAAATACCTTTGAAAAGATATCCTTGGAAATTACTATTCACCACAAAATACGATTTGATCATGTGATTAATACTTGCTGCCCCCACTCAATCATAGGTGCATTGAAAGATGGGAGGAGAGCTATTTTGACTAATTATTATCTCTCAGTCTTCACTCAACACGTGTATTAAATTAACTGCCCACTTTACCACTGTATAGATTTTAAAAGGAAACAATTGTATAACTGTGGATAACTATTTGTTATTCATAACAATGTATAACAATGTATAACAATGGATAACTATTTGTTAAATAATATTATAATCATACATTTAAATTTGTAGCTACTATATATACATTATATGAATCCATTAAGTTTTTATGTAAATTTTATGTGTAAAGTATGTCCATACTATGTTATTAAGCAAAATGAGTAGACTGAAAAGAATAATACAAATAATATATTATAATTTAAAGGTACAAATCCAAGAATATATTAAAATAAATATTCCAATATCTGGATGATTGGATTTGAGATTACATTTTTACATAATTGTATTTTCTATAGATTCTATGACAAAAATTACACATGATATATAAAGTTTGTGAAATTTAACCTATTACTATAAAGGCTTATGTTATGTACAACACATCCACAATGTTCACTGAAGAAAATATTATGTACCATTTTCAGCACAATTGAATGATTTTAAAGATATAAATATATGTATAAAATTATCCTGCGGAGACTAGAAATACATACATTAAGCTTATAGTATCATACTAATGACATAAAAGGGCATATAAAATCAAATCACATTGGAGAATTGCAAAATATATTTCTTATACTTCCCACCTTTTATTATACAAATAAATCAATGGAATTTTCTTCCCCTTATATAAACATTCACACTTATAATAAATATTCTCATACAAATCTGAATTTTCTCTACAGCTACAAAGCCATAGTTGACACTACAGAATGAAAGAGATATTTATGCTTTATTTTCTGCTACAGTGTGCTTTACTTATATGGCCTAAAGGAGTTGTAAGTTGTTAAGTACATAAATACCTGAACTCTGGAGAGGGGACTTTGCTGCTGAATAAAACAATGTTTGAGAGAGTGCTATTGAATATTTTCATTCTGACTACGGTGAAGATGTATATGGGGAGATTTGGACAGTAACTATATGAATTGAGTTGGCTCTCATTTTTTTTAGCTCTTCAACATAATTTCAAATCTTTTTTATTTTTTACTCGTATCTGTAGTACATGTTTATATTTCTTGTGGAGAGTGGGTACAAATGTACAGATGGAGAAAGGAGAACAATGAATAGAAGCAATGTTTACCATAGAAAAATCTGATGCCAGTCCTGAAAATAGTTAAAATATTAAAACAAGATAATTTTGTAACCAAATTGGAACTATCAATTGAATTATGCTGGAGTTTAGCATGAGGAAACAAATTTCAGTGATTTACATTGATTGCTATCAGTGTATAAAGTGTGACTTATGAATTTTTAAATTGAAGAATGAATAATAAGGTAAACTGATGAATGGCTTGAATGTTTTCATTTCTATAATTGGGTAGTTACTATTAAAATAATAACTTCATGAATTTTAAATTTTGATTGTCATGTAATAATTACACATATTAATAGGGCATAATGTCATAGTTCAACACATGCGTATAGGGCATGCTGATCAAATCAGAGTAATTAGTATATCTCTTTTCTTATCATTTAATTTTAACATTATTTTAAAATAGATTAGTTGTTTGTAAAAGTGTATTAGAGAAACATGTAACTTATTAAAGAATATTGACATGAATTCTGACATGAATGTGGCAGTTTAAATGTATACTCTAATAAGTCCTCTCCCTGAAACCAACCCTAACTGAGCAAAAAGGAGAAGAGCAGGAAGAAAACAGATGCAACAACTGCCCCTCAGCAATATTCTTACCCCATATCACAGATACTGAGGGATCTGTTGAGGCTGAAGAATACAAAGCAGACCAAAGACGATTCAGGAGTTCATTGGGAGCCTTCTTATAGGAAATTCTGATGTCTCTATTATTTCCTTTTATGTTTGGAAGTGAAACCTACAAACTTCAGGAGTCCAACAGAAAAATGAAAGTCATTCTATTTGGTACCTTTTTTTATGTATCACATAGAGAAATGGAAACTTTAAACCATTCTAAGTGGTAGAGGATAAGAAAGTATAAGTGGCCACTCCAAACCAAAGGCTCAAAGGGTTAGTGCTCTTCTCTGAAGTTCACTTACAAGCAATAAAGAACTTTCAAGAAGTCTGACGGACCAGGCACAGTACTGCAAATAAAGATGGATCTGAAGCACACTGTGTACCTGGCGCAGAGATGTGAGTAATTGGAACTCTTCTTAGAGAACAATAACTACTAGGACATTACTGAACACCGGAAAGAGCTAGGTAGAGACTGAGTTCCAAACCCCTGATGCCCAGAATCCTGGTTTCTTCCCTAGGACTTCTAGATGGTAAAAATAATAAAAATAATATTTACTGAATAGATTTTCTCTCAAGTTGTAAGAAAAAAATTTCAGCAGTAGGAATGGTAAACAGGGATAAGACACAAAACTACGTGTTATTTTTTAGACAAACACTGGGTCTGAATAAAAAATGAAAACCAGAAAACAGGAGGAGTGGGAGATAATACAAATTTTCTGAGGCAAAAATTAAAGAAAAGTGACTTGTGAAATAAAGTTAAAATTATAAACTTGAATACCAGAAAGAAGTTGAGTATATGAATAAGATGAGGAGGAAAAAGAGAGAATTGAGCAGGAAAAAGGAGATAAGAGAGAAGAGGCAGTGACAAGTTGGAAAGAGAAGTAAAAATGAAATGGAGGATGAGAACCGAGAAAGAGAGAGAGAATATGTCTCCACCCTCCAAAAGAAAAAACTTCAATTTGTTTCCTTAACTTCAAAACAATTTATTTATATTTTTATTGACAAAAATTGTGTATATTTACAGAATACAATATATTTTTATGTATACAATGTGGAACAGCTAAATTAAGGTAATTAATATATGCATTATACCATAAATTTCCTGAACTTTAAATAAAGCAAAATAATTTTCCCTTGTGAAAAAAAGAGTAGTTAAGTGAGAGAAACTTTGAACATGCATTTAAAAACAGTTTAGCAACGTAGTAGATCAGGTGCTGATTTTACCCACCTACTGAAAATAACAAATAGCTCTAGATACAGCCACTTTTAAAAGCATCTAGAATTTATCTAAAAAACTTGTGGAATACCCAGTCATGGAAATTTGAAGAAATTTACTGAAGGCTAATGTCAACATTTGTGTTAATGAGTTTGCCAGAAATGTGAGTTTGAGTGCTGTTTTTTAGATAACACAGAAGGAAGAGGAGAAAACTCAGGGTCTATTTAAATGTCTAAAAGGACAAGAAAACTACACACTCACAAAAGAAAACTTGTTACAGAATTGTCTCAGAAACTGGTAAGGATGATGGGATAAGCGTTTTCAAATTAAGGGGGAGTATACTTTGAGGGAGATTAATGGCAATAAATACATCTTTAAATGTAATATATTTTAAAAACTTAAACATTCACCATATTGTTTGATCACACTTTATATATCATATCTCGACTAAGCATTAAATATCCAACCTTCTTTGTAATCCTCCATGCTTCTGTTCTCATCAATTTTCTGGTTACTGGATACAAATAAAACATTAGTAGACACAGGGGCTCTGGAGAAATGTCATACTTACTATCATAAAGTAATTGGAATAACTGCCATAATCAGACCTCCATGTCCACTTTACTCCTAAATCTCATTGTCTCCGTTAATATAAATAACACAAATTTTCATTGAGTTAATCTAAGATGTTAGGGCTATTTGTATCACAAGCAGTTAGTTCATCACAACAGTTTTTTGTCTGCACTGTTATGGTTGTTTTCCATTGTATTAACTTTTGCCATTGTTTTTTACATTTCTTTCCTTCTGTTCTCATTTGATTTTATAGTGTAGAAAAACAAAGAATTAACAACATTTTGGTATCTTTTGAGTCACCAAAAAAATCAAATGGAAGTAAAAATTTCTCAATAGAAATAAAAATGGAAGCACAACATACCAAAACTTATGGGATACAACAGAAACAATATTAATAGGGAACTTTATACTGATATGTGCCTATATCAAACAAGAAAGAAATTCAAATAAGCAAACTAATATTGCATGTTGAGCATTTAGAAAATCAAGAACAAATAAAACCCAAATTTATAGAATGAAAGAAATATTGATTACAGCAGAAATAAGTGAAATGTAAATAATGCAAAAGATCAACGAAACAAAGAGGTCATTCTTTGAAAAGATAAACAAAATCAGCTACTCTCTAGCTAGACTAATCAAGGAACTAAGAGAGACTCAAGTAAATATAGTGATGAAAAGAAACCTTTCAACTTATACTACAGAAGTAAAAGAGTCATTAGAGATTATTATGAAAAATTATAGTCACAATTGGAAAACATAGCAAAATGTACCAATTTTTGAAGACATATTAACTATCATACTGAATCATAAAGACATAAGAATCTGAAAAGACTAACAACAAGTAATGTAGTTCAATCAGCAATAAAAGGTCTCCCAACAAAGATCACAGGACCAAATGGCTCCACTGCTGAATTTTACTAAACTTTAAGTAGTTCCAATTTTCAAACTATTCCAAAGAATTAGTTGGAAGGGGACCTTTCCAAACTCATTCTATTAGGTGAACGTTATACTTTTTTCAAAGCCAGAGAGAGACACAACAAAGAAGAGAGCAGAGGAGAGGGAGGAATGAGAAGGGAAAAGAGGAAGGAAGGAAGGAAGGAGAGAAAGAGAGAAAGAGAGAGAGAAAGAAAGAGAGAGAAAGAAAGAGAAAGAAAGAAAGAAAAGGAAAGAAAGAAAGAAAGAAAGAAAGAGGAGGGAGGGAGGGAAAAGGGGAGAGGGAGACAGGGAGAAAAAAGTAGTGCAATATTCCTTATACAAAAATTCTCAACAAAATACTAGCAAATCAAATCAAACAGCACATTAAACAGATTATTCACATGATCGAGCTGGTTCCTTCTCAAGGATAAAGAATAGTTCAAAATATGCAAATTAATAAACAAAATACATATCAACAGACTAACAGATAAAAATCATATGATTATCCCAATGGATACCCAAAGAATGATAAAATTCAACATCCCTTCATGATAAAAGCAGAAAACAAATTAGATATAGTAGAATTGTACCTCAGCATAATAAAGGTTATATATGACAAACCCATAGTCAACATCATACCAAATGAGGAAAAGCTAGATTCATTTCCTCTAATATAAGGAACAAGACAAGGATATCTACTCTCATTGCTCTTACTTAATATATTAGAAGTATAATTGAAAACAATTAGGCAAAATAAATAAAGGCATCAAAATAGGAAGGGACAATGTCAAACTATCCCTGCTTAGAGATTGTCTTAGTTACTTTTCTAGTTACTGAGACAAAATACCTGACACTCAAAGTTAAAGGAAGAAAGGTTTATTTCAGCTCATTGCTTGTTGAAGTTTCAGTCTATAGTCAGCTGGCTCCAAGGCAGGGTGGCATGGTGGAGGAGAAACAATCCATGTCATGGCAAGCAGAGGGCAATGAGCAACAAGCAGCAGCAAGAAGCAAAAGCAGTGGTGAAGCAAGCCTCCTTTTCCCTGTTATCTCATCCAGGCTATAGGCCTTTTGGGTGGTCTCATCCAGATCAATCAAGGGTGGATCTTCCCATTAGACACACTCAGATCTACGTTAATTCCAATCAGTGGACTAATTTAGTACTACACACCCATAATCCAAGCATCATAATCCCTAGATCCAACCAGCTCCAATAGTCCCCACCTATGAGCACATGAGGCTTTGGGGGAACATTTAGATAGAAGCATAATGCAGATCATATGATTCTCTATGGAGAAAGACTCCACCAAATGACAATTAGAATGGATAAACAAATTCAGTAAGACAGCATTCAAAATAAACACAAAATCGGTAGCTTTTCTATATACTAATAGTGGAAATTCATGAGAAAAAAAACTTATAAAAGCAATTCCATTCACAACACCTACAAAAAGTAAAGTACCCAGGAATAAAGTCAATCAAGGAAGTGAATATATCTACCATGAAAATAATAAAATGCTGGTGAAAGTAAGTGAAAAAAATACAAAAAGTTGTAAAGACATCTCATGTTCATAGATTGGAAGTATTAATATTGTTAAAATATCCATACCACATTAAAAAAAATCTACAAATTCAATCCAATCCCTATCAAAATACCAGTGATATTACTTATAGACCTAGGAAAAAAATTCCAGAATTCATATAGAAGCAAAAGACCCAGACTAGACAAAGCAATATTGAACAAAAGGAACAAAGCTGGAGACATCACAATTCCTGACTTTGAGACATACTGCAGAGCCATAGTAGCACAAACAGCATGATATTGGCATAAAGGTAGATATATAGACCAATGAAACAGAATACAGATCCCAGAAATTAACTCTTGTATTAGATCTAACTAATTCTTCACAAAAGCATCAGAAACACATTGGAAAGGGGTCATTTTCTTTAATAAGTGGTTATACACAAGTAGACAATTAAAACTTGACCCCTATGTTTCACCTTTCCCTGGAGCACCCGCACTGGAACATCTATCTTTGAAAAGACAAATCAAATTGATAAACCACAGTTAAAAAGAAAAGAAGGCACAAATAAAATACATTAGAATTAAAAGATAAATTGGTGTAGATACTATAAGGAAATATAATGAAGTGATTATAAATTTAGGTCAACAGATTTAAAATGAAATAAAATGAAAATATTTCTAGATAAATTTAATTGACCAATGCTGACTCAAAAAAATATAAAACTGAAGTTTTAAAATCATTAAGTATTGACCCAGTGGTCAAAAAAGTCTTCATAAAATAGACCTATTGGGAGACAATCCATCTGTCTCTCCATATGTCAGTCCGAATGTTGACAATTTTCTGCAAGCAAAGTCACTAACTGCTTTTCTTCTGGACTTTGTTTTCAAAAATGTTCATAAGACAAATACTCTTGGCAGAAAGAAATAGAAGGTTTCTCTACAAGGCAAAGAAGCAGTTTTCTTATTCTATTGTGTGACAAAGATTTTCCTTTCCACACATGCTTACTACTTATTATAGGAAATTTGAGATCTCTAAACTTTATGTTTTTCCTCATAATGTCTCTCAACTGGCCCTCTTCAGAAATCAAGTCTTGAGAAATCTGCCAAAATGTTGAGATTCTGACCATGGCTATGCTGTGGCCAATGAAGTCTTTTATCTTTGACTCTGTGGCCAGCAATCTTGTTGGTTTGTGGGTAGTATCTTAGATCTTGCACAGCTCTTCTAAGACAAAGAAAGTTTCACATATGATACTTTCAAACATTCAAGGGAGAAATAATTTCAACATTTCACAAAAATTCTTATGAATACTAAGTATTTAATTTCATTCACCAAAATTGAATCATTAAATAAACTTACCAGTTGAGTGATTTGACTGCTGAGTTCAACCAAACATTCAAGAATTAATTGTGATTCAACATAGAATTTATTCTTACTTTAAAATGTACTCAAAGTTTTCTAAGCAATGTGAAAAAGAGAACACTTCCAACCAAATGTGAAGGATGCAGCTCTGCTATACTCAAGCTTGCCTTCAGCCAGGGAGGTTTTCTTCAGTTGATGTAAGAGCTGTTAGCAGACCGCTTACAACTGTGATGTCCCTTAGAATTTTCCCAAAATACAGGCAACTGCCTGATTTTGAGGACATTGGCTCCTATTGAATGTCCTGGACACCAGCCTTTGTCAGCATCTGCTGTAGAAAACACAGCCTGAGACACCAAAAATAGGAAAATTATAGTTAATTTTACTAATTTAGCATGATATAAAAATCCTGAGACAAAATAGTAGCAAACTGAGATAATTTATATTGAAGAAATGATTGATATGCCTTTAATTGAAGAATGAAAACAGACAAAAGACATATAACAACAGGATTAAATAAAACACTCTAAAATTCCAGGCGTCCCCCCTTATTTATTTACTTATCATTATTACACAGTGGTAGTTTGTTTTCTTTGATAGAATATCATAGTCTCACACTGGTGACATTTAGTGCTCCCTTCAGTCTACTACATCACTTTGAGATTCAGAAGTTTAGCATTTTAGCATTTCCTTTGTGTTTGTATATCTAGTTGTGATGAGCTGCTAGGATTTTTATTCTAAAATGAAATGTTACTCTGGTAGTACACTTTTTGTGTTACACTGACTGATTTTTAAAATTTGATGTGCAGGCTTTAATTTGTTTTTAAAATGTAATATCAATATTTACTCATGTTTTCTAAATTCCTTATGAAATAAATTTAATTCAGTCTGCAAAAAAAATATATCTATATAGAAGAGATAAGACCTCATGATCAACTTGAGTTTTTTCAAGAAATTATGAACACTTTTAACATTAGAAAATATTTTTTAAAATTTCAATATTTTAAATTAAAGGAGATAACAGTATAATTTTATCAAAAATGCACAAAATTATGACTGATTAATTTTAATATCCTAAATGGTATCATAATAATAAGTAATATTTTTAGCAAGCTGTTACTGGATAGTAACATCAGTTTGACAAAGAGTGCCTCAAAATCCCAGAACAAATATCAAATTTATTGGCAAAAGTGAAAGTTTTCACTTTTAATTAATAAACAAATTAAACATTTCATCTACCCAAATGATTTCATCAACTTAATGTTGGAGGTTCTAAGATACACATTAATAGAAGAAAAAAACAATTATAATTACACTATACAAAAAACTTTTATCATTTAAAAAATTATTTATATGTATAAATCTAAAGTCATATATACATAAGTTACTACATTAAGAATTAAGTTGCTGTTGAATATAAATGGAAAAATACTAGTACTATTCCTACTTTCCAGCAAAACAAAAATAATTTAAAATTTGAAAATACTATTCAAATAGCACAAGAAAATTAAATTATGCAAAGGTAAATCTAAGGAAAGACCTGCAAGATCTCTGTAAAAATAATTTATTAATAAAGACATAAATACATCAATTTAGTAAATGTACTAATTCTTCCTAAACAAATATGTAGGATAAATACAATCTCACTGTAAACATATATCGAGTTATCTGTGAGACTTCATAAACTAGTAAGTATTTTTAGGGAGTGCTGAATATGATAACCAACATTCTCTTCAAAAACAAACAACAAGGAATCACACTGGTTTGAGATTATTTTTCACATTACAGTAATGTAAATATTACACCAATAGTATTCACACAGGGATAGGCAAACAAACAAGGATAGGTGGACCAAAGACTAATTCATACATAAATTCTTAATATATAACAGAGATAATATGACCAAGCAGTGGAGAATTATGAAATTATTTTATTTAAATGTTTGTCATGCAATGTGGGTCCCTTACAGGTTATCAAAAAAGTTTGGGACTAATTTCACAACTTCATTACAGCTGAAAGAGTGAGTATTGCTGGAACAAGCAGAAAGCCAACACAGAAACAAATTAAAAAGAAAAGAGAAGGCACTAGGGTTCAGTGGTGACTCTAAAGCAGTTGATATCATATAAGATGAAAATAGGAGAGTGGTTACGATAGGCTGGGGAAAGCAGAGAGAGGAGGGATGGCAAAAGCTGATCTGTAGGCACTAAGTTATAGTTAGATCTAGATCAGAAGTTCTGATGTGCTACTGCACGATAAGGTGAATATGAATAATGTACTGTATATTTCAGAAAGCTAAAAGAAAGGATTTTTAATATTTTTAAGATAAATGATATGGGCTGCCTTTCCACTGCTCCCAGCCCAGAGGAAGGGACTTCCAAGGCTTCCTTTCCACCATTCCCAGCCCAGAAGAGGTGAGCCATGCAGGCACCAATAACAACTCCCCCTGTTGAAATGAGAAGACACATAAACAATTCTCAAAACCAGAATTCCAGATCACCTACAGCAACACCAAAGGGAAATGAGATGGAACAATCTGATACTCAACCATGTGGACTCTCTGAACTGGCAACAAAAGGGGATCTTGAAAAACTGAAATCAGAAATAATCTCTCAGATTACAGCAGAGATTGTGGCAATAGTGCAAGACATGATTAATAAATCTAGAGAGGACACAAATAAAAAAATGGAGGAGCTGAGGAACACAACGGAATCCCAACATAAGAAAAAAATGGAATCCATAAAACAGATCCAACAGATTTCCAGGAGATTAAAAACACCATTGAAAGTCTACACAGCAGAAGGCCCGATGTGAGGACAGAATTTTAGATATAGAAGATAAGATTGCAATTAATGACCAGGAAAAGAAAAATTGCTTCAAAATTGTAAGGGAACATGAGAAATCAAGCTGCTGCTAGACGATACAAAGAAGAATAACATAAGACTGATTGGAGTCAACGAAGAAACAGGAGAGGGTACAGATGACATAAAAAAATCTGTTCATAGAAGTAATGGCAGAAAATTTCCCAAGCAAGGAAAAAGAACTTGACATAAAGATAAGTAAGGCATATAGGAATCCACATAGCCTTGATCAAAGAAAATCTACACATAGGCATATAATTGTTAAAATTCCAGAAACTCAAGAGAAGAACAAAGTACCACAAGCAGTCAGAGAAAAGAAAAAAATCACATAAAAAGAAAAGCCCATCAGAATCACAGCAGACTTCTCAATGCAAACCTTCAAGGCAAGAAGATCCTGGAGTCATGTATTTCAAGCCCTAAAGGAAAACAGCCTCCAACTCAGATTGATGTACCCTGCAAAACTATCTTTCAAAATTGATGGAGAAATAGGGTACTTTCATGACAAAGAGCACCTTAGGAACTTCGTGAATACCAAACCAGCATTTTAAAAAACTTTAGATAATATCCTAGGTACAGACAATGAGGATCATAACCCCAGGAAGCACAGCAGAATGAACTCATCGGGGGCAACAAGAAATTAAATGTAAAGGGAGAGAATCCAACAAAAAGAAAAAGTCATGGCAATGATAAATCAATATGTATCAGTTATAACCATCAATGGTAATGGTCTCAATTCAACAATCAAAAGAAATAGACTGGCAGAATGGGTCAGGAAGCAAAATCCAACAATATGCTGCATACAAGAAACACACTTAATTCAAAAAGAAACTCATAGATTGAAAATTAAAGGGTGGAAAACAATACTATACATGATGGGAACCTGAATAAAAGCAGGAGTAGCTATCCTCTTTGCAGATCAAGTGGATTTCAAACCAACACTGATTAAGAGAGACAAAGGACACTAAATCCTTGTAAAGGGAACAATCCAACAGGAAGAGATGACAGTCATAAATATCTATGAATCAAACACTAGCATGCCCAACTATATAAAACAAACATTAACAGACATGAAAAGTCATATATGCACTAATACAATAATAGTGGGAGACCTCAATACCCCACAGTCACAAATACATAGATCAACTAGATGAAAAATAAGTAATGAAATACTAGAACTCAATCGAACTCTTGAACAAATGAACTTAACAGATGTTTACAGGGTGTTCCACCCCACAAGATCAGAATACACATTCTTTTCAGCTGCACATGGGTCATTCTCCAAAATAGACCACATTTTCACTCACAGAATATGTTTAATAAGTGCAAAGGAACTGATGTTATCCCCTGTATATTATCAGATGATAGTGTGATGAAATTGGAGATCAATAGCAAAAGAAACCACAAAAATTTTATAAACACTCTTCTGAATAACCAATGGGTGACAGAGGAAATTAAAAAAGAAATCAGACAGTTCCATCAATTAAATGACAATGAGAATACAATATATTGGAATCTATGGGACATAATGAAAGCAATCTTACGAAGGAAATTCATAGCAGTGAATAGTCATATTAGGACAACAGAGTGAGCCCAACTAAACAACCTGATGCTGAACCTCAAGCTTCTAGAAAAAGAAGAGCAGGACAAACCCAAAGCTCATATAAGGGAGGAAATTATAAAGATCAGAGTAGAAAT
>NW_004624731.1:24499760-24509841 GCF_000247695.1 Heterocephalus glaber | reverse complement strand
AAATAAGAACCAAGAGAGATTATGTAAAGGTGCAAATTTCCAATGATGAATGTCATTATAATGTATACCTAAAAGGTACCAATAAAATAATATTTTAAAAAAAGAAAAAGATAAACGATAAATGTTTGAAGAGGTAGACATTTTTACCATTACGTAAACACTGGACAATGTATACATGTGTAAAAAGATCAAATATGTGCAATTATTATAAAATTAAATGTGTTCTTTAAAAAATGTATAAGTTATAAATGTAATCCTGCTAAAAGTTTTACAGTTCCACTAAGCCTAATGAACATGCAAGTGATTATTATGTTTATTATAAAACTGTTTTCTAATCGTTCATTTTTCTAATCCTGTTTACCAAAATCCCATTATACTACATTCTTCCACATGTTCAGTATTCAGAAACATTAAAAAAAGTAAAACATTTAATAACCCATAAATTTGTGGCAAATGTGAAGACTGGGCTATGCTATTTTGAATCAAAAACATAATCCTAAAAAACTTATTTTTAATTACAGTAATGATCAAAATTGGAAATGAATATGCAGAAAACCCAACTCTTGAAAGTATTCTTTAAGAGTCTCTAAAATACACTTCTTGGAATAATAAAATATGTGAATGTAAATGAACTGACAAATGTAAAAAACTTACAGTGTTGGTCTAAGAAACCCTAGCAATCCCTTCAGGGCTACAATTTCTCTTTTAAATACATCATTCTGGAAATTTACTCTACAAATGATCATATCAGTAGTAATATTTTAAAATGGATATTCAGAGCATAGACATTTATTGGTGTGAGAGTTCTAAGCCCAGGGGATGCTGTCCTTTGTCTCTGGACCATGAACCTTACTGTTGAAGGACCCAGATGAGCAATTTAACTCTCTACAATGAAGTACTTTTACTTGCTCTTTACTGTTGTGTTAATATGGAGAAAGAGAACTGGGTCGGGGGGACAAGCAAGGAAGAAGGAAATAACTTCCTTTGAAAGAAAAATCTCAATAGAAAGATGTGAGAATGCTGATTTTTCAATACTAAGTCCATTCCCCAGCCTGTTCACAGTCCAAGTAATGGAATTCTAAAACATTCTGCCTAGAAGTGGCCTAGAACATCTTCAGCACAGGACATCTTGAAGTTTAGGGTATGTTATGGTCTCTATCTAGATGTCCCTGTAAAGCCTCATGCACTCATAGGCAGGGCTTTGGGAAGGTGATTGAATCAGGGGGTCCTATAGCTAAATGAGATGTTAGAACGTGGGTCCTTCTCAAAAGAGGCTAGTCCCTGAAAGCTGACTGAGAATATATAACTTCTTCCCTGGCTCCTGCCTTTACTTTCTGCTTCCTGATCTCCACACCAGCAGTTTTCCTCTGCCCAGGCCCTTCCACCTTGTGGTTTCTATGTTTGAGCTTGATGAACATTGACTAAAACTTCTGAAATGTGAGCCGACATAAATGTCCCCTCTTTTAATTTGTTTGTGTTGGCTATTGAGTTCCAAAAATGAGAAAGTGAGAATGGAATCCCAGGAGCAGAGGAGCTACAGCAAACAAGCTCCAAAGGCTGAGTATAAGATGTGCAAGCATCCAGATGACTACTGAACTATGTAGGTACAGAGTATTGATTAGAAATTACTGTGTCATTGCTGAAACCCTAGTAAAATGCCAAGTAAATGTGGTGAGGATCCACATTGCTGTCTTTCTCTTCATGTGCATGCAAAAAGATCTTGTTTTTTCTTTTTTTCCATTAAGTACTACATTAGCTAATGGCTTTCATAGACATATTTCATCAGGTTACAGAAGTTTTCTTCTACTTCTTCATACCCAAGAGCTTTTATGGGGTAATGGGTGCTATGCTTTTTGCAAAAACTTCACATAAGTTTTTTCCTTTATTCAATGAATATAAAGAATTATTTTGATTTTCAAATATGAAAGCAACATTTTTTTTAATTAAAGACTCCATGTCATTATGATCTATTCCCTTTTATATATTGTTATATTGTATTCAATAATAATTTATTTTAAATTTCTGTTATTATTCATTGCTCTGTAGTTTCTCTTCTTGTGAAGTGAGGCTTTCTCAGAGTAATGTGGGCCTCCTAAAATGAATTGGGAAATACACTCATCTCCCTTACTTGAAACAGTTTTCAAAGTATTGCTATTATTACTTTCTTCAGTATTTTCTGGAATTTACTAGTGAAGCTATGAGAGCCTACACATTTTGACTCTCTTTGTGGGACAGAGTTTAATTATTTTAATTTAATTTCTTTGCTTCTGTAAGATTATTCACATATTCTGTTGGTTTTTAGTCACTCATAATGTGCCTTTCAAAGAATCTGTTCATTTCATCTCAGTTGATAAAAACATTATCAAGTTCATCGATGCTGTTTTTGAATATTTCTATTGTGCTACTTACCATAGAGTAAATTTTCTCTTTTATAAGCTTCTCAAAATTTTACATCAGTAGGGCCAGGGATTTAACTCAGTGGTACTGCCACCTGCCTCACAAGTGCAAGGTCCTGAGTTCAATCCCTGGTACCAAAAACAAAAACAAAAACAAAACAGTTTTACATCAGTTATTTTATACCTTTCTATTTTTTTCAGTATTGAAAATTATAAATATCTCTCCAGACACTTCATTAATTATATCTCAAAATATTTTATATATTTGATTTTTAGTATGTAGTATAAATTTTTTTTTCATTTTTACCTTGTTCCATGTGCTACTTAAATTGTGATTTTAATTTCCAAGTACTTGCAATTTTTCAAGTATCCTGTTACTAATATATACGGTAATTATTTTCATCAGAGACCATACACTGTAAAATTTCAATATTTTCAACGTGTATTTGTTTTATGTCCAAACACATGGTGATTTTGTTTTATATTGTACCATATGAACTTGAGAAGGGTGTGTGGTTTATGATGTTTTCTAAACATCTTTTAATTTAAATGGGATGATAATATTACTTAGTTTTCTAAATCCTTACAGATTTTATGCCTACTTGTTCTATCTCTTTCTGAGACAGTAGTTGAAATTTTCAAATAAAACTGTGAATTTGATTGTGTGGCACACTGCAAGAGATGTATTGTGGCTGTACCATCAGTGCAGCCATGAAGCCCACTCGGACATCACATGGGCAGAAACAATGTTCAGGAGAATTCAGGAAGCAAGGCCACCTCAGCACAGGGGCGATTTTCACGAACCATTAAAAGATCTTAAATTCCTTTTATGAAAGAAATGCAGATGGAACACAGATACAGGGTCTCTGGGAACCCCCTATAGATGACAACTCTTGTTCAGGCAGCCACCTCAGGTCCTGAATGCATTTGTCCCACTCCAGGAGTCTGTTTCCGTCATGCACCATGGAAGAGTGCTACCACAATGGACTGCTGAGCCTCCATCTCCGTGTAAAACTCCTCTGTGCTGCAGACAGGATGTGGGAGTCAATTAACTAGAACCCTGAAAACCCCTGAACACAACAGCCAGTTTCTCAGATTTCCTCATTGGAATATTTATATTTCACACCAGTTTTTTCTAGATATCATATATTAGGGTTTTATTTGTGTGTTTTTGTTGGTTGATTGGTTAGTTCGTGGGCGGTTGGTTCGTTTCTTGAGATAAGGTCTTGCTATGTAGTCCAGGCTGAGCTTGTACTAGTTATGTAATCCAGGATGGCCTGGAACTCTTCAGCGATCCTTCTGGCTCAGCCTTCCAAGTGCTGGGATTACAAGTGTGCACCACCATGCCCGGGTATTTTTGTATACTTTTGTTAAACCCAATGTGACAATCTGTATATATTTTAGTTGAATTTGGGATCATTTTTTTAATTTAATGAAAGTATTGAGATAGCTAGGCTTAGATATAGTTAGGCTTGCTGTTTTGTGGGGGGTTTTTTCCATTTTCTGTCAGTGTTTGTTGTTGTTGTTTCTTCAAAAAGAAAGGACAGGGGAAAAGGAGGCGGGAGGGAGGGAGGGTAAAGAAGCCAAGAAGGCAGGAAGGAAAACATGGTGTATCCAGACTTTTACACCTCAGTGTAAAATTAAAATTTGGGTCAATATAATAAGAAAACAAAAAGATTATATAATAAAGATTATTTATCATCACACTTATCTTGGAAGTGGTGCTACCAATCCTCAGGGTTTTTATTATTATTTTAGTCAATCAGCATAGTTAAGAATATTTTATGAGTAACTGCATAATCAATTTATGTTGAAATAGTAAAATGTTTAAGACAAAGGAAAGTATAAATCACTAAAATCTCTAATGTAGCTAATATTTATTGGACAGAGTCCAAAGAATCCATATATAATTCTAATGTAGAATGAATTTTATTTTTAAAGATAAGTGAATTTTCTCTTTTGTTCTTTGGAAAATCTCTAAAAAAGAATTTCTTTGGAAAATCTCTAAAAAAGAATAAGTCTTGAAATACTAATTTTTATAAATAGAAATGTTAAAGACAAAAAATAAAAAACTAAAGTTAGATCCAATCAATGCTGCTAGTATAACAGAAATTGAAAGAATTCATAATTTATAATATATCTCAAATTTATCTTCTTTGAAAGAAAATTTTACTATTACCTTCTTGGTTCCACATGCAATTTCTTCTACTTTGACTACTGCAGTGAACTTCAAATTGGACTCCTGATTCACCTCTCTAATCCATTATCTACTGTTCTAAAGCCAAGCTCCTAAAAACATAAATTCATCATGTCCCTACTGACCTTGAAAAATTTCTTAGTGTCTTCAAGATAAAATTCAGATTTCCTACCATCCCTTACAGAACCACTCATGATCTGGCCATAATAACACAACAACTTCATCTCATACCTGTCTCACAGTGTAAACCCCACATTCCATCTCTTAATAAATCCTCTGGAATCTTACTTTTTGCTCAAAGAGCTTTACTCTTGATAGTCCCTCTACTTGGAAATTTTTCATTAAATGAACATTTTTCCACCGACTGCTATGCATATATTAATTATCAGTTTGAATACCACTTCCCTTCAGAAACTTTCCTTAAAAATTAGATGTGATGTGGAAACTTGTCCAGCTATGTTTCAAAATGAACCTCTTAGTATGGTAATGTGTTATAACTGTCCATTTTCATACCTTCATTTTCTCCCTACATTGAAAGTTCAGGGATGGTGACTTCCATCTTTGCCTTGTTCATTGCCATACCATAAGGCCTACTAAGAATCTCCTTGTAAATCTTTTTGATATAGATCAACCATATCTATGCTGATTTTCATATTACAGGTTCATCTTTTATTAAGATTACAAAATTGTAAAGGAAATGGATAACTTCCAACTATCATATTACTATAGTTTCTATAATTCCATGCACTTCCTAAGTGCTTTCATGCTGTAGTGTGTATAATCTGAAGATAGTTTCAAGAGTGGGTAAAGTGGGCTCAAATGATATTAAATTATGTTATATTAAATTGTATCTTAAAGGTAAGAAATTTTTACATTTAATTTATTCAATTAAAATAATTTAATTCTGAAGGAAGTATGAGGGACAAAATCACAAATAAGTTATTATTTATACACTCAAGTATCAGGATCTAAAACCACAGGAATCTGGAACTATGTATTAGTTTTAGTTATTCACATGTTTTGAGCTTCAGTTTTCTGAAGTTCAATTATGAGAATTGTATCTTCCTTGTTCATTGTGTAAAGTCCAATCTAGTGCAAAAATGCCAGACACACAATAGTAAATTAAGCTTTTAAAAGTGTGTGAACATGAATGAATATGCCTGCTGCCTAAGATATACTGGATTAAATAAGAAATTGCATAAAATATTTAGTATAGCTGCATGTACTAACTCAATTAAAAATTATGATGACCTTTAAAGAAACAATAATAGATAAAGGCCCCCAAAATCGAATGCAGTAGGGGCTTTTCTGCTGGAGAGACAGCAAAGGGCACACGTCACAGATAGAATTGATCAAATTCAGTGTGCTGAATGCTCTTTCAGATGGAAGTAGCAAATTTTTTAGCACAGAAAAAGATAAATAAGAAGATAAAAGAAGATCAAAAATATGCCAGAATTATGTTAATCCCCCGTTTAATACAATCTGATTTTAATTTACAAAATAATCACTCTGGCAACAGAGTTGAGCATGTATTAGAGAATGACAAACTTCAAAGAAGAGAGACTAATTTTGAAGCTATTGCAGTAATTCGAGCACAAGATGATAGATGCTTTAATTATCATTACCTCTAGGGATAGAATGGAGGAGCTCGATGTGATAGATGATACAGAAATTGAATCTATGCAACTTGATGATTGAATGGGCATAAAAAATCAAGGATAAAAAAGTGTCTATTGTACATACAGGAAATAATAAATTATTGATAGTTTTAACTAGAGAATGAAAAGACTAAATTTGTATTTAAAAAAAATCATTCTGAAGAATGTATTTGGGAAAGAGGAGAGACAGGAGGTAAGGAAACAATTTAAGAGACAAATGCAATACTTCAAATAAAACCTATTGAGAACCCAAAGTAATTTAAATAGAGAAAATCAATGCTTTATAAATTCCCTGCTAAAACTCATCAATTCTACTAAATTGTTCAGCACTTCAGGTAATTCACATGAAAATAAATGACAAAGTCAGACATAGCACAGGAACGTATCTCTAATAACTTTGAATAGTTGAAAAAGAATCCAAAAATTTTAGGCATGTGTATGGTTTATGGAAATGTCTTCAACTAGAAACTAATTACTTTTGAAAGACTGATATATGAAATGAAGAGTAAGCTGTCCTATTTTGGGGACTATAATTGAAGTTCAAAAAACCATCAAAGAACCAAAGTCTATCTAGTATGTAGACCAAGAAAACAGCTAAGCAAGATTTTCTGATGACCACTACCCCAAAGACACACCAAGGAGAACAACAAAACTATTCATACACCAGACTACCTGCACAGGAGCTCAGGAGATCAGGGAAATTCCGAAGTGCTTGCTTTTAGTATAACAAAACAGAAAGACACAGCGAGCCAAGGGACCATCCCCACAACTCATTCCCTGATCTTAGTACAGCTATTGCCAGCCAGTGCCCATAGACAGAGCCCTGGAACTGCCCCTGCAGCAGGAAGAGACCTGTGCCCCAGTGGGATGGCTCCAGTGAACTCTGAGAGGGAACAGATGCTTGCAGTTTAGAGAGTCAGACATGAACCACCTTAGCATCAGCCTTTGTGGCCAGTAGACTGCCTTCAGTACCACTAACCCAACCTTAGGAAGCACAAGACAGAGCAAGAATACTTCTCCATTCTAGAAGTAGGAAAGAATAAAAAGCAGAAGACTTTACTCTGACTGTACCGAGCACAGGGCTGGTGATCTCTGACACTGAGCATATCCTAATGGCACCATCCCCAGGAGTAGGAGCCTCTGCAACAGCTCCAGTCCTAGAAGACACAGCCCTAGCCTATCATAATTTTATTCCACTCAGCATCACCTGTGGCTGGTGGCAGTGATCTGGGGCTATAAATCCAAACAACTGAGTGGAAAGACAACCCACAAAATGGAAAAAACTTTGCAAACTACATATGACAAGTGGTTAATATCCAAAATATATAATAAACTCCAAAAAGGCAATTACAAATAAACAACCTGATTTTTTAAAATAGGCCTTTTAGACATTTCTCAAAAGAAGAAATACAAATGGTCAATAGGTACTGTACATAAAAGTTCAATATCACTAATCATCAGTGAAATAAAAGTCAAAACCACAATGAAACATCATTCATCCCAGTAAGAATGGTTAATACTAAAAAGATTAAAGACAAGAAGTGCCAGTGACAATCTGAAAGAAATTAGACACACATATACTTATTTTGGAAATGTAAATTACTTCAGCCATTACCGGAAACAGTATAGAGTCTCTTCAGAATACAAAAGTGCTGTTTGATCCAGCAACCCCAATACTGGTAGAGGATTGAAGAAAACAAAATCAGTGTGTCAAAGAGACATTTGGATTCCCATGTTCTCTGCAGCACTATTCACAATAGCCAAAAATGGAAACAATTTAGTTGTGGATCGTGTGATAAATGATGAAGAAAATGTACGCATGTACCCAGTGGAATACTATTCAGCCATAAAAAGAATAGAATCTTGTCATTTGTGACAACATGGATGAAACTTGTGACCATTATATTAAGTGAAATAAGCCAGGCACAAAAACACAAGAACCGAATAATCTCACTCTTACGTGGAATATAAAAATTATCTCATAAAAGTGGAAAATACAATGGTGATTACCAGACATTGTGTTATGTGTGCCAGGAGGCAATCTATCAGTACCAAGCTCCAGTTAGATAACTGTAAGAAATTCTGGTGAGGTGTGGCACAGCACAGTGAATAGAATATAGAGGGCAACATTTCAAAATGCTAGAATAAAGTATTTTGAGTGTTTTCACCATAAAGAAATGATGCTTCTGGAGTTAGATGTGTTTAGTCTGATTTAAAAGTTACACAGCATATACATGTTTCAAAACATTACATGGTAATTTGATAATATGTACAACCGTTATATTTTCATCTATCTTTTGAAAATGTATCTCAGTGCCTCAGAGAAATATGCTTGACAGGAACACCTTAGTAAGTACATTAAGCTTCTACTTTACTGTTAAGTTTTCTGTGTGATACTGGCATATATATTATTTATATGTATATGATTTTATATATGTTATATATGACATATATGTCACTGTCACATTGTATTAAGGATTATATGGAACACAAAAAAATATGTTGTGAATTATGTCACAAATTTTCAGAAAAAAATAACACAGAGAAAGACATTCAGTGGTCTCAGTGTGACCACAGGTAATATCCAGAAGGTATCACTTATGTTAAGATTTAGATCGATAAGAGGCTAATGTTTAATTAGTTAACATCTTAGTTCAGAAGGGAAGTTCATAATGAGGCTAGTTCAAAAAGCAGAAGAATGAGAACAAAAACATCTCATCTTTGGTGAGGGTAAGTTTCCCTATGGAATGTCCAAGTGAAAGCAATTCTAATGCTCAGACTAGGGTCCCACCCTGGGAGCTGCTGCTTAGAGGAGCTCATATATCACACATGCTCAGACATCAATAAATAAATAGGTTGAAGTCCATGCACACATCTTCATCCTCTGGGGTCCACTGTTCAGCAATGACATTTGCTTCCATTGCCAACTTGATTTTTATCCCAAGAAAATGATGTTCCACAACTCTTGATTTATAATAATTACGTAAAAAGTGACTGCATTTCAATGTTCAAAAGTTTGTGCCTTAGAATGTAACTACTGCAAGGAAAATCTTAAGAGGCATAAAGTGTTTCTCCCCAGCTCTCACTCTGTCCTTCTGTCATGAAAATGGCATTTTCTGAAGGCTGCTTCTTTAGAATGCATTCAGATTGATAGGAGAAGAATCAAAGCAATAAAACTCCAATGAATGATATGGAATATGAGAGAGAAATAAATGTTGGTGGTTATAAGCTACTCACATTTTAGGAGGTTGCTTTTTAACACAGTAAGCCATAGAAATATATTAGAAATAAATGAAGGCAAAGAAAGAATGAGAAAGAAATAAAGATAGCAATACAAAAAAACTCTTTAAAGAACTTTGAATGTGAGAAGAGAATGCTACCTTCCTCTAAGGAGACTCGGGACAGAAGAATGTACTTTAAGATAGCAGAGAATAAGGTATGTTTAAAAGCCAATCTAACGTAAAGACGGTGTGAAGGAGAGGACATTGAACTTACGAGGAGAAGAAATATACAGGAGATGGAAAGATACAGAGAGCTGTATCTCTGAGAAAGCAAGAAGCATTCAGAGCAAAGTTGGAAGACTTCTCTTTCAATTGGGAAGTAACATATTGTCCTTAGTGACATGTGGTCGGGGGAAATATCAGACGCAGGTAAGCTAGTAAATGAAGAGACAGAAATGAGAGGGATTGATTTTCACTGAAGAGGTGGAGATATCTGAGCCAGTAAGAAGGCAAGGTGGGAATGTTTGAAGAAAGTAGGGGAAAAGAAAAGAATGTGACTCATTGATTCTTTCAAAGAACCAACTCTTGGCTTCATTGATTTTTTTGTAT
>NW_004624731.1:24461830-24491904 GCF_000247695.1 Heterocephalus glaber | reverse complement strand
AGGGTGAAAAATAAGAACCAAGAGAGACTATGTAAAGTTGCAAATTTCCAATGATGAATGTCATTATATTGTATACCTAAAATGTACCGATGATTAGAATGTATAATCGATAATGCAAAATTGGAAGAAAAGGTCCAAAAGGTTAGGGGTATTGGGAGGGTCAGGGGAAAGGAAAGAAGGGAAAGGAAAAATGATGAGATATGGAAAAAATGGAAATAAAGTCTTTGTAAATAGGGAAGAGTGGAGGGGGTGAAGGGAGGGCTAGGAATGGGGAAAAAATAAGAACCAAGATGTATCATGTAAAGGTACAATTCCCAATGAGAAATGTAATTGTGTTGTATACCTACAATGTACCAATAGAATAATTTAATTAAAAAAAAAGAATTTCTAGACATACCAAGGTATCAAATGGATTTGTAGGCAAACATTTATAGAGGCAAACATCTGGCACACTTCTGAAGGATATTTAGATGTCTAAAGCTATCTAGAAAAACTGATTAACCCTTAAATTCATCCAGGGGTGGTGTTTTGCCGGGCCCTTGCAAAGGAAATACAATTATATTAGGATTTAGAAGTTACAGGTAAGAGAAGTATTGAAGTAAGGAAAATGGTATTTAAGGGTGTGAAAGGAGTGGATTCTCATGATGCTGATAATGGAGACCCAGAAAACATAACAAGGGATGGCCGTGTTATGTTACGAAAACTTAAGGGATGGAGCAGTATTGGAAATAGTTGAATGAAATTAGAAAATAAGAAGTTGTGGCGACAAGTTACTTACAGAGGCATTGATAGCTTAATTCAAAGAAATGAGCTCCTACTGATGATGTTTCCAAAGATCAATTAAGAAATTTCTAACCCATGAAACTCTATCCATCTCCTTAATCAGCAATTGTGTAAAGTCAACTAAGCTCATGTCAGTTATAAAATCTACTAAAAAAATTCCACAGAATTTGAAAAGCTCTTTTTAAAAATCATGTTATTGATTTCTACTTCTTCCAAACACAGTATAAATTTTCCTGATAAGAATTAGATTGGCTTACCTCAATTCTATCTTTGATGAGTCAAAATAAAAAGCAATGTTGTGTATTTACTGTAACTGATTTTAATCGCTCATGTTTTTTGACACATTGTGAAGAATAAAACCAAACATGGTGACATCCTTGAATTCTTACTTTTTTATCACAGGCATGGAATTTCTATAGGAAATAATCACAAGGAATGCATTTTCCCATTCTTCTTGACCTCAAAAATCCAGCAGTCATGGAAAGTTAAGACTGTGGTAAATTAGGCTTACACTGAGAAAACCATTTTATACCTCATTTGCCAGAGAGAGAAACTTTGAGGTTCAAAGATAACCTTTTATCATCTTCCATTCTTTTGAAATAATGTGTGTTTTCCACTTCCATGCACATAATGTTTCCCCTATTTCAGTCTAAAAAGTGTTCAGTCTATAGTGAAGCATTTTCGAGAAGGCAGGGGGAAAGGGTTTTTTAAAGGATCTAAAGAGCCACAGAAATCCATTTAAACCCAACCCTAATACTCATCTTTACTCCTAAACGTGTCTGCATGACTCTTTTACATTACCACGGGCTTTTAAATACACTAAGATAAAAAATCAATGGAATCATATTTCAAAATCCAGTAAATACCTCATACATTTAAGCCTTATTTATTTTTTTTATTGACTAGAACACAAGTTATATTCCTAAAATGAGGTTCATCTAAGAAACTCATTTTAACAATCAATTATATGATCTTATCTACCCTTTACTCTTTTTTAAAAAAACTATTTAAAATGTGATCCATCTTTCTCATTTTGTTCTCTCATTTTAAGACAGAAATGAACAGGAGAGGGAAGAAAGTACCTAAAATTTCCCCTTTCTATAAAAATGAGTAGAAATATGTAATCTAAAAATAACAAAATATTTTCATTTTCAAGGTTTATAAGATCTCCAAATGTCTGGAGTTATTGATAAGGGGAGGGGGGAGCGAGACAGATAGCAATACAATAAATATAATAGAAAAGAATTTTGGTATTTAAATCACACTGTAACACTTGGGTACTTTTCTTCTTTTATATTTATATGCTCTCTACTTCTTTATTTTCACCTGGCTCTTTATTGCAAATTGACTATTTGTTGTTGGTCTTGATTCTTGCTGTAGTCTTCTTACAATTCTTTGTCATACCATAAACACTATCATCTTGTTTTGTTCCTACACAATGCCATTAATCAAAGAAAGTTTTCCATACCAGGTTTTTACTATCATGAAAGTCATTATCTACCATGTCCTACCATCCTAACTGACCTATCTTGTCAGCCTTTATATTTCTCTCTTTCTTTTGCCTCAGTGGTTCTCATCATCACATATCTTTCTATGGGGAAATTCAAATTCTTGCTTGATTATGCAAAATAATGCCAATCAAGCCAGAGTGGAGGTGCAATTGAAAAGAATCCCTCAATCTCAGAAGCTCATCAAGGTGTTTTAGTAAACAACAACAAAAAAAAACATCTAACCAAGAGTTATTTTGACATTTTTCTAGAAAGCTTTCATATTTTGTTCTCAGTGGTCATTTGTTTGTACTATTACCTAAGCTTTGAAAGTTGGCAGCTTGGTAGAGAAAACCAACTGTGTATAAATATTTGGCAGAGAAGGCAAACGACTGCTGCTACATTGTGACAAAGCTGCCTAAAGCTAATTTCCAATGCTAAGTGTACATAATGATGTGTGATAAGAGGTCCACTGTGTTAAAAGCAGAATATTTATTAATTCATTCTAGGTCAACAAATATCCAAGACATCTGGATTAAAAGCAACAAAGTGTTAGTCACATAGCAAGCAATTGAAATTTTTCCAACTGTTTTGGAATGGTTTTTCTGGGTTAACGTCGACAATTTTCTTTCAATCTGTTCCATTTTGTCCTAGTCCACCTCCACAGTTCAAAGAGAATCTGCACTCCTCAACAGTGGGTACTTGGAAAGGGAAAATAAGCCTTTTTAAAGGGCACCTAGACAAAAGGGAAAAGTAGAATAATGTCAAGTATGCAGCTTCCTAGTATCTCATGCCTGGCCTCTGAGTGGAAGTTACGTAGGTCTCCCACTCAGAATCAATACACTTACATGTTTCCACAGCTCCTCTGGACCTACTGCAGCTGTGTGTATCCCTGCAGTCACTGAAAGCTAAAGGAAAGTGAGTATCAGCCAGCCCCCTAACTAGATGCATATAATCACATCTCTGGCAGCACTAGCCCAGGACCTGAGCCTTTGCTTGATACTAAGCCAGCTCTCACTGCTCACATTTCTTCTGGGGAAGGGGGCCTGTCTCCCATCTCTTCATCCTGGGTAAGGATTTAGATAGGATTGGCTCAAATTCTTTGCCTATGTAGTAACTGCCTGGCTTTAACTTCTTTTATCCCCAAGAGAAAAAAACTGTATCAAAAGGAAGAGCTCAAATATGAAATCCCAGGATAAAACAGACAGAAACAAAACTTTAATATTTACCTGCTATATCAAATATCTGTGTTTCTTCTTACTCAGATTAACATTAGTTAAAATGGAAACCCTTATCACATAGTTGAAATATTTAAGCAATACCTTAATGACCAATATTGAATCCTAGTATCCTTAAAACCTTGTTATAAAAATAGTGTATTCTTGTACTTGTACTAGCAAATACCTAGTGATAGAAATAATGACAAAATATCACCAATGTTCTTATACAGACTCTCTAATAAGCCATACTTGGACTGTAGGTTTCATTTCCCACATTATGGCATGAATACTTAATTTAAATTAAGGTACCACAGAATATTAAAATTCATATAATAAAACACTTAAGCTGTTGACCCCTTGGTAACAACAAACCTCCAGATTCTCATTTAAAAAAGCAATTGATACTAAGGGCATAAATTTCACAAAGGTCTTCTTAGGATTATGTAAGCTATTTCAAGAGAAACACTGCATAAAATAACAGGCCAAACAGTATAAAATGCATAAATAGTAGCTATTAATATGTTGTTCTTTCATTAAATCAGCACTAGAGAAGAGTGAATAATATTTTTAAAGCAAGTGAAATTTCTTTATTTTTGATAACATTTTCTCATTGATATCATTCTAAGATTGTAAAAGATGGTAAAATAGGAGATCCTTCAGCCAGATATCACTCAAACAACAATGATTTGTTGGCTTCCACGGACAAAAATGGCTTTGTGGGAGCTTTGAGATTCAGAAAGAAACTTACAAAATCCCCATGGAGCCCAAAACCAAGGAATGAGTTTTGAAGGATTAGATTTTCTTCTATTTTCTCTCTTTCCATGCTGATGATCGAACCCAGAGTCTTGTAAATTCAATGCAAATGCACTATCACTATACTCTCAGCCCAAGAAGAACATACCCATTTTATAAAACCAATATTACTCTCTTAGGAAAGTCCATTAAGCATAGTAAAAGACAAAATTACTGTCCAACAATTCTGATGAACATAGACACATAAATACTAAAGAAAATCCTTTATAAACAAAAAACAAGATCATATGAAAAGAATAATTCAAAATGACCAAGTGAGATTTATCCCACAGACAGAAGGATTCAATATATGCAGAACTTTAAATAGGATACACCTCATTAACAGAATAAAGAACAATAATGATATGGTTATCTCAATAAATGCAGAAAGTGTATTTGAAAAACTCAAAATTCTTTCATTATAAAAACCCTTAAATTAGGTATGGAAGGAGTGTTCTTCAATGTACTAAAGTCCATATACAACAAACCCACAGCTAATGCACAAAACAGTGAAAACTTAGTCATTTCCTTTCCGATGACGAATAAACAAGGATGCCCACTCTTACCCATTTTGTACATACAGTACTGGAATTTGTAGCCAGAGCAATTATAAAAGAAGAAGAAATAAAAGATCCTCAGATGTAAATAAAAGAAATAAAATTGTCTCTTTTTACAGAGGATGGGATCTTATACAAAGAAAATCCTACAGATGCCACCAAAAACTAACTAGAATTAATTTAAAAATTGAATAAAGTTTAAAGATACAAAGCCAATACTGAAATCAGTTGCGAATCCATAAACTAATGAAAAACTATCCAAAAAAATAAATTCATACTTACAATTGTTAGGACAAAAGGAAACCAAATGTTAGGAAAAAGGAAAAGAAACAGAGGTACGAGCTCACAGGACAGGTTTATTTCAGAACAAACCTGAAAGGGACTGCTCTGGCACTAGAGACCAGACCAGCTAACTCTCTCTCATACAAGCTGTAAGGTTTTTATAGGGCCACGAACATAAAAGGGGAGGCAGTGTTAGGGAAAAGTCACAATGGGACTTTGGAGGGGCGGGGTCAGTACAAAGGAGCCGTGGCCATCTGACCACAACTGGGTTTGAGGACGTACAAGGAGTTACGTGTTGTTTGTCAAGAGCAGGGCTGAACAGTGATTGGGAATTATAGACTGTAGCTGTGCTTACTGAACCTTATCACCCCATCAACAATCCCTCTGCAGCAGGTATAAAAGCATAGAAGGGGCAAGGGATTTAAAGTGGTCTCTGCTTAGACTAGGATGGTGGTGGTCAGATTTCTTTAACAATAGCATCAAAAAGAATTAAGTACAAGTGATTTAGACAAAGATAAAAAATCTGTACACTGAAAATTGGAAACTGATGAAACTGAAGAAGTCACAAATGAGTGGAAAGTGATCGTTCATGGATGATAAGAATTAATATCATTAAAATACCTGTGATACTCAAAGTAATCTACATATTAAATGAAACCTCGATCAAAATTGCAATAGCCATTTCAATTAAATGCTTGAAATTGACTTAGAAAGTTGATACTGCTTTTACTACAAAAAAGTAAAATGAATATATTAACTCAATTATAGTGATCATTTTACAGTGCATACATATATCAGATATTCACATTTTATACTTTTAAATGTTTCTCTTATCAATTATACCTCAAAAACAGGAAAATTATCATTCTAAGATCATTGACCTATAGAAATCAGTGATATTTTCTACTAAATTTTCTTTTCTGGTATCCTTTCATGTGAAATTTTATTTTCCTATAAAACAACTGCCCAGCCATGTTTGTATACTCAGATCTGACAAGGGAGTACGACTTTGGTATTTTATTAGGCCCCTAAACTGTTGCACTAAACATCTGAATGAACTTAATGTTTAAAAAAAAAGAAGTTTGGATATGTGAATGAGTAAAGCCCTGTATGGAAATGGAAGGTTGTATGTGTGTAAGATTAGACCAAAAAGTAAATTCTCAAGTTATATATTTTCCTGAAAATGTCACATATATGTGATTATTTCTCATGCTTATAAAACAAAAATAACACAAAAAGTAAAATATATTCTTAAGAATCCAGCTACAAAATCACACACAGTATCACCATATAGAAGAGCAGTATAAAGAAAAAATGATATCAATGCAAGATAAGTAAGTCTCCTGTTAATGTGAAAACAGTTAACTATAAAAATTAAATTATCATGACTCATGCTTCCCACAATTCATTAAAATGAAATTAAAATGGATCAAAATGTAAATATTAAAACAAAAATACTTGTTGGGTTGAAAAGTAATAGCATAGTAATAGCATAGGCAAGAACTTTCTGAACAGGATGCCAGTGGCATGCAAAATAAAATCAAGATTAAACAAATGGGACTGTAACAAATTAAAAATTTCTGCAAAGCAAACAATCAACTGAGTAAAGAGATAACCTACAGGATGGGAAAAAACTGCCAGCTATTCCTCAGATGGAGCACCATTATCTAAATATATAAAGAACAAAAAATAAATTAGACTTCCAAAAATAAAAGATCTGATCACAAAATGAGAAACTAAAATGAGCAAACACTTCTCAGAAGAAGTACAAATGTCCAATAGATAGATGAGAAAATGTTTAATGTTTCTGGCCGTTAGAGAAATGTAAATTAAAAGAACACTGAGGTTTCATCTTATTTCAGAAAGAATGGCTATCATCAAAAAATCAAATAAATACTGGCAAGGCTGAGGGTAAAAGGAAAACTACATTCTTGGAAGGAATATAAACCAGTACAGTCACTATGGAACTCAGTATAGAGATTTCTCAAAAAACTAAACCTAGAAATTCCATTCAGCCCAGATATTCTTTTTCTAGGTAACTTCTTCAAAGAGCTTAAATACATCATGTTATGGTGATATGCAAACACATACTTATAGGAACACAGCTCAAAATAGCTAAATCTGGCAAGCAGCCTACATCTTCATCAACAAATGAATGAAGAAAACATAGTGTTACATACAATGGAGTACTACTTTGACATAAAGAAGGACAAATTTGAGTCATTTGTAGGAAAATGAATGCCCCTTGAGACAACAATATTAAGTGAAACAAATCAGACACACAGCTTTAAATGCCATATGGTTTCTCTTATATGAGAAACCCAAAATATAACTAACTTAAAGAGAAAAATAAAAGATATGTAATAGGAAATAGGTAGGTAGATCTTCTGCAAACGGGGAATGGCCCAAGAGATGCAAGGAGCTGGGGGCAGGGGGGGAGGTAATTACTATGTATTATGTTTATGTACCAATTCACTATTATGAATGTAGTCATGTATTACAAACGTATACTAGTGAATATTTTAAAAAGATGAAAATACATGGCAAAGAAGACTACCATAATTATGTTGTAGCAATTGGTATTGGTGCCATATTAATACTGACAACAAAAAATTCTTCAGCAAAAAAAATCATTTGTCACATTAAATTGTTGCTGTTATTTCTAAATTTATTAGAACAGTAGAGCATAGGGAGTTTACACTTTATTTCATGTTTTATATACTTAGAAATATAATTAAAATAATTTAAAAACAAATCATAATTTCAGAAGGAATATCTTAAATTTAATATATATTAAAGAAATATTCAAATTTATTTAAAGAAAACTAAATTACATAATGAGATATAATTTCCTACTATCAGATTATCAAAGATGAGAAAGCTGAATAGCAAAAATGTTTATAGAAAACCTGGAAATATAGACATAGTCATGTAGAAGAGATGCTGTTTGTATTATTCATTTGCTCATCCCTGGTCACCCACAATTTAAAGGAGAAAAGTTTTATTTGGCTCACGGTTTCCAATGGGTTCAAATCTTGTGGCTCCATGACAAATGATGTGGTTGAAAACAGCAGAGGACGGCTTCTCATCCAATGACAGCCTGGAAGGAGAGAAAGGAGGGAGGAGCCAGAGATAAGAACACAGCCTTCAGCTCATGCCCATGTAACCCACCATTGAGCCAGATCTCACCTCCTAATAACACATTCAGCTATGAACCCATCAGAGAGTTGATTCACTGGTGAGTATAGCATCCCACAACCCAAACACGTAAGATTTTGAGGGAACATTTTTATCTAAACCATAAAATTCTTCCCTTACCCCCAAAAGGCTCATAAAAATGCATTTGGTCCATCACTCAGATTCATTAGTCTTAACAGTCCCAGCATTGCTGAAAAGTCCAAGTTTAAAGTCTCCTCTAAGACTCAAGGCAAACTCTTAGAGGTGAGCCCCTATAAAAATAAAAATAAAAATAAACAAAACAAGTTAAATACTTACAATGGTACAAGGTAATCATTCCCATTTAAAAAGAAAGGAATAAGGAGATAGAAAAGAATGGGACCAAAGCAGATTAAAACACTGAAGGGCAAACATCAAGTCCTATAGTTTCATGTCCAGCACCCAAGACAGAGTGTGGTAAGATGTGAGCTCCATAGACCCTAGGAATCACTGACTGCATGGCTTTGCTGATTGCAACATACGTAGCTTCACTTTGGGGCTGGCTCTACTCACCATCTTCATCTTTCCTTAGCAATTGTTCCACATTTCTGGCATCTCTAACTTTCTGTGTTCTCCACTGCATTTTTAGCTTTACTTTCACAGATTTATATACTGTCCTATCAGGGACATACTGCTTGGGTTTCCAGGCCATCTTCTATGATCTGGGTAGAAGCCTCAGTGACCCTATAACTTGCATTCTGCATGTGTAAAACCAGTGCCAAACTGATGATGCCAAGGTTTGCACTAATAATCAGCTTATCATTACTAGGACCAAATATACAACTTACACAATTTAAGAGAGAAGATGTTTACTTTGGTTCAAAGTCTCAGGCCATGGTCAGGTCAATTTAAGGCAGAAATTCAATGGCAAAGGACACTTGCAGAGCAGAGGAAAGCTACCCAGCTCAGTGAAAAGCAGAGTGTAGTCAAGAGACCCAGAGCAAGAAATACACCCTTCAAAGTGTGACCCCAGAGACCTGCCATTTCCAACCAGGTCCAACTTCCTAACACCACATTCAGCTCTGAATTCATCAGTAGATTATTCCACTGATGCATACAGCACCACCATGACCCAACCACTTTCCCTAAGTCCGACCTCTGAACATATGAGTCTTTTAGGAGACATTTGAGATGAAACTATAACATTCTGCTCTTGTCCCAAGAGGCTCATGTCCACTTCATTAAGCAAAATGCATTAATTCCACCTCTAAGAGTTGAAAAATCTCAACAGTTTCAGTCTGCACTGTGAGCCCATGTAAAATGAAAAAGCAAGTTAGATGCTCCCACAATGTAATAGCACAGGGTAAACATTACCATTCCAAAAAAGGAGGAATTATAGAACAGAGAGGAATTAGACCAATGTAAGACTGATTGTCCTCAGAGACACATCAAATTGTTTAGCTCATGGCCAGCATCCAGGGAATATTGTGATGAGATATAAACTCCAAAGGGCTTGGGCAGCCCCATCCCTCTAACTTTGGCAGCTCACATAACCTTTCTTTTGGGCTGACTCAACTTCTACCTGCAGCTCTCCTCAGCAATTCCATGTTCCGAGTATCTCTAACTTTCTGGGGTCTCCACAAGCTTTTGATTTCACTCTCACAGCTCATAAGTTATCCTCTCAGGGACTTCTGTCACTTCTCCGTTATGTCACATTGCTTGTTCTTTCAGGCATTCCTATGAAATCTGTTTGGAGGCCTCCACAACTTTTTTACTTCTGATTCTAAATGCCTATAAATCTAGCACAATGTAGATGACCCAAGATTTGCCACCAGCTTGAGAAGTACTTGGGCCCTCTTGAAATATAACTACAGTGGCCTCTTCATTGCTTGGCTGGCCAAAGGCAAAGGAAAACACTGTTGTAGGTGGTCCTTACTTGAGCCTGCAATGGATGAGGTCTGGTCAATTCCTCAGATGACTTCAGGGGATCTTTCCTATTGAACCAGCGCAAAGTACTTGGCTTCATTTTCATGGTGCTAATTTGTTCAGCAACCACATGTTCTGTGGCTTCAATTTTATATATGCTTCTTTTTGGCCAAGTTGAAAATTTCTTTTACCTTTCAGCTCTCCTTTTTACTCCTAATTCTAACCATAGATCTGGCTAAGAGCAGATAGCAGTATCTAAGCCACTGCCTGACCACTGGGCCACCTTGAAATGTTCTCTGCCACATTAATTAGCCCACTACCTTAAAGTTTGGCCTGATACAAAATCTTAGAACCTGGCAAAATGTAGACACGATATTTTCCAGAATATAACATGACTAGCCTCTAACCCAATTCTGAAGATAGTCCTCATTCCCACATGAAATGTAACATGCGTGGTTTAATTCTCCACATTTCTGTCACTATTCTGGTTTAAACTCTGATCAGAATTACTCATTAAGCTCTGCTTACAAAATTCCATGCTTTGTCCAGCCTGATTTTCCAAACTTTTTCAAATTCCTTCTGCACACTGCTCCCAAAGGCTTCAGACCACAAACTTAGGTACATTTACAGTAATGCCCTCACTTCTGGTACCAATTTTCTGCAGTAGTCAGCTTTTTTATTTCTCAGACCCCATCTCTGACAAACAGAACTTATAGATAGAAGGTACTTTGGCTCACAGTTTCAGAGGTTTCATTGCATAATTGGCTGACTTTAAGTCAGGAATGATATGACAGGGGGACTTTCAGAGGAAAGCTGCTCATCTCATGGCAGACAGAAACAGTACCAATGAGAGACAGAACAAGAAATATATATTAATCAATGGATTACTCCATTGATGAATGGAGTGTCCTATGATTCAATCACCATCCAAAACCCCGTCTCTGAACACATGTGCTTTGGGGGACATTTTAAATCAAACCATAACAAGTGCCTTTAAGATAATGTGTATTTTCTAAGAATATTCATGAAATTTAAGAATCCAAAATAGATATATTAGAATGATTAGATTGTGGGGTAGACAGATGATGAAAAATGGAGATATAATTTACAAGTAAGTTTCCAAGCTATATTAAATTTCAATTTTCACATAATCTATTACCACAAATTTAGGAGTTTAAAAACATGCAAATTCATTATCTCATAATTCCTGAATTTCAGAAATCAAGATAGCTTTAAGCTTGGTGCTCTATTAAGGGTCTCACAAGTATGAAATCCAAGTAATAACTGGAGCCAGGCACTTGTCTGACACTGTATTTTATTTTTCAAGTTATTGTGGTCATTGGGAGAATTTGTATTCTATTAGTAGAACTCATGAAGTTTGCACCTTCAAGGCCATCAAGAGAGCATCTCTGTGAAACTTTACTTCCTTACAATGGGCTCTGTCCTAGTCACTTTCTTCAACACTTATACACAATACCCAACACCCACAACTTAAGAGAGAACAGATTTATTTTGGCTCATGGTTACAGAAGTTTTAGTTCATCACTGGCAAGCTCAAACACAACAATGGCATGGTGGAAAGGCCTGCACAGACAAAAATTGGTAGCCAGGAACAAGAAAGATAAGGTAGGAGGTGAAAAGGGAGATATATCCTCCCAGACTATACCTCCATTAACCCACCTCTTCCAACCAGAACCCACACAATCCAATCATCTTCTGAATGATGAGGCTGTTGGGGCCATTTTAGATCTAAACTATAACAGGCCCACACCTGAAATCCCTTTTTTCTTTTTCTAAAATCATACACTGATATTTTTGGATTAATTCAAAATCAACTGCTTGGTAACTTAATTACAAGAGGAACAGACATGTATACTAACTGCTCCCCATTAACAATCACAAAGACAACACAGGACATTAACATCCACATTTTGTAGCATAAAATTTTATAATATTCCAGTAACAGCTATATCAAGGAGATAAATTGATGATCTAGAATAGTTAAAATTTTTATGAATAATTTTAATGTAATGAACATAACAGAACTCTGTCTCTAATAATTAGACTATGAAAAAGGTACACTAATAATGAACCCACTGAGAAAGAAATTAGGAAAAAATACCATTCATAATAGTATCAAGAAAAATTAAATACTTAGGAATTAACCTAATTAAGGAAGTGACCGACCTCTACAATGAAAACTACAGCACTCTAAAAAAGGAAATTAAAGAAGACATCAGAAAATGGAAATGATATCCCCTCTTTCTGGATAGGCAGAACCACTATACTCAAAAAAGCCACACTTCCAAAATTGTTACACAAATTTAATACAATCCCAAACAAAATACCAACAACATTCATCACAGAACTGGAGAAACAACTTCACAGAACTGGAGAAAACAATTCAAAATTTATATGAAATCAGAAGAGACTCAGAATATCAAAAGTAATCCTGGGTAAAAAGAGCAAAGTGGAAGGCATCACAATCCTGGACTTGAACTTATATTACAAAGATACTGTGATAAAAACAGCCAAGTACTGGCACAAAAACAGATATGAGGATCAATGCAACAGAATAGAAGATGGAGAAACAACGCCAAACATATTCAAATATTTTATCTTTAACAAAGGGCCCAAAACACACACACTGGAGGAAAGATAGCCTCCTTAATAAATGGTGTTGGGAAAACTGCCTATCCTCATGCAGAAGATTGAATCTACACCCATATCTCTTACCATGTAGTAAACTAAAATCAAAATGGATGAAAAAACTAAATGTTAAAACAGAAGCTTTTAATTTGATGGAAGATAAAATAAGTGCAACTATTGAAGTAATAAGTGTAGGCAAGTACATTCTGAGAAGAACCTCGGTTAGACAGGAAATAGTACCAAAAATCAACAAATGGAATCATATCAAATTAAAAAGCTTTTACACAGGAAAATAGAAAAACAACATAGTGAAAAGACATAGATCCCATGGGCAAAAGAACTTGCACTGCAGATAGTCTTGCTCTAGCCTCACACGAACTTGGAAGTACTATATTTTATCTGGGAACTAGGTTACGGTAGCTTACCACAAATTCTTCTTCTTTTTTTTTTTTTTTTTGGTATCCGGGATAGAACTCCAGACCTTGGACTTGCGAGGCAGGTGGCAGAACCACTGAGCTAAATCCCCAGCTCCACAAATTCTTATATGCTCCGGCCCAAATTTGATGAGACTTGCCACACATTGTGTCTCTGTCTTTATGGCAGGCAGTGTAAGGTGCTACAATTTGTTTTTCAAATCCCAAAACTCTGGGAAGCTGAAATAAGAAGATTGGAAGTTCCAGCACAGCCTGGGCAACTTAGTGACTTAGCAAGATACTGTCTCAAAAAAAGTGAAAATTAAAAACGCCCCAGAGACATAGCTCAGGGGGAAGGTCCTGGGTCCCCAGTTCCTAGGTGCAGAAAAAAGTTTTGCAATTGAAAAAAAATGTCTCAACATTCCCGAAAACACTGAACATTTAAAGATTCAACTATGTGAAAGTACCTAAACTTCCACAAGATCTATAATTTAGCCCCTAGAATTCATGTATTCTATTAAAACAAAATGTTTTGTTTTTCCTTCATACTCACCAGGTCTGCTATGGGATAAAATACTCAATGTTTTGATATTGTTCTCATTGATAGGTGAGATTTAATTCCCTTGTCTTTGAATCTGCCTGGCCTTTTGACAGACTTGTAATAAAAATGATGCTGCATGACTTTCAAAGTTAAGTTAGCTCCCATGTAGGCTCCTTGGAATACACATTCTTTGTCATTTGTTATTTCCTCTTAAGACATTGCCTTTCAAAACCCAGTCATTGTGCCAAATGAATCCCAAGACATATAAAATAGCTATATGAAGATATGTGACCTACAACCCCAGCTGAGCTCTGCCAATATCAATTGTCAGATATTGTGTCAGCTATGTGAATAACCCATCTTTGACATCCAACCAACTCAGGCTTTCAAATGACTAAATCCCCAACCAAAACTTCAAGGCACTTAACTGAGAAACTTCAAAACAGAAGTGTGCACTTGAGCTCTTCAATTTCCTGATCTCCAAAATCATAAACAAAATTAAAATAGTTGATTTAAACCATCGAGTACAGTAACAGCTACTTCATTATATAGCAATATACAATCATAGATGGGTGTAAGGAATATAGCATATGTTGTCTGAGATATCATCACTATCAAGTTATCTCCAGATTATATTATGAGAGAAGGAAAGTGAAAACCTTGAAATACAAACACACACATTTTTTTACTGCCATGCAAGTGTAAAGTGATTCTGATTTTCTTTGCTAATAGATAGTTGAAAATATTTTCTAGGTAATAGTTTGGTATCAATCGTGGTGCTTGTTTGCCAGTTTACTTACAACAGCTGAAAATGTAGCCATAATTACTAAAGCACCTAATTAAATTTGTCATAGCCTATAGTACTCCTTCACAAAAGGTGGCTCCCAGATGAGTTTCAATATTGAAAGACCTATTATACCAAACACACATATCACAAAAAATAATATATCAGAAATGGTTAAAAATTTAAATCTTTCATAAAATTACATCACTACAAAAGTGAAAAGTCACATTTGAGAAGATGGAACTATTTATGACTGAAGCATTTTACTGTTTATAATATTGAAAAAAACTTTTTAAACAAGAAAAAGAAAATAATCCAACCATACAAGAAAAGATCAAAAGATGTGAACATTTTAGTGACTTAACATAATGAAAGAGACCAATAAACACTTGTAAATATGCTCAATATCAGTACCAATTAGGACAAATAAGATTAAAACTACAAATACCACTTATGTGCTCCAGAATAGCAAAAATTAAAAGTATGACAGTACTAAATACTAGTAAAATGCTGAGTAAATTAAAATTTATGAACTGCCAGTTAAAGAGAAAGACAACAGGCCGGGGATTTAGCTCAGTGTTGCTGCCGCCTACCTCACAAGCACAAGGTCCTGAGTTCAATCCCTGGTACAAAAGAAAAAAGATAAAGCCAACAAAACCAACACTATTTTAAACAATTTGCAATAATCTTGTGAGGTTGAATATGTATCCTACCCAAGGCCCATCAATTATACACTGATAAAGCAGAAATTTACCTGGACACCAAAGTCATACATAAGAATGCTATGGTAATGCCATTTCAAAGAGCAAAAAACTGAAAACAACTCAATATTATTTAAGACTAAATAATCCTAACATATACAAGAAAGGAACTTTATGTACCCTTAAAATATGAACAAACAATAGTTACACACCCAATGTGGATAAATTTCAGAAACATAATGTTGAAGAAAAAGCAATGTTTGGAAAAATATAAACCATATTATTAATTTGCATAAATGTTAAGCATGCAAAGTCAAATAGCATATAAGTGTAAAGCCCCTACCCGAGGAGCCTGCCATTGCCAGCTGGGAGACCAGCACGACAGCACAATGTGGCCTGAGCTCCACCCCTGAGCCCACCATCGCTGGGGTCCAGCCCTCACGTGACAGAGAGCACAAAGGCCATCATTTGGAGCCCAGAAATATGGGCTCAATGGTGAGCAGCAGAGAAAGCCCCTCCTAGGCTTGCTGAGAATTGAAGTCCACTGAGAGCAAAGAGAATCACTCCAATAGAGTCAGCAGACCACAATGGCTGGTGAGTTGTTGGGGTCAGCACCTCCTGCCACAACCTGGACTCCCTCAGGAGGAAGGGGAGTTGTAAAGTGCAACAGAACTGTGCAGAGTTCAAACCTGAAGGTCGGGGACCTCAATTCCAGCCTTGCAGGCAGAAATCAGCCTGAATTTCAGTAGACTCCTCCACACAGATCTGTATACTGCCCACATTGTCCACAGGTGACAGCAGAGACATGCCTTGAAGGGAACATTAGTACTTCTTTTTTTTTGTCTTCTTCTTCTTCTCCTTCTCCTTCTTCTCCTTCTCCTTCTTCTTCTCCTCCTCCTCTTCATTTCTCACCTTTCTTGTTCCTGCTTTTGCCCTGTTTTGTGTTTTCTCAATTGTTTCCATATTTATGGGTGTGAATACAGTTTCTAGTTTCCCTGTTACTGTTCATTTATTCTACTCTTGTTTTTGTTCCTTCCCTCTCTCTTTTGCTTCTGCCCTCACCAGTTCCCCAAAGTTTTCATGATCTACCTACATCCTCTAGCCTTACCATGAGCTGTTCCCTCTCATTCTACTTATCTATCCACCCCCTAACTCCTTCTAAGTCTTCTCCCAAGAGGGCAAATTCATTATTTCGGAAAGCTTATTTACTGCAAATGTATTTCTGGTTGGTTCTAGAGTTTGACATATAACCACAAGTCTAGTTCATGAGGCTAAAGGTGACATTAATAATTACCACAATTCATCATTTTCTAAGCTGTGTTTGATGCTATTGTTGATGCTGATTGTGCCACTCTGGCTAAGGTGATGTGATTGTTCTACTTAGTGATTCTTCTGGGTATATCAAAACTGAGAGTACCTAAGGATCACTACAGACTCAAAACCCAAAGATCAACTCAGGAATTAAAGAAAAATCATCAAGAACAACAAAATAAAGATGAGAAAACACCTAAACAAGATGCAAACGCAGACTATCAGCTCACAAAAGGCAAATCTAGGGGTCATTGAGGTGGAACAACACAAAAGCCAACCATCTAGTCTCCCTAAACTGATAATAAGGGAAATAATAAAACAAATGAATGGGGCTCTAGAAAAATTCAAAGGAGAAACAATTAACCAGATTACTACAGTGATGGAGACAAAAATGAAAGACATGCTTAGAGACTCTAGAACAGAAACAGACAAAAAAAAAAGAGGACCTCAGGAACATGATGGAATACATAAATGCCCAGGATATGAAAGAAATGGAATCCATGAGGCTAATTCAAACATATATTGAGGAGATTAAAAACTCTATTGAAAATATACAAAACAGAATGAGCCAATGTTAAGATAGAGTATCAGATATAGAAGACAGGATTGTGGTTAGTGTCCTTGAAAAGAGATACTTCTTAAAAATAGCAAGGGACCATGAGAAATCAATCCACCAGCTGCTAAATGATGCAAAGAATAACAACATACGATTAATCAGAGTCAAGGAAAATGCAGGAGATAGTGCAAATGACATAAAAATAATTGTTCACAGAGGTAGTGGCAGAAAACTTCCCAAGCAGGGAAGTGAGGCACAGATAAGTGAGACAAATAGGATTCTAAATAGACACACACAAAAACTCACCTAGGCATATAGTAGTCAAGATTTCAGAAATCCAACAGAAGAACAAAATGTTGAAAGCCATTAGAGAAAAGAAACATATTACATACAAAGAAAAACCCATCAGAGTCACAGCAGACTTCTCAACACAAACTCTCAAGTCAAGAAGAGCCTGGAATGAAGTATTTCAAGCCCTAAAAGAAAACAACCTCCAACCCAGATTAATATATTCAGGAAAACTATCTTTCAAAATTGTTGGAGAAATAAGATGCTTTCATGACAAAGAACACCTGAGATGCTTCATGAATACCAAACCAGCACTCCAAAAACTTCTAAACAATATCCTAGAAAAACACAAGGAGAATTAGAACTTCATGAATCCCAATAGAATGAAGCCATCAGGTAAAGCAAGAGATTAAATAGAAAGGGGGAAAAAAGCAGCAATAACAGGAAAATATCATGACAATGCTCAGTCAACACATATCAGTTATAACCATCAATGTAAATGGCCTCAATTCACCAATCAAAAGAAATAGACTGACAGAATGGATCAAAAAGCAAGATCTAACAATATGCTGTGAACAAGAAACACTTTTAATTCAAAAAGAAATTCATAGGCTGAAAGTTAAAGGATGGAACAAAATATTCCTTGTGACAGAGAACCAAAAGAAAACAGGGGTAGCTATCATATCACAGACAAAGTATAAAAATAATTAAGAGACAAAGAAGGTCACTACAATCCAAGAGGAAGAGATGGTGATCATAAATATATATGCACCAAATACTAATGCACCCAACTATATAAAACACAGATTAAAAAACATGGAAAATCAAATAAGCGCTAATACAATAGCAGTGAGGGACCTGAATACCTCATTGTCACAAATAGATCAACTAGTCAAAAAAATCAACAAAATACTGGAACTGAACCAAACTTTTGAACAAATGGACTTGCTAGATATCTACCCCACAAAATCAAATACACATTCTTTTCATCTCCACATGGCTCATTGTCCAAACTAGACCACATGCTAGCTCATAAAATGTGCTTAAGTAAGGCAAAAGAATTGAAATGATGTCCTGCATATTGTCAGACCACAGTCCAATGAAATTGGAGATCAATAGCAAAAGAAACCACAAGAACCCCATGAACACATGGAGATTGAATAACACTGTATTCAACAACCAATGGGTGAAATTAAAGAAGAAATCAGACAATTAATTTAATGAAATTAAACAAGAAATCAGACAGTTCCTACAATCTAATGATAATGCCAGTACACTGTACTGGAAAATATGGGACACAATGAAAGCCGTCCTATCAGAGAATTTCACAGCAGTGAATGCTCATATTAGGAAAACAGAGAGAGAGAGATCAAATAAACAACCTAATGCTGAACCTCAAGCTTCTAGAAAAAGAAGAGCAGGACAAACCCAAGTTCCTACAAGGGAGGAAATTATAAAGACCCAAGCAGAAATCAAAGCAATGGAGACTAAGAGAATGATGAAAAAAAAAAAAAAATCAACGAACCAAAGAGCTGGTTCTTCAAAAGAATGAACAAAATTAACATACCATTAGCCAGCCTTAATCAAAAAAAAGAAAGAAAAGGCCCAAATCCATGCAATTAGGAATGAAAAGGGTGAAATTACAACAGACCCAGCAGAAATCCAGAGGATCATCAATACCTACTTTGAGAACCTATACTCCAATAAGATAGAAAACATAGAAGAAATAGATTTTTCGATACATATGAATTACCAAAGTTGAACCAAGAAGATATAAAAATTCTAAACAACCCAATATCAATCAATAAAATTAAAAATGTAATTAAAAACTTACCAACAAAGAAAAGCCTGGGTCCTGGTTGCTTTACTGCTCTATTCTACAAGACATTTAGAGAAAAGTTATTGTCACTACTCTTTAAACTCTTCAAAAAAATTGAAAGGTAAGCAATACTACCAAAATCATTCATGTAAGCAAGCATCACCTTGATCCACAAAAGCAGAGAAAGACTCAACCAAAAAACAGTTATAGGCCAATCTCTCTAGTGAACATAGACCGAAAAATCCTCAATAAAATACTGGCAAACAAAATGCAGAAAATCATCAAGAGGATCATACATCCTGATCAAGTAGGATTTATCCAAAGGATGTAGGGACGGTTCAACATACACAAATCAATGAATGTAATAGACTATATTAACAGAGCCAAGGACAAAAAGCATATGATCATCTCAATAGATTCAGAAAAAGGATTCAACAAAATCCAAACACCCATTAATGATAAAAACCCTACAGAAAATTGGAATAGATGATCTTTATCTCAACCTAATAAAAGCCATATATGAAACACCAACAGCCAACATCATATTGAATTGTCAAATACTGTAATCTTTTATGCTAAAATCAGGAAAAAGACAAGGATGTCCATTATCACTACTCCTGTTCAACATAGTTCTAGAAACGTTAGCAACAGCAATTAGACAAGAGAAAGAAATAAAAGGAATAAAGACAGGAAATGAAGAAGAAAAATTGTCACTATTTGCAGATGACATGATACTCTATATAGAAGACCCCAAGAATACCACCTAAAGTCTTCTAGATTTTATAACCAAATTCAGTAGAGAAGCTGGATACAAGGTCAACACAAAAATCAATTGCCTTCCTGTACACGAACAACAGACTAACTGAGAGAGGAATTGAAGAAACAACTGCTTTCATAATAGCATCCACAAAAGTGAAATACCCAGGAATCAATCTACTGAAGGAAGTAAAAGACCTCTACTCTGAAAAATACAACACTTTGAAAAAAGAGATCAAAGAGGATATCAGAAAATGGAAATATATCCCTTGCTCCTGGGTAAGAAGAACCAATATAGTGAAAATGGCCATATTTCCAAAACTTCTATATAGATTCAATGCAATCCCAATTGAAATTCCAACGGCATGTTTCCCAGAACCTGAAAAAACAATCCAAAACTTCATTTGCAACAAGAAGAGATGTAGAATAGCAAAAGCACTTCTAAGCAACAAAGACAAGGCAAGGGTTTTCACAATTCCTAACTTGAAACTATACTACAAAACTACCATGATAAAAACACCATGGTGCTGGCAAAGAAACAGACTTGAAGATCAATGGAACAGATTAGAACATGCATAAACATCTCCAGACATATTCAGCCACCTCATCTTTGACAAAGGAGTCAAATACCCTCACTGGAGGAAATATAGCCTCTTTAATAAACGGTACTGGAAAAACTGGATTTCATCTTGCCACAGATTAAAACTAGACCTGTATCTCTAATTATGCATTAACTAAAATTAAAATGGATAAAGATCTAAATATTAAAACAAAAATACTAAGCCAGCTAGAAGAGAGGTTAGGTAGAACTATTGAAGACATTGGCATAGGAAAAAATTCATGAGCAAAACCTCAGTCGCACATGAACTAGCACAAAGAATCAACAAGTGGGATCTCTTCTTATTAAAACCTTCTGTACAGCAAGAGAAACCACCAACAATGTGAAGAGACAAACCACAATGTGGGAAAAAATTTTACCAGCTGTTCCTCAGACAAAGGTATACTATCTAGAATATATAAAGAACCTAAAAAAATCAGACCTCAAAAATGTAAAGATCCAATCCAAAAAGGGGCATTTGAAATGCACAGACATTTCTCAGACAAAGAAGTAGTAACAGCAAATAAACATATGAAAAAAAAATCACTGGTCATTCCAGAGATGCAAATGAAAACAATGCTAAGATTCCACCTCACTCCAGAAAGAATGGCTGCTATCAAGATGATGCTACCAATAAGAGATGCTGGTGGGGCTATGGGGAAAAGGGAACTTTTCTCCACTGTTGGTGGGAGTACAGACTGGTGCAGCCACTGTAGAAATCAGTATGGAGATACCTCAAAGAACTAGGATTTGACATTCCACTTGACCTAGCTATTCCCCTACTGGGTATCTTCCCAAAAGAATTAAAAGCATCATACCACAGAGATATATGTGTACCCATGTTTATAGTGGCCCAGTTTGTAATAGCTAAATCTTGGAAATAGCCCAAATGCCCATCAACTGGTGACTGAATAAAGATGTAATTTTTAAAATAAAAATGGAGTACTACTCAGTCATAAAAATGATAAATGAGAGAAATTTATAGCTAAATGGATGCACATTGAGGCCATACTCTTAAGTGAAATAAATAGGATACACATGTGTAAATACTGAATAGTTTCTCTGGTGTGAGAAACTGAAGGTGTAAATGAGGACCAAAATGTATAATAGATAATGTGAAATAAGAAGAAAAAGTCCAAAGGGAAAGAGGAAGTGGGGGTTTGTGGGAAAGGAAAGAAGGGTGAGAAAAAAATATGAGAAGTGGAGGAAGAAATGGAAACAAGGTTTTTTGTAAATAGGGAGGGGCTTGGGGTGAAAGGGAGGGCATTGGAATGGGGAAAAAAGAAGAACCAAGATATGTCATGTTCAGGTACAAATTCCCAATGATGAATGTGATAATAATGTATACCTAAATGTACCAATAATCTTAATTAAAAAATAAAAGTAAAGATTAAGGAGCTATCCAGTTTAACCATTTGAAATTGTAATTTTTGTAGATAAAAAGGTGAATATTGGCAATTTTATGTGGTTCAGCATAACAGATATTTGCAGCAAAATTATAAAGAGTGAAGTCAGCAACATTCAATACATGTGTATTTGGCAGAGTAAGTTGATAGAAATAATAGATTGTCTACAGATCATAGTTTCAAAATTTATTCCCATGCAGCATTTATTTTAGTGGAGAAAGAAATAATTAACAAATTTTACCAAGCTAATGCCATACAGTCAATAATGGAAAAAATAGAAACAAACCACATGGATTTGATGGGCTCAGAGGAAGGTTGCTATTTTATGTCCAGATCACAGAAGAGCCTTCTAATTAAGTAAAATTTAAGGAGAATCCTGATTGAAAGGAAGAAGGGAGCCAATGACCCTCTGGAGAACTGGCTTCATTAGCAGAGGGCAGCAGAGTCAAATGCTCTGAACGAGGGCTGTGCTTGGATCATTCCAGGAACAGCAAGGGTGCTGCATGCCTGGAGCAGAGCAGTAGGTTGGCACAGGGCTGGGAAAATGATAGAATATGAGGATCAAGAGGAACCCAGGGGCCAGATCATGTAGGGTCCTACAGGTCATTTTGCTTTTACTGAGTTAGATGGAAATCCGTTGGGGAATTTTGAGCAGGAAAATGATGTAAGCAACTTCATGTTTTATACCAATCATCCTGAACACAAATAGAGAAGAAATTGTAAGCCAATTAGGAAGGCCAAGAGAAATCTGCAGGCAAGAGAAAAGAGTGGCACAGATGAGAGTAGTACCCTAGAGGAAATGAGAATGAGTTCTGAAAGTAACATCAAACAACTTTCAGATGAATGTAGGTTGTGAGAAAAAGAGACAGGTCATCTGGAAGAAGAGGAGGAAATGTGGGAGGTGAAAATTGAGTAATAGTGGTTTGAGAGATTATTGTTTTAGATAAATCAAGTTTGAACTAGCAATTATCCATCAACTTGCAGAAGCTGGGTGCAGAATTGAATTTAGAAGTCTGTTCATAGGGAACATCTAGGTTGCCAATTCATATATGGGAGTGATCAACGCAGTGATTTTTTTAAAAAGCAAAAGCTGGAAGAATCATCTAGTAAGTGATTCCAAATGAAGAAGAAAAGTGGACTGAGGGCTAAGACCCAGGCATTTCAGGGCCTAGTGGCCTGAAAGAGAAGAAGCCAGAAAGATTTATAAGGAGCAGCACTAAGATGAGGAGAAGCCAAGCAAAACTAGTGTTCCTAAAGCCAGAGAAACTTACTTCCAGAAGATGGTAATGAGATCACAGACTAAGAAGAGGTAGCTTTAATGATATTAGTACTATATTTCATAATCTAAATGGTTCACAGTGGTAATCATTTAGCATATATTTACTTGTTATAGCATATAGTGTTGTAATGTAGTAAACATCTTATGATAAAAAATTAAAAAGTTAAATTTCATTGCCAAATAAAATATCATGGCACAGGGGTAAGAGAAAGTATTTTGATAGATTTTTATAGAAAATAATCCACCACAGAAGGAAATTCATAGCAGAGGCCTGCATTAACCCTGGCCTGGTCCTTAGCTCTAGAAGCTGCATAACAAATGTGCTACCAAGTGCTCATTACTACTTTCCCCAACAGAAGCTGGTAATTTATGACAAATGTATATTTGGCAAAATGTTACATATTCTATCATTCAGAACATCATGATATGTGAAGCCTTACATAAATAACAATTTTCTAAATTTTTAATGAAACATGTTGAAAATCTTTCCAACTAAAGCTGCAATGTTAATAGGAAATGAACAATAAAAATGAAGTCCTTTGGGTTTTTTCATTTCTCTTACAAATACACTAGAGGAGGAAAAAAACCCTATAATTTCCTTACAAATGTAAGACTTATTTTGAAAACTTTCCCCCTTAAGAAAGAATAACTCATTAGAAATGCTTCCAAAGTTGTGTTTTCCTTTGTTTTAACATTAAAAAAATGTAGCTTGTGCCTTAAAAACCGCCTTCCCAATGAGAATGAAATAGACTTCTATATAGAATTTCTAAGCCTGAGTCTATAATAAAAAATTATAAGAAGCAATTATTTTTCTGACCCATAATTGGCTACTGGTCCTGGCAACGAGTGGGAAAGAGAGCAGGAAAGACAGATACCACATAACAACCAGCTCAACAATAAGATTATTTACTCATTTGTTACCAAAGATGAATAGCATAGTACTGGCCAGCAGAAATTCTCTTTCCCTCCTGGCCCTTCTCTTCCTCCACCCTTTCTTTCTCCTCTTCCTCCTCCTTCTCCTCATTCCTCTCCTGCTTTCTCTCTCTCTCCTGCTCTCTTCCTCTCTCCCGCTCTCTCTCTCCCTCCCTCCCTCCCTGTCAACTGTCAGCTTCTTCTATTTTTCTTAATGAGTATAATGAAGTTGCCTTACTAGTGATTGTATAATTGATCTCCACAAAATCTTGGAGATTATTTTCTAAAGTCATTTAAATATACATCAAGGGAATCATTTCAGAAGAAAGCAGGGAGATGCCCTACAGTTCCTGATGGATGTATTGCTAGCCTCCATCCAACTGAAGAACAGAATTATACTAATACTTTGGGATACATTTCTATATTAAAACTGCTAAATATAGAAAAGGGTCATTCATTAAAATCTGTAGATATTATAGTAGCCTTATTTCTGTAAACAATCATGTCCATTTGTGTACTTAAGTTTGTCCAATTATTTCAGGTAAATGATTCATTTCCCATGGGGATTTTATCAATATATATACTATGAGCTAAACTTTGTCACACAAAAAAATATACTTATCTGTGTTTCTATTATATCAAGATTAATTTCCATATAATTTAAAAATAATTTAACATCATACAATCATCAATTTTCCAACTGAAATATCTTCTGCATTAATTTCTTTCTTAGAATGCATGATTATTTAGAGAAATGAAACATTATTATTATCACTTTCCTGTGAGGCAGGATTATTATATCACAAATCACGATGTGCAGGCATTAAGCTCATGCTCACCAATCTAGATTAGGGCTGAAAAAATTTAGTAGAGCTGTAGCTGAACATAAGCAAAAAGCTGAGAGACAACTGAATAAAAATAAAATGTGTGACTTTTTTTATCATCTAAAGGCAGATTGTTAACACCCCAGAAGGAAATGCTGATTAATTAATTCAAGCCCTATTTACAATTCTATTGTGAACATTATCTTGTAATTGTCTTCTCAAGTATTAATATTGTTAGCAAATTTCAATGAATTTGAATTTCTATAAATATTCTAAGACAGATGTAATTAAATATGTAATAATCGCCTGTTTAATGCCTGCCTACTAGACAAAAGAGAAAAATGCTTTCTTTTATTACTCTAGAACATTGAATGCATAGTGTGGAGAGAATGAATAAATGATTGTTTGAATTACTGTATACAATAATGTCTAGTTTACATCAATCTATATCAAAAGCTTATTGTTCAGAATAGAATGACAAAATAACTTTAAGTTACTTTTTTTCTTCAGTACTGAAGATTGAATCCAGGCTATTGCACTGAGCTACATCCTCAGCCTTTTTTTATTTTTTATTTTGAGATAAGCTCTGGCCAGGTCACTACATTGCTGAGGCTGGACTCTAACTTATGATCTTCCTGCCTCAGCCTTACAGAGAGCTGGCTTGTACCATCGCACCCAGCTTACATATTTGATCTAATGACTTTTTCTACTTTCATTGAATAATCTAGATACTTTTAAAGGTTATCCTCAAAATTAAAACACAAAACATTATTTGAAGCAAAACATGAATATCCCCAAAATATAACTATTGACACTCAGAAGGCAACTAACTCCAGCACGGAAAACAAAAAGAAATAGTTCATAGCTACAATAATTTAAATTTAAGAAAACAGCCAGGAAGGGAGGGATTTGAAAGTCCCTGCCCTCAAAATTAGTACAGTACAAAATTAGTACATATATATCCAAAGGAAATAAATCAGTATCTCAAAAAGTATCTGAGTTCTCACATTCATTGAAATAGTACTATTCATAATAGCAAAGACAGAGACAACTTAAGTGTCAATCAATGGGTGAATGGTGAATGCATAAATATATTAAGTATGAAAACAGCAACAGAAAATAAAGAAACCTTGTCATTTGCAACAACATGGGTGAGCCTAGAGGATATTATACTAAGTGAAATAAACCAGACACAAAAAGACAAATACTATCATCTTGCTTATATGTAAAATCTAAAAGAGCACAACTCATAGAAAGTGTAGAATGGTGGCTGTCACAGGGTAGTGTGTTGAGGGGAAAAGTCAATTAGTACAAAGTTTCAATTAGCCAGAATTCATAATTTTGGGGGGTCTAACTTGATGACTATAGTTAATAATGCTTTTGTCTTAGTTACTTTCTCATTGCTGGGACAAAATACCCAATACTCACGAGTTAAAGAAGGAGGGGATTACTTTAGCCCACCATTTGTAGAGGTTTCAGTCCATGGTCAATGGCTCTAAGGCTGGATGGCACAGCAGAGGGACATTGCAGAGGACAAACATTTCATGGCACAAAACACAAGAGGCAAGAAACTATCCTTCTTTTTGCCCTTTTTATTCCACCCAGGCTACCAGCCTATTGGTTGGTGCCACCCACACCCAGGGTGGGTCTTCCCTCTTCAGTAAATTTATCACCAACACCCAGAACTATGCTAAAGGAATCAGTGGACTAATGATTCAGTATCACATTCATGATCCAGCCCCACCTATGAGTGCATGAGGCTTTGGGGGAACATCTAGATATAAACCATAACAGCTCTATTATATACTTGAAATTTGCTAAAAGATTAGATCTTAAACTTTCATATAACACACACAAAATAATAACTGAGTTGATGGCAGTGTTAATTATCTTGGTAATAGTAATCATTTCACAATGTGCATATATATATATAAACAGCATGCTGTCTACCTTGAATATACACAGTTTTTATTTGTCAATTATATTTAAATAAAGCTGGAAAAGCAGTCACTGCCCCCAAATAAATACTGGTAGTCAACTATTTGGTCATTTATAAGATTAGAATTGCTCTATAAATTATAAAAACATGCCAGAAAAAGGTATATAAATACCCATACACTGTAAATATATGCATATTTTCAAAGGAAATAGCGTTAGGCTTTTAATCTGTTCCTAGTTCACCTAACTCTCCTACATATTGTGAAGAAGGTACTTTTTCTTTTATACTGTGGAAACTGTCACTCATGTAGTGACACATCACCTAATCATGGTATGATCTTCACAGTCTAGCCAAATAGTGGCCACTGCAAAAATATAGGAAGGGAGAGTAGGACATATCCACTGAGCTCCTATAATAGAGAAAGTACTGTAATACTTCCTTTTATTTAAGTAACTCTGAAAGAGAACCAACTATTTGCATTCAAGTTCACTATAGAAATAAACTATCAGTACCCCATTCTGTTTAAGTTCTGTTATACATTACTGGATTCTAAAAATACTTTCATAAATGGCAGCACAAGCCTATAAAAGCAGTGATGATAAACACAAGCCCATTGCGGTGCAATGTCAGAGTTATATAACTGGTCATCAACGTGACAATCTTTAGGCATGATTATGGAATTTTGTTGACAAGTTCAGGGTGGCTCCTGAGAGTAATTTATGTTCAAAACAAGAGATGAAAATCCTAGCAAAGTAAAAACTAAGAGTAAGGATAGATTAAAAAACATATTAAATTGCATTTTATAACAAAAAGGTATTTATAATGGGTTATCACATGCCAAAGAAAGACACTGGACTTCTTTTTAACAATAAACCCTATGTGTTTAGCTAGAATGAATATGTATATTAATAAAATTAAAATCTCTTTGTAGCATCTTTTTACAGGCCTCACCTGTTTAATAGTTACATACAAAAACTGAAATATAATTGGCCTTCTTTGTAATTATATGTTTTTTAACTTATGAATTTTAGAAGAGGTCCATAGACCTTTCCTACTTTCCAGTGTGGTTATTTTTTAAATTTTTATTTGTGATTAACATGTATTAATTAATATACCAATACAGTTCAGTATAATGATCAAATCCAACATACACACACACACCCTTTCTAATCTCATAATCACTACTCTACTTTCAAGTTGACTTTTTTAAATTTTCACTTATGGGAGCACAGGGCACTTGTCTTTCTATGTCTGATTTATTTCATTTAGCATAATGTTTTCCAGCTGTATCTATTTTGTTGTAACATACAGGATGTCATTATTGATGGCTGAATAATGTATGTATACCAAATTTTGTTTTTCTGTTCTTCTATTGATGGTACCATAAGGTGATTCCATGTCTTAGCTTTTACTAATATTGTTCCAATAAATGACTTCATGGTACCTTGGCAAAATTATTACTGTACAAATAAGTATTGGGATAACTTATTATACCATAATAGATAACCTATATAGGAAAAATCATATCAAAAGATATACTCTATACCTATTCTAAATAAATATGGTTAAAATTAGGTAAAGAATAAGCAACAAATGACACAAAATTTTAATGAACTAAAGGCTTTGGATTTTCACATAAAAAGTCAATGTCTTGTACCAAGAAAAATTAAAGAGAACACATTAGATATATATCCCATCAATGCTTTTTTTAAAATTTAGAGTACAAGGAAAAATCCAAGATTTGACTTGCCAAAAGAAAACATTGCAGTTAAAAAGTCAATCCATCCAGATTACCATTCTCACTTGAAAGTAAATGAACGAAATTTTCATGCATACAAGTAGTTATAAAAATATACTTTTTTCTAAAATAAAATAAAATTTATTTTGAAAAAGAAAGTGTTCAAATGGGGAGGAGAATAAGGGAGGAGGGAGGGAGAAAGGAAAGAAGAGACAACAAAAGTGAAAGTAGAAAAAAATGGAAATAAAGCTTTTGTACATAGAGAGGAGAGGGGGCTTGAGGAGGTAATGAGATAAAATAAAATTTATTTTAAAATATACTCTTTATAATTTCATGAATATTTTCTTCTTTATTTTGTCTCGAATATCCCTTTCTGTGGAAATTCCCTCTCATGTTTTCACATAAACTGTTTCAAAAGAAAATATTCATGTTTTCTAAAAACTAAGAAAGTAATCTTTCAAGAGGTAAAATATATGATAAAAAATAGCAGGGAACAATGAAACCTTCGTTTTTAGAGTTGTCTTTTTAAAATGGAGATGGCTGCTACATATCTAGTAAAATAAGCAATAATACACAGAGGCAAGAGGAAGGGGCTTCTAGGCCACCATCCCTACAGCCACTCCCAGCCCAGAGGAAAGGGCTTTTGGGCTGCCATCTGTCCTGCCGCTCCCAGCCCAGAGGAAGGGGTTTCTAAGCCACTGTCCCACCACCCCTGGCCCACAGGAAGGGGCTTCCAGGCCACCATGCATCCCGCTATTCCTGGCCCAGAGGAAGGGGTTTCTGGGCCACATTCCAGCCCGCCACTCCCCGCCCAGAGAAAGGGGCTTCTGAGCCACCATCCATCTCACCACTCTCAGCCCAGAAGAAAGAGCTTTTGGGCCTCCTTCCATCCTACCTCTCCTGGCCCAGAGGAAGGTGTTTCTGAGCCACTGTCCCACTGCTCCCAGCCCAGAGGAAAGGGCTTTTGGGCCACTATATGTCCTCCAGCTCCTGGCACAGAGGAAGGGGCTTCTGAGCCACTGTCCCACCTCTCCCAGCTCAGAGGAGGTGAGCCATGTGGGTGCCAACAGAATCGCGCCGCCCCCCGGGGTCAAAATGAGAAGACAAGTAAATAAGTCTCAAAACCAGACTTCCAGATCACCTACAGCAATCCCAAAGGGAAATGAGATGGAACACTCTGATACTCAAACATCTGGACCCACTGAACTGGCAACAAAAGAGGATCTGGAAAAAATGAAATCAGAAATAATTTCTCACATAAGAGCAGAGATTGTGCTTGTAGTGCAAGACATGATTAATAAATCTAGAGAGGAGCTCAGGAACATGATGGAATCCCAACATAGGAAACAAATGGAAT
>NW_004624731.1:24444715-24456938 GCF_000247695.1 Heterocephalus glaber | reverse complement strand
TGAGTGGAGGGCTAGGAATGGGGAAAAAATAAGAACAAAGATGCATCATGTAAAGGTACAAGTTCCCAATGAGAAATGTAAATGTATTGTATACCTAAAATGTACCAATAAAAGAATTTAAGTAATAAAAAAAAATACACAGATGTGATAGATGCTCAAAGAGAAAAATCCATCTGACCAATTTAGTTACTAGATACTAACTTCTCTAAAACAAACAAAATTGGACCTCCTAAATGTGTTTCATAGGCAACATCTAACCCCTTGGCCTAGGAAAGAGGTATCTCTTCTTTGGCCTCCCTTTCCCCATGAGCTGGAGTGCCAGAGTTATGGAACTGAGATTATCTTTAGTTTCTGTACTCAACTAAATAAAAGTTCAGTGCAAAATATAAATATCAACTAGCACAGCAAAAGGTCAAACTGTGATTTCTTGTTTTAGAGTAAGTTAATAAACTTCGCAAGACACAAAGAACAAAAGTTTTCTCACCCGAAAATTAAAGCCACTCAAGAAGGCTACATGCACAAATTAAGGATTTTCCACTGATGGTATATTTTTAAGTGGAAATCAGAGACTTTTTGTTAAGGAAAGACACTTTCTCATAAAGCATCTTAGTAGAGTACATGTTAATACATTATCGCTCTGAAATTCTTATACCTGAGTTAATTCAGAACTACTGTAAAAGTTAATTTTTCAGCAATAAACTATGATTTGGGTAATTTAGGTCATACTACACATCTGGCTTCCGGGAAGAAAAAGATGAAGTTCAACATACTTAACTAATAATTAAACCTAGTGTTTGGCAATTTGCTTTCCCATAGTACATCAATGAATATTCATCAGAAAAATAAGACAAATGTGTTTCTTTACCTGAGACTTTACAAAGCCAATAATATGCTAATACAAGCACATGAGGTCTTCAAAACCTTTGTATTTGTAATTTCACCCTAGGAAACCCTTCATAGAAGTCATTTGACAAAGAAAACATTTTCTTGGTATTAAAATTTTTCAAATAGTGTTCTGTGAAGCCCATGTTGGAAACACTGATATAAAAAATCCTAAGTACTTTACAAACTCAAGAGATTTCACCATCATCTCAGCATCGAATAACATACTGTCAGTCACAGTTTCAATGTGTTCACTGCAAAACCCAGGTGTTGCCAGTGTGATAGTTATTAAAAGTGATGAAGTTATGACCCCCCCCATGAAATTAAGGCCCTTATAAAAGAGACTTCATAAAGTGTTTGACTGGTTTCCTGCTCCTCTCTTCTGCCCTGTGACTATACAGTACCTGTGTCCCTTCTCCTTTGCGCCTTCTTCTGAGTGAGGACACAGCAAGAAGGTCCAACCAGATATGAGGGATGTGATCTCAGACTTCTAAGACCCTGGAATTCTTAGAGATAAATTCCTGTTCTGTATCATTCACCCAGTCTCAAATATTTTATTAGAGCATCAAAGAATAAGCTAATACACATTCCTAATTAGAAAGTGCTGAAAGTTGAATCTATCTTCTCATTGTCTGAAATTGAATACTTTAAGAATATTGTTTGAATAATTACCAAACAGACTAGATAATTTTCTCCTAATCATCTTAGTACTTAGGAAACATCTATCATGTAATACTAACTGCATAGAACATGTAGACTTGAAAATATGCTATTAGAAAGAATATACAAATTTTAAAAAGTGAAATTATGCAAGCACAGATTGGCTTCAATGCCTTTGCATTTGAATCTCTTACTTCCCAGAAAGCTCTTCCTCCAGTCAGTTGCTTGGCCTAATCTTTCCCCTTCCCTATATTCTTAAAATCACCTTTTCTGAGCTTCCTTGTCCTGCCTATGTGAAATAGTAAGCACCTAGCCCATCCTCAACCAATAATATATGCTTCAATCTGTTGTACACAGTGGCACCTCAGTGCCCAAACTTAATTCTTTCCATTATTCTGGTTTCAAACTTAATTGGATAAAAACCAAATCAAATTCAGTGGCTAGGTTCAATGTTGACCTTATGGAGAAATTTGATTTAGTTCTCATCCAATTTGATTTGTGACCAGAATCATGGAAAGAATTAAGTTCGTAAACCGAAGTACCACTACTACTCTCTAACAAATTGCTTGATTTCTGTCTCTTCATTGTGAGAACAAGTTATTTTTAATTAAGCCCTAAATATGTTTAGAAATAAAGAGAGGAGACATTTTCTAGAGTCAATCTTCATGTATTTTTAACATTACGTTCACAATTATGCAATTCTATAACACAGAAAAAATAAAAACAAACTATGAAATGCATAAATACTATAAATTTCAAAATACTATAATAACAATGAAACAGATTAAAATGATAATTTTTTCTACTTTTACTTAAGACAATATTTTTCAAAGTTAAAATGCAGTGTTGACAAAACTATGATCAAAGAGGTTCTTATATGCAGACAAAGGCAGCATAAATTGTACAAAAAAATTCCTAGAAAAAGTATCTCCTAGTTTTTTAACAAATTTTCCATATTTGCTAATTTTACTGAAAGAAAATAGAGATGTACATAAATGTTTATGGACAAGAGTTCTTATTATATCAACAGAATAGTGACATACTTTAAACATAATAAATATTCAATAATAATATATTAGTCTGCTTTGGCCAGCATAATAAAATACCATAGTTGATAGCTTAAACACCAGAAATGGATTTCCTCACAGTTCTGGGGACCACAAGTCCATGAATATGGTGTCATCGAGTTTGGTGTCCAATGAGACCTTTCCCTCCCTGTGGTTTCCCTGTGGTTTTTGTTGTGTGCACGAGGAGACTGATCATGTGATTATTCCTCTTGTAAGGTCCCATCACACTGGGGCTGTACCCTATGTCTGCATTTAACTTCAACAGGTTCCCTAAAATCAGTCATCTCAGGGGTTAAGACTTCAACATATCAATATTGTGGGGACACAATTCAATCCATTACACAGGAGAATAGATAAATTAATTATACAACCACAAGATGAACTATTACACAGCTATAAAGAAATTATATTTTCTAAGAAAATTAATGACCTCCTACATGTTAGCAATTATGATCAGTAAATAAATGAAGTTAAAATATAAATACAATTAATCTCAGGATAGTTTAAAGTAGTCCATAAATATTTTTTTAAAACCCAGCATAATACATATTTTAAATAGCTCTATTAAATTGCAAATAGTGAATCAATAGCAAAGCATGGCTTAAGTTATCATTTTGTCTGCCAAAAATAAATGAATAAAACTATTTTCAAAATTTTAAATAAATAGTGCAAAAGACAAGTTGGCATGCTGTCAAACAACACAGTGGATAGACATATACACAGCAAAGCCTTTCAGACCTTCCTGAAATGATGTGATATAAAGCCATAAGCCATTAGCCAAACATGTCAATATATTCAAAGAATGTTTACATTAAAAAGTTGACACTATAATAATCATCTTCTTCCCTCATGTTTTTTTATCAGTGTTTATATGCAACATCTATATTAGAAAAGGGAAGTACAGCTACATTCCCATCTCTTAAAAACCAAAAATGATTTAATAAACATTTCCCAAAGGTTAATAGACAACTCAGATGAGGGAGGCAATTCATCTGCCTTAAGGTTTTCCAATGTCTTTTATTTGTTTTATTATCATTGTAGTTTTGGGGTCCCTATTTCAGATAATAAGAATTTGAGTGAGTTGTGAACTTGCAATTCTCCTCTTACTAAAACAGAGATTTCTCAGAAGTAACAAGTGAGGTGCTTTCCTTACAGCCAATATCCAGAGGCACAATCCCAGGGCCAGGAATCTGTGTGTTCACCCTTAGAATACAAGAGGCACAGAGAATACAAGAGTCTAGTGAAACAGGGGTGGCCATTCAACAATTGTTGATGAAGTTGAAGGAGGAGAAAGAAGAAATTTCCTCCAGTGTTTTCAATGTAGTAACTACTCATTGGAAAGTCTTAGCAAGAAACACAACTGTAAGTAATAATATGAAACATAACACTGCTTTTCTCTGCTTTTTCCTGCTTGCTATTTAATAAAGTTAAATATTTAGACAATTGTTTCTAAAAACTATTACTTAAATATTAAAGTAACAAAGTAACATATGATCAATATTTTAAATTTTATTACTATTACTGATATTAGTCCAAATGATGTAGTTAACAACATTTAAATAAAACCATATATGTACTCTTTTAGTGTTGTACACAAGTTGCCATAATGTACATACACACACACACACACACACAAACACACACATACAGATCATCTTTGTTTCCTTAACAGAAATTGTTCTGAATTTAAGAGATAACATTTTAATGATGGGAAAGATTTCTGCTTTAGAGGGCCTAGCTAACAGTAACAGAGTATTATTGCATTTTCATTGGCGTGAACAACATATAAGTTATTAAGAAATAGCACACTGTTTATTTTCTAATATAAAATGTATCATTGTGGGCCTACACTAGTTTAGGCAACTGAGGATAAAGATATAAAACAGACTGGATCACCACCTTCAGAGGATTCATAGTCCTAAACTGACCAATGACAAAAAGTGAAAATAAAGTATCCCACAATGCATCTAGATACCCAAAGCATTCTCAAATAGAATCTCAGCAGAAGTTTTATGAACTTTGAAATCTAATCCTAGAGCTCAGATGGGCAAAAAAATTAGCAAATACAACCAAGTGAACGTTCCCACACAAGCTATCAAAAGATAATTATAGTATGCAATTACAGTAATTAAAAGTCTGAACAGTCACAGGAATTGACAAAGATGTAAAGAGATTCCATTAAAAATCATAGATTCTGTTAAAAGTAATGAACATGGGGTTATAGAAGTTTAGACTAAATATAATTCCACTGACATCATTGGGGAACATGGAAAACATTCAAAAGATTATATTGGATGATTCACTATCCATTTAAAAGTCCATGTCAGACCCTTAGTTCTTTCTACACCCCTACATATTTACACTTACAGACATATTGATTAAAGGATTAAACATTGAAGTAGATATGAATCTTCTTAACAAATACAAAATTTAGATAATTTACATGAAAAGATTGACAGATTATAAACCCAAATTTTTTTAAAGTGCACTTCTAAAGATACCCTAAGTGAAATTAAAAGACTGATTGGATTTACCACACAACACGCCATGTTGGAACAATACAGTACCTACAACCTCTTTACAATCGCAGAAAACAGGTTGTTTTTAAGTAAGAGGAGGGGGAAAAAACTACATTGGTAAAACAAAAACAAAAAAAGGAAAGAAGAAAATACTTGAAAGAAATACAGGCTTTGAGAAGACTGAATCCATGTGGAACAGTGATAACTGATTTGGGTGATTAGAGAAAGTATGCTCGAGGACCGGAATTGGGGAAATCCGAGACGAACGCTAATCTTACTCAAGAATACTACAAGAGAGCAGCTTGAAGGCGGGATAATGGATATAGCCTGCCTATTCCAAGATTCAGAAGTAAGTGAAAAGATCAGTGTTGTATGATTTACTGTGATGGTAACTATAAATATATATATGAGAGATTAAAGTTATCATAAGTTTGCTATATTTATTTAGATGATAATATGGTTGATATGACTTTCTTGTTTTACTGTGTAAATGTGGCAAATTAATCAGCTTTCAAGTGTACACCAACTCATCTTCCGAGAATAAATCAAAATTGATCATGACACATTTGTTTCATATATTTTTATACTTAACTTGCTAATATCTTGTTAAATCTAGGAACTTCCACATCAAAGAGTTTCTCAGAAAATAGAGGAATAAAACATAAAATAATACATTTAATTTTTTGGAGCTAAAGGATATGACTTTTTAAATTAATCATTCTCTGAAACTGTCAAATCAATGAACAAGAAATAGAGTCACATTAAAATTAGCCATTGTGAAATATCAGAATATTGAGGACAAATTAAATATTCAAAATGTTTTGGTTGGAGGGGAGGAAGGTAAGCTTAGAAGCAAATGAACAGAAATTCAGAATAGCCTCGGAGTTTTCAGTGTTACATGGCAATGAAAAGGACGGGAGAGCAATGCCTTCAAGATACTAAAAAACTTGTTGCCAACCCAAGATTCTTTATCCAGTCAAACTTTCATCAAAAAGTCACAGTAAGTGGCCGGCGATGCAGCTCAGTGGCGCCGCGCCTGCCTGGCAAGTGCAAGGTCCTGAGTTCCACCCAGGGTACCGCAAAAAAAAAAAAAAAGTAATGGTAAGAAAACGAGATGACAGCAATGAAGTCAAAACCCAAGACAGCAGTTGTTCCTGTTCTATTTTGTTCCTTTCACCATTAATTTGTATGTTAAGAACACGGGCCATATGATTTATACTTTTTCCACTGTGTGAATTTTCCTAATTGTTCATTTGTGGCTGTGGTCATGTTCTCTAAGTTTCCTACAAGTTGACATCTGGATTAAGGGACTTGACCAAATTCATGTTCAAACACTTTGACAAGGAAAAACAGTAGATGCTGGTTTCTATCATCAGATAACAAATAATGCCTGATTGTTGTCTTTTTTATGCTAATCAGGTTGATATTCAAGGTTCATTAATTCAATTCACTGGAGTTGTAAAAGGGTGCATTATTCTATCTTTTTATTATTAGCTGGAAAAGTTTTAATAGGTTTTGCACGCAGTTATGTACTTGTATAATGGAATGGGTCTATGAAAGCAAGAGAAATGCTCACCTTTTTATTTTACTTTTTGTTTTAAATTTATTTTAACTGATACATAAAGACAAAAATTGTACATGTTAACAAAGTACCAGTAGTATTTCAACAGATTTATACATTAGTTAATGTTTAAATCAGATTAAACATATATACCTTCTGCAACATTTATTATTTCTTTATAGTGAAACTTGCTAATTTTTAAAATTTTATTCAGACAGTCTTTAAAAAAAATGCATGTTTCCCTTTCATTTCCAAAATGTGATTTTGTTTTTAAATGCCATTTAAAGTCAAGGATGAAAAACTTTTGTTTCAATACAATCTAATTTTTAAAGCCTCAAATTGCCCTATCCTCAGCTAGTGAAGACTCTATCTCCTGTTCTTGTTATGACAACAGTACTTTCAGTCACTTGTACAGGTATGTCAAAATGTGCTACAGATTCATCTGTCGTATCACCTGCCCTAAATCAAACATTTACCCAAGAATCCCTGGTTGTATACAGTAAGAAGTCATATTTCAAGGCAGCAACTTGTGTACAAGGTATGTTCTTCACAATTTGTTTGTTTATTTTTCCTCTTCAGTGGAATGAGAGGCAGACAGACATTTACAGATACTGGTAGATAAAACAACTCAAGAGTTAATATTTCCAATTCATAACCAGGTCTACAGAGCTCTTCCCGAAGTCCATCTATGATATCATTCATCTTTCTTCCAACCTGAGGATCATGATACTCAAGGACACATTAAGTTATCCCATAATTATTTGCTTTATTCATATTAAAAACATAAATGTTTTAGAAATAATAGTATCACCAGAAATTTAAAAAACAAAGTGGTTGTAATTTTTGCATATAACACACTCATTTTCTCCCCACTTTATGTATAACATATAAGTATATATAACAAATTATATGCATGTTATACTATTCTTTTTTCATATTCTTATTTAATGCTATTTCTACTAATAATCATAAATTTTATGATCACTTCTGGTTTCTCTATCAAAGTCTTAGTCATTTTGATACTCTGATATTCATTCTGTAGTTTATTTGACAGAAGTAGCTAAAGGCACTAATATTCCATGACTTTTTTTTCAGACTTTAAACATTTTTAAATTTGTCACTATATAGTGGCAAATTAGAGTTGTATATATTTATGGGGTACAAAGTTATGTTATGACTTTTTACTACAATGTGAAATGATCAAATCAAGATAATTAGCATATTTATCACTTCAAATGATAATGTTTAAAATATACTCTACTAGTGATACTGATGTGTAATTCAGATATCTGTTTGAACTTCTCAAAGCCCTCTGTTTTCTTGTTTTTGTATAGTTAACACTGGAAGAGTTTGCTTTCTGAAATTCTCTGATTCTACTGGCCTAAGAAACATAATCAAAAGATAAGAGTAGAACAGACCACAGAAGGAAGTCCTGGTGGAGTGGGCCCTAGTGAATGGCATTAGTGTCTCATTAGGCGCTATGGAGACCAGGGATCCCACTCTCCTCTTGGCCATGTGAGGACATAAGGATAGGTCACGACTCTGCAAACCCAAACCAGAAGGGTCTGACCAGAACCCAGCCATGTTGGCACCTTGATCTCAAACTTCCAGCTTCCAGAACACTGAGAAATAAATTTCATCATTTACAATCCACCCCATATATGGTATTTTGTTATAATAGCACAGAGTAAAACAACCCCATACTCATTTTGAAGAGCCCACCATCCACTACTCTTAACTGCAGCTATTACCTGTCAGATTGCTCTTCAAACCCACTATGCTGGACTTCTGCTGTTTGCTCCACCAGACACCTCTGTCTGTTTCACCTCATACACATTTTGACAACAGGTGAGTCTGATAGTTGTTGGTATTTTATCCCAACTCATACATATTTTAGATGAGGGACACAGAATTGTTTCATTAAGAATATTATCCGTGGACTTCTGGTTTTGCTATCTGGTTACTCTATTTTTATGTAAAGATTTGGAAAGATCCAAAAAATATGTTGCCACTTTTGCTGCATTTTCCCAAAATTCACTTTGTATATTTTACTAATTATTATTTTTTATATCATGAACATAGATATAAATATTTTAACTCAATTGTGCATTATGCTAATGTGTAAAAGTAAAAATGAAAAGTGTACTCTGAGATAGATAAAAACCTACAGGTACCAGACTAGTGAATTACACCCCCCACCCCTGCTCCAGAGATAATAAAATCTACCTCCTAACCAGCCATTGTTATTGCTTGCTAATCAAGACTATGTTTTATCTTGTGAGGAGAAAGGAATATATTGGGCTTAGCAGTGTCAGGGACCTAGGGATAAAGAGCATGATCCGTACGGAGAGAAACTAATGGCATTATAATTAGAACTTGCAACTTAAGATTTATCTTAAGTGTATTGTATCCTTTAATAAATGGTAGAATACTTCAAAAATGCAGAGATTCTTAATAATCCATATTAGGTGTTTAAAATTATAATTAATATTTTAATTAACACCTCAACCAGATAAAGCTATTTTTAGAACATAAAAAATTTTAAAGACAGAAGTGTGATTTGAAATCACACTTGTTTTACTGACAATAACACAGAAAATATATATTTTATTTAAGTTATTAGCATGGTTATAAATACTCTAAATAGTTGAAGAAAAAGAGACATCATGATAAAGAGGAGAAGAATTGGCATAGCCATAGGGGAAACTAATGAAATATTCTGCTATCTCTGTCATAAAAAAGCAAATTGCTTCTGATTATCTTTGCCGATAGGTAGAAGGAAAGGAATTTGCAATAGCTACATATTAGGTACACTGGATGCTCTGATATTGATCCAATAAAGAGCTACAGCTCTGGTTGGTATCTTCAACTCTAATAAGCCACATTCACTGTTTAAGACAGTTCTAATTTTTAGGCAAATAGGTAGGACAGTTAAGTCTCCTGCATCTTTCAAATATTTATGGATTCCTCTGAAATTCAGTTCCACCAGATATGTAGTACAGATTTACTATTTTGGAGGTTGATAAGAAGGAAGAGTAAAAAGTAGGGAGAGGAGGGGTGAAGGAAAGAGTAGACAGTAACTCCAGAGCCTTGTTTGACATTTCCAAACCTAAAGGCTTTGACTCCATGGATCATGAAACTAATTTTGGAACTCAAGTTGTTAATCTATTAATTTGTCTTCTATATTCTGGGGATGGTACAGAAGCAGAATTAAACCTTATATGGGTGGGTCATATTTAAGCTTCCACTATCACCTCATAAAATAATACTTATCAAGAATCTTATTGTAGGTCCCTTTGGGGTAGGTAAGGAGTATATATCTAGGAGATATAGAGAGGTGGGTAGATAGCTACATTGTCTGGTCCATTCTAATCCATCTGGCACCATTCTCAATCAAAGCCTCTTACAATCTACTGCTTAGTAAAAATGGATAAGTGCTGGAGCTATGAATTTCCCTACAGCATTTTAAGTTAGCGTATTGCACAATATCCCTAGCCTTTTCCAGCATATTTCAGTGAAGCAGTTCCATAGGAGGCTGTGTGTGTGTGTGTGTGTGCACGTGTGTGTAAAGAAAAAGAGAGCTCTTATGTATACTGTCTTTAAAGGCCCAAATATTTTCTAGGTTTCCCTTCTAATATGGTGTCTTTCAGAGATGAATTGACATGAAACACTTCACAGGTGAGGGAAAAAAGGGACTAAAATAGGCTTCAGTATCTATTTATTCAAGATAATAGCTACACTATTTTTCAAGCTGAATATAGCCCAATATTGTTCTTTTTTCTAGAAAATGAAGCTTTAGTAAGTCATTCATTTGAAAAAAAATTAATGAGCTGCTACAGATGGTCAGGCTCTATTAAGGGTGTTGTTGGGAAGCACAATAAATAGAAGACAGACACAGTCTCGAACCTCAGGAAGTCCACATTTTTGTACGGTGAACATAATGACAACAAAAAGATAATTTTATATCATGATGATGTCTATGAAAACAATCCTAAGGGTTACAAATAGTAACTGGGGTGGCTTTGGAAACTGCTCAAGTAATGATTGAGACCTGAGTCATGAGGCTATCTAGGAAGACAGTAGAATATAACCACTAATAGCAAGGTTTCTGCACATAGACTTTTGGCTTAGAAGCCCTGTTCTAAAATTTACTGGATGTGGAACCCTAGGGAAAGTTATGTATCCTCTCTGTAGCATAGTTTCCTTAGCTGTAAAGAAAAGAATAATTTCACCAATCTGATAGCTTTGTCGTTAGAAAATTAATTTATATCAAGGATATTCCAGAGGAAATAGAACATACAAAGAGTCTGGGTCAGGAAAGGACTTGGTGCATACAAAAAAATAGAGAGCAGTGACTTCAGAGAAGGAACCCTAAAATGAGGTTGAAGATGTGAGTCAGGATTTAGGTACCTAGGACCTTGCAGAATAAGCAGTCACAGAAACTCACTCTTTAAATTCATCTTTAAGGAAAAACTCTCTGTCCATCTGGAAGGAGTATGGTTAGTTGACAGCTTCTAGGTGTTAGCACCTTTAGGTCCACCTCAGCTTTTCAGCTAATGGCAGACTTCCTTGGGGAGAGTTCAGCTGGTGACTAAGCAAGATTCCAGCAGGACTCCTCTACTCGCAACTGTTGCTCTGCAGGAAGCAGTTGGGGCTGCAGAAACAAATTTAGACCTGCACTGCATTTCCATTACTATCCCTGCGAAAACTGCTCTCTCCCTTTTTCCTCCCAGAAATGTTAACGTTCCTACCTCCTACTACAGACCTACTGATAGAATGGCCCAGTAATTGGTTTACACTTTAGTCTAAAGGTAATGGAAAGCCACTGACAGTGAAATGATCTTTTGTGTGGAGAATTGATTTTAGGATGGGAGAAGTGGAAACAGGAAGAGCACCTAAGGGGCTACTGAAGTGGCCCAAGGAAATAACAGAAGCCTCGGCTGTTGTGGAGGAGATGGAGAGGAGTAGTCAAAAAAATACATATTTTGAAGCTAGGAACAGTAGGACTGGGTTTAAATGTAAAGATCAAGGATAAAGTAGGGTCAAAGCTGACTTCTAGATTTTCATCTTGAGAAACTGGGTGCATTGCAAAACAAAGAATAAACCAGCTTTGGGCATAGAAAATTGAGAGTTCTATTTAAACATGTAAATGTGGAATGCCTATTTGACATTGAAAAGAAAATGTTAGGTGGGCATTTGGATCAAGATTTATGAACAAATATCAGTATAAGAGACAGCTGTTTTGTAAGTTTGCTGTTTTTTTCATTTCATATGAAACAAGTTCTAACATTTGATATATTTGAATATGATTTCCTCAATTATATTCAACTTTCTATTGACATGTGACAGACAAGGAAAAGGTAAGTTTAATAATTTCTTTCAAAATAGGTTATAAAATGAAACAAAAGGTTTATAGATTTTCATGTCAGTTGTGATTAATTTGTACTTTTAAATTTTTAAAAGGAGCTTCCATCTAGTTCTAGACAATTTGCCTTAATAATATAAATATATATTATATTAGCATATTTGAAATG